>OY986054.1:21343564-21943564 GCA_963920205.1 Stenodema calcarata
GGAATCCAAAATATTAACATTCAAAAACCTATTAGAAAAAACTACCCTAGCCATTATCTACAAACTAATACAAACAGGAAAACTTAAAAGAAATAAAAGTATTACCAGAGCGACTGATAAAATACAAGTTGAAATTCCTAGACGGTTGACTACAGCAGGTCAGAGAAGTTTTGACTATTGGGGCGCAACCAAGTTTAATAGTCAAGGATTTGCAGACCAGGTCCCACAAATGAGTTTGCAGAGGTTTAAAGCTACATTAAAAAGAAAAACTCTGCAAATTCTTGACACAACGGTTTATTATCTTCCTTGTGCAGATCACCCTTCTGTCTAGATCACTAGGTCTAAATATCATGATCCTAAATGTTAGATTAATTATTATTATCAATTATCACTAATTATTAACAATTTTATCAAGTACCTAGTGAAAATTATTATAATTTATTTTTAGGTATTAATAATTTGTATTTATTATTAATAATTATTATTATTAATTATGATTAATTAATACGATATAATTCTGGGGTCGGTAAAACCGGTAAACGCGACCGCTCGAGGGAGTAAAAATTGAGTTTTAATATCGGCATAAAATGCCGCCCGCGACCGCTCGAGGGAGTAAAAATTGAGTTTTAATTTCTGGTGCAATCACAGTTAAATTATGGAATAGTTGCGTGGGGGAATGCTTACTCAAATAAAATAAAAAAATTTACTTACCACACAAAATAAATTTTATTCAACAAACCGCACAGATACCCATCAAATCAATTATTCAAGGAATCCAAAATATTAACATTCAAAAACCTATTAGAAAAAACTACCCTAGCCATTATCTACAAACTAATACAAACAGGAAAACTTAAAAGAAATAAAAGTATTACCAGAGCGACTGATAAAATACAAGTTGAAATTCCTAGACGGTTGACTACAGCAGGTCAGAGAAGTTTTGACTATTGGGGCGCAACCAAGTTTAATAGTCAAGGATTTGCAGACCAGGTCCCACAAATGAGTTTGCAGAGGTTTAAAGCTACATTAAAAAGAAAAACTCTGCAAATTCTTGACACAACGGTTTATTATCTTCCTTGTGCAGATCACCCTTCTGTCTAGATCACTAGGTCTAAATATCAAGATCCTAAATGTTAGATTAATTATTATTATCAATTATCACTAATTATTAACAATTTTATCAAGTACCTAGTGAAAATTATTATAATTTATTTTTAGGTATTAATAATTTGTATTTATTATTAATAATTATTATTATTAATTATGATTAATTAATACGATATAATTCTGGGGTTTTTAATACTACGTCGGTAATGATTTTTCTATAAAAGAAGTACCTACCAACAAACATTCGAAATTACCTTCATTTCCGTAGCACGAAACGCACCTCAGAACAACAAACTCGACATCACTTAAGCCATATGATGATCCAAAGAGCTTGTTAGTATGAAAATGGACCTGTATTTAGACAGATTGATTCATGATCGTGTTGTGAGGCACAATCTTTGAGCCGTCATTGTGAACGAACGGCTGGTCGTACAAAGCTGCGGATGGTCTTAAAAAATTCTACGGAACAAACTCTATCTAAATATGAAATAAAAAACATACCGTTCTACATGAATTTTTCGAGATATGAGATTTTCAAATTTTCAAAATTCGTTTTGAACCCCTTCCCCTTGACCTAGGGTTATGAAAAGTTTCGAGGACCATTGTGGGGTTGGTCGAAACCCATGAAAAAAATTTCGTAATTTTAACTCAACGCTAACTGGGCAAAGTGGCGCGGACGGCGTACGGCGTACGGCGGACGGCGTACGGCGGACGGACGGATTTTTTTTCATTCGATTTTCTGAATCTACGTATCTTGAAACGTAAACCAACAAATTTTGAGGGGGGGTTAAAAAAATTTTTTCTTTGGGCGATTCCAATGGTTCATTATCGAAGATAATAAACCAAAATGAGAGTGTAATAGGGATCAACGAATAAACTTGATAATCTTTTTATCAATGGTAACAATAGAAATTATGTTAATTCCATTACATGGTCTTAGATTTTGTAATTTAATTATTTATTTATTTTTCTACAAGTTATGATTATTTATTTTCTGTTACTCTACTCCAACCCCTACACAAGTTTTCTTAGAGGGGTTGTAGCATTTATGATTTATTTTCAATGAGTGTAAATACCTATTTTTGTTTTTGTCAAAAAATGCTTTAAAAAAAAAAAAAAAGTTTTAATTTCGGCATAAAATGCCGCCCGCGACCGCTCGAGGGAGTAAAAATTGAGTTTTAATTTCGGCATAAAATGCCGCCCGCGACCGCTCGAGGGAGTAAAAATTGAGTTTGAATTTCGGCATAAAATGCCGCCCGCGACCGCTCGAGGGAGTAAAAATTGAGTTTTAATTTCGGCATAAAATGCCGCCCGCGACCGCTCGAGGGAGTAAAAATTGAGTATTAATTTCTGCATAAAATGCCGCCCGCGACCGCTCGAGGGAGTAAAAGTTGAGTTTTAATTTCGGCTAAAATGCCGCCCGCGACCGCTCGAGGGAGTAAAAATTGAGTTTTAATTTCGGCATAAAATGCCGCCCGCGACCGCTCTAGGGAGTAAAAATTGAGTTTTAATTTCGGCATAAAATGCCGCACGCGACCGCTCGAGGGAGTAAAAATTGAGTTTTAATTTCGGCATAAAATGCCGCCCGCGACCGCTCGAGGGAGTAAAAATTGAGTTTTAATTTCGGCATAAAATGCCGCCCGCGACCGCTCGAGGGAGTAAAAGTTGAGTTTTAATTTCGGCATAAAATACCGCCCGCGACCGCTCGAGGGAGTAAAAATTAAGTTTTAATTTCGGCATAAAATGCCGCCCGCGACCGCTCGAGGGAGTAAAAATTGAGTTTTAATATCGGCATAAAATGCCGCCCGCGACCGCTCGAGGGAGTAAAAATTGAGTTTTAATTTCTGGTGCAATCACAGTTAAATTATGGAATAGTTGCGTGGGGGAATGCTTACTCAAATAAAATAAAAAATTTACTTACCACACAAAATAAATTTTATTCAACAAACCGCACAGATACCCATCAAATCAATTATTCAAGGAATCCAAAATATTAACATTCAAAAACCTATTAGAAAAAACTACCCTAGCCATTATCTACAAACTAATACAAACAGGAAAACTTAAAAGAAATAAAAGTATTACCAGAGCGACTGATAAAATACAAGTTGAAATTCCTAGACGGTTGACTACATCAGGTCAGAGAAGTTTTGACTATTGGGGCGCAACCAAGTTTAATAGTCAAGGATTTGCAGACCAGGTCCCACAAATGAGTTTGCAGAGGTTTAAAGCTACATTAAAAAGAAAAATGAGAGTAATAGGGATCAACGAATAAACTTGATAATCTTTTTATCAATGGTAACAATAGAAATTATGTTAATTCCATTACATGGTCTTAGATTTTGTAATTTAATTATTTATTTATTTTTCTACAAGTTATGATTATTTATTTTCTGTTACTCTACTCCAACCCCTACACAAGTTTTCTTAGAGGGGTTGTAGCATTTATGATTTATTTTCAATGAGTGTAAATACCTATTTTTGTTTTTGTCAAAAAATGCTTTAATAAAAAAAAAGTTTTAATTTCGGCATAAAATGCCGCCCGCGACCGCTCGAGGGAGTAAAAATTGAGTTTTAATTTCGGCATAAAATGCCGCCCGCGACCGCTCGAGGGATTAAAATTGAGTTTGAATTTCGGCATAAAATGCCGCCCGCGACCGCTCGAGGGAGTAAAAATTGAGTTTTAATTTCGGCATAAAATGCCGCCCGCGACCGCTCGAGGGAGTAAAAATTGAGTTTTAATTTCGGCATAAAATGCCGCCCGCGACCGCTCGAGGGAGTAAAAATTGAGTTTTAATTTCGGCATAAAATGCCGCCCGCGACCGCTCGAGGGAGTAAAAATTGTGTTTTAATTTCGGCATAAAATGCCGCCCGCGACCGCTCGAGGGAGTAAAAATTGAGTTTTAATTTCGGCATAAAATGCCGCCCGCGACCGCTCGAGGGAGTAAAAATTGAGTTAATTTCGGCATAAAATGCCGTCCGCGACCGCTCGAGGGAGTAAAAATTGAGTTTTAATTTCGGCATAAAATGCCGCCCGCGACCGCTCGAGGGAGTAAAAATTGAGTTTTAATTTCGGCATAAAATGCCGCCCGCGACCGCTCGAGGGAGTAAAAATTGAGTTTTAATTTCGGCATAAAATGCCGCCCGCGACCGCTCGAGGGAGTAAAAATTGAGTATTAATTTCGGCATAAAATGCCGCCCGCGACCGCTCGAGGGAGTAAAAGTTGAGTTTTAATTTCGGCATAAAATGCCGCCCGCGACCGCTCGAGGGAGTAAAAATTGAGTTTTAATTTCGGCATAAAATGCCGCCCGCGACCGCTCGAGGGAGTAAAAATTGAGTTTTAATTTCGGCATAAGTGATGTCGAGTTTGTTGTTCTGAGGTGCGTTTCGTGCTACGGAAATGAAGGTAATTTCGAATGTATGTTGGTAGGTACTTGTTTTATAGAAAAATTATTACCGACGTAGTATTAAAAACCCCAGAATTATATCGTATTAATTAATCAGAAATAATAATAATCATTATTATTAATGAATACGAACTATTAATACCTAACAATAAATTATAATAATTTTCACTAGGTACTACTTGACAAAATTGTTAATAATTAGTGATAATTGATAATAATAATTAATCTAACATTTAGGATCTAGACATTTAGACCTAGTGATCTAGACAGAAGGGTGATCTGTACAAAGAAGATAATGAACCGTTGTGTCAAGAATTTGCAGAGTTTTTTTTATTCGATTTTCTGAATCTACGTATCTTGAAACGTAAACCAACAAATTTTGAGGGGGGGTTAAAAAAATTTTTTCTTTGGGCGATTCCAATGGTTCATTATCGAAGATAATAAACCAAAACGACCACTCAATGTCTGGCACGTTAACATCCCAAGACTACTAAAGGACACCTGCACAGGAGACCACTGAAAATTCTATCACTCCATATTTATGTACCCAATTACACATCGTACATTGGGTTCATCTTTGGAACTTCCACCCCTGGTACCCGAATCTTCGGTAAAAAGGAAGCTATTGTTCTCGGTCCAAAATCTTGAATTCTCGAATTTTCGAGAAATGTTCATACCAAAATCCGTTCCAAACTGTCCTGATTTCACTGTGTATGTGTCATTCTACACAATAACTCTGGATAGAATTGAGATAGAAAGTTCAAATTTGCACAGAAAATCCGTCCTGGCAATCGAAAGGCTATGTTTGTAGATGGGTAGAATCGGGAGGGTTTAGAGAGTTTCAGGGGAAGAAAAGTTACCTATGAATTCCCAAAATGTAACAGTCTGACAAATGACACCTTATTTTAAAGGTTGTTTTACGCTGAACACAATGGTGATATCAGAATTGCGATATCATATTCCGTTTTCAAACTGGAACTCTTTGATGATGAAGAAACGTAATTGTAACTTGAGATGTTCTTTATGGTTCATCTGCTCTAATCTCATAACAGAATGGATATCGCCATTATAAATAACTTCGCTATCGTGTTGAGCGAAAAAATCTATCAAATAATTTGTTACTCGGCAAAAAATGGAAACCGAATTTGCATGAAATCAAAACATTCGGGAGGTCACAATAGAGCAGAAGTTGTAGACCGTTTTGTCGTTTATAATTTTCTACGGATAAAGCTTAAAATATTCGATAGGCGGAAGGGCACAACGAATATTGGCAGAGAAGCGTGTTTTGTATATTTTTTGGAATTTAAGACGGCTTAGCGATAATGTTCGTCTGAAAGGAAATGTTTGAGAGATGTTTCTGACGATTTGTGATGAAGTTCCTTCAATATCTTAGATACAACGTCTTGTCTATTCACGTCCACCTCAGATATAAAGAGAGTAGAACTTCGATTAACCGGGGGCGGATTAACCTTCGGTCGATTACTTCAAGTATATGAATAATTAAAATTAAGTAAATAAACTAAATAAATTATTTTTCTAGTGGAAAGAGATCCATGGATACTATTTTACATCGGTAAAATTTACTTTATACTTAAATTAGGCCTAGTCTACCTACTAAAACATGGTTTCTTTCACTAAATTATGCTCTTTTCTTAAAAGTGGCTTAACCGTGATTACTCATATCCGTCGCCCTTATCCCCACCATTACCCCGTCTAATCGAGGTTCTACTGTAAACCTAGAATACGCTGCAAATGTTCTTACAACCGTTGCTTACTTTCCGTATAGATCACCCTTTGTGAACGATATCCTTTTATTATAGAAATAATAGGACAAATGAGCTGAAATATTGTGTGTTCGTTCGGGAAGGTGACCAGATGGTCCGCTTCGAATGAGGGGGAGAGCCGATAATTCGTAACTCAGTGGTCTCGTCAGTTGTACAACAAAATTCCGGGCCGGCGTACTAATAATTTATTTATTATATTCATGGATGAAAATAATATTTTTTTGTATTCATGATATATTTTCTATCATTCATTTGAATTTTCACTGCAGCCAGTAATGTCTAAATAAACCAAATTGGTCGAGATATTGTTAAACATGAGGCTAATTCCTGACAATGAAGGGAAGAACTTGATTCCGCCTTACCAGAAGAAAAAAAAACACCGAACAAGAGCACAGGCTTGTGGACACACTTCTAGTCCACAGAAGAATGGAAAACAGTTGAGTCATTCCTACTTAAATGTATTCATACATATTTTAATCTGCGGTCCTCAAGGACCTTACTTTGTTTTGATTCATTCCAGAAACTAATCAAAAATTGTCACGAAGAGCTCGAAATGATGTCACATCATTGGTGAATGAAGCGGAATTTTAATGTTCATGATACGATAACATCGTGTTGTGTATTCTCTGAAACAGCTAAAATGTTTTCCAGTTGAGGAAGTTGTAAAAATAAGAATAAAAAATATATTCCAGCGATAAGAGCTCGCAGTTTTACTGGGTTTCATCTCGGGGTTCCAGGAAAACGCAGTGAGAACTCGAATATTGAGTAATTTCGAGCACTTCAAAAGGACCTCTTCGTATCATCATTCCAACAAAACGGCTTTTTATTGTCTTCGAGATATAAAACGGAGAGGACATTCTTCCCCCAGTCACTTTTACTGCGGGAAGATGCCTTTTCGGAAGAACGTCCCCTGAGAGAATGACTCACAGGGTCGATTGACTACTGAAGGATTCGGTGACTCAACGCTTATACTCATAAACCGAAGGGGGAAACCGTCTGATTTTGGGGTTTTCTAACACACAAAAAACTGAAGATTGGCGGAGGGCGCGGCCTGAGTGACGAAGACTCGCAAATCCTGAAATACGAGTCGAAAGTTTGTCAAGACGCCGATACTTACGAACGCTCTATTCGGGGATTAACGGAAATTGGTTTTGATGGGTTCGACGTAAGTGTTGGGTACCAAACGTTATGAGAGCGACCTCAATCCCAAGAACGAAAGAATAAGCCCTGAAAGGTGTATGCTACGTTATAAACTCCAAGTGACCGAAGCCAAAGTAATTCTGTCTCCAACAACGTGGAATTCCTGACAAGCTTGCTTTAATAATACTCAAATGGTTTTTAATGGAAATCTTGGGTTCTTGGGAAGGTTGGGTTCATGATCGTTCCCTGTGGATTTCATTGGGGTCCAAATGAAAGCAGATCTGCGCATTCCCAAACAACCAAACCGCAATAAAAAAACTGCCACACAGCACTGATGACCAATTTGAGTACCGAAACCTCTCCTGGCTATGATTCACATATAGCAAATTCCTGGAAGGACCCGCGAAACCACATGTAAAAGGTTGCATCACCTCATTCTATCTGATTTTGAGATTGTTAAAATAGGAGGAGAAACAAAATTAGCTCCTCCCCAGTGGAATTCTTTGAAGCAAAACAAGAATCAGGCGATTTCACAAGCCCTACGATTGTCTCGTTGAAGTATTCAGTAGATTCAACCCTCTCTTGACGATTTACCTGTCTTATCAAGGGATTCAATATCAGAATCATATAATCGATTATAGCATCAAATTATTAATCGTAAGCTAATGATTAATGTAACCGATTAATGGGAATTGAATAATCGATACTCGATTAATCGAAAGCAAATAATTGAGTTTTTAAAGTACTTATTTGAAACGCATAAGCATATTATGCTTTCTCAAGTTTTGACAAGGATGTGTCTTATCGCTGGGGTCATTCCGAAATTGGCGTGAATTTGCGTGATACAAAAAAGTGTGACGTTTTTTGGCGCAATTCCCATGATGGTAGAGACTTGATATTTAGCATGTACCGTCCTTCTGACTTACACTTTGAGCAGCATAGCCCAGGATTAGCTGAGTGGCTCCTGAAGCTAATTTGCATGCTATTCACTCTATGAACCTGTAATTTGGTATGTAGCCTCCTTAGACCTTACACTTCAAGCAGAATAGGCCTAGGACCAGCTGAGGGGCTACTAAAGGAAACGTGTATGCTATTCACTCAATGAAGCTGCAATTTGGTACACAAGTGACAGACATATTCATGATCAGATGTTTTCCCAGTAAGGGAGATTTATCACAAATTTAAAGTATAATTGGACCGATAAAAGTAGAAGACTATTTAATGACAAAGACATGGTTGAAGACAAATCGTCGTTGTTATTGTGACTACCTCCATGGATGAAGGGATACTTCCTTCTTCCATGCTTATGCTCTTTCAAAATCCTGATGTATTCGATGACCGATCAATCAGTAACAAAAATCGATTAATACAGAATAATTGAAAGCTATACATCGACTAAAATTAATTGATCAATCGGGGCCAAACCCTAGGTAAATCGATTGGAAAATTGGAGCTGCCGGTAATTCAGTTCTGGACACCTGAGGTCCTAGGTGATTGGTGAATACCCTATTGAGTAGAGATACCCATTGAGTATCTCTACTTTGTGAGGTGAGTGGTCGTAGAAGTGACGAGCCAGTAAAAAGTACTAAGGTTTGTTCCTTATTAACCTACTTGAATGGAACTGGTTCACATGGATTTATGTCAGGTAACGGTGGGAGTACGTCATTTTTACCCTTTTGGCAAACGTTTTCCGGTATAACTGAGTACAACTACCGACTACTTGGCTCAAGTTCGAGCTCCCTATCGAAATCGTTAAAATTGAGTCCGTTGATAGGATTAACCTTCACCGCGACAACTCAGATGAGCCGCGCCCGATCTGAGATTAGCATTAGAACGCGTCAATCTTCGCGTCAAAGGCTTCTCCCTAAAACGGCCGTCTGATAGGACCCCATCAACCCGCCCAACACTTTCGAGCCCTTGTGACAACAGTTTGACAGTAATTGCTGCCTTTGATCTTCTCCTTCGAAACCAAAAGTGCACATTTCCAAGGCGAGAAGGCCGGCGGACGGATCCCGCCGTTTCACCAGAAGAACAATCGTCTTCTCAAAAGGTTTCCCCTTCCAATTTTTTTTCTCGTCGCCTAAGATGGCGGGGGACGCGACGTCGGTACCTCTTTTTTTATAATTATTTTATAACCTTACCCTTTTACGTTTTTTTCAAAGGTCGGGAAATGATTCACGTCAAGTGAAGTACACCTCAAGGTAAAGAAATACTCTGGGTCTCCTCCCTCAAATCTAAAACCGTGCCCAATTAAAGTAAAGAGGGTTACACTGGGAGATTTATCTTTTGAGTTTGATGAGTAATTGCCACCGGGATGGGGACGGATTCCCGCCCCGGGTCCGAAATAAAAACTGGACTTCTACTGGGGAGTTTTTGAGACGGATGGAAGGGGTCAGTTTTTTCTGATGTCACCACCAAAGGGATTCTTTCGAGTCGGAGATGAGCCCTTTCGTTCATCCTTAGTCGCCTGTTCGTGGACGTTTAGTCGCTAAATGAGGGGGACCCGAGATGACAAGAAAGAGCGAGAAACGCTGTATTACGGGGAGGAAAGAGATAAATACTTTCAGTACGTGCATTTGACAAGGAGATTTAGACTATTTCAACCCGTCGGCTGCCGACCCTCCTGTTGTTACAATCTCAACTCAGGTGGTAAATGAGTTACACCACACGCATTTTGTTGTTAGTTTATAAGTTACACAATGAAAAAATAAACGTCAAGATTCAGATTTGAGTGAGTTTCATGTAATGGAATCAATTCATAACCCTCTGTACGTATAATTCGAACATATTTAAATTGCCGAATGATTTAAATATACTCCCCATATACTTCAGTTATGCCCCCGTTAAATGACTCTTGATATCCCCCGTTTGTATCCATGATAAACCACGATTAAGTAGCCCCTGATGTATCCCACCTATACCCCTGATAAACCGCTGTTGAACGTCAGCTTATATATCCCTGTTCTGATATACTCTGTTCTATTCTTGATGCACACCTGTTAAATAACCCTGAAAAACCCCTGATTTACCCCTGTTATACCCGTGTTAAATGACCCCTAATATACCCCTGTTATATCCCTGATATACTCCTGTTTCACCCCTGATATACCGCTGTTAAATGACCCCTTATATACTCCGTTAAATAACCCCTCAATCTACGTAATATGAAACCCCCCAATTTTGAGGGGGGTATTTTTTTGTTGGGCGATTCCAATGGTTTATTATTGTTATCCAAATATAGGTGCCTAATAAACCAAAATTCGTCTGTCCGTCGTCGACGGCATTTTGACCACTTAACGTTGTGCCAAAATTAGGAAATTTAGGGAGTAGGCACGATTAAAAACCTACAGATTTCTCAATACAAAATCATTATAAATCACTTCCAATTCAACTAATAATTTTATCGTTGATTCGTATAAATAAATTATTACATGGCCAGCGTGGAATTTAGTTGGAAAACTAAAAAGACCACCACCTGTAATTCATGGGTTACTCACCGGATGTTTTCTTATTTTGCGTTCGTTATTATGACAGAGTAATTCGTAACATTGTTTCCCGTTGGCTGCACGTCGTCAACCGAAATTAAAATCCTCAAGTCCCGCTCGTTCCAACGGTAAATAGGTACGCAGTTAACGGTTTGCTATTCGTTAAACATTCGAATAAACGATTGAATGATTTTAATTGAGAGGCCGACCCGACTTCTCGCCCGTCAACACCGTCCATTTATTCGCGTCATCAAATCACTTATAGGTTTCGCTTGAAATTGCGGAATCATCCGGCGACTATAGATCACCGGCTGTTGAGTTCGGGACCTACCGCGCGTGTTTTTCGGTCGATGACTCGTGATGGTTTCAGGTGAAACTATGAAATTGGTTGCCGTTTCTATGTTGAGGCGAACCGTTAAATACGAAAATTAATAATTAAAGAAATTTTATCGATTCATGGTGTGTTTGTTGATTCATGGGTTTTTCAATATCAACGGGAAGGTGCCCAGAATACGTTTTTGCGAGTGTTTTGTCCATTTTAAGTAGAGTCAAACCTGAGTCAAACTGTAGATACTATGCGAATGATCATCACTAGAGTTTAGAACGTCCCTCAGTAGAAAATCAGGGAGCCCTTAGGTTTGTGATTTCGCCCGGAAGCGAATAACAAAAAGGTGACAGACAGAAAAAATTCGGTCCTAGAGAAGTTTCATTCCCCCAGAAACTGCTTGATTGTACGTGAAAATCATAAGAAAACATTTCGTGACAAATCGCCGTCTCCCAAAAACGTGACACTTTTTGCCAGTTAGCTCAAGGCTAAAGCATGTTCCATGCTAAAAATCCGTATCAGACAATCCTGAAATCAATTCTATGATGAAAACCGTTGGTCTATGAGTGTGACTATGTGCATATATTTAAATAAGTGTGTAAGTCTCATACCGACAAGCGTGCCAATTTTCAACCAATAATGAGTTGCTTTCGCTGCTCAGGGGTCAATTATCACTGATTTACGTAATTTTATATTTTGCCAACTTAGTTTTTGGCTACCCAGTTGATCTCTTTGACACTAGGTGAAATTAGCGTTGAAAGGGGATAAATACCTACCAAAAATGTGTCGTTTTCTACTGTAATAATTGTATGCACTACCTACTTAGGCCGTAATTGTCAACCTATTTACTTGATTGTCTATTTTGCCTACTGAGATTCTGTCTAGTTTAGCTCTACGGCATCACAATATTGAAACTCGCTGTAGGATGCAGGCAATACCGACAAACGAACTATTTTCTTCTAAATCGATCAAGTCCATCGGATAACACACATCATCGAAGAAGCACTTGAGAAGAATAGATAAGCTTACGCTATATAACCAAATCCTTAAACCACTTACGTAGCTCAGCTGTGGGGCTGCACGGCTCAATCAAATCGGGAAATAATCATGATTCCAGAACAATGTTGTCAACGCACCATGGTACGGAAATGAACGACTCCACCATGAACTTCAAATTGAAACCATACACGAAGCCATCAAGCGACAAGCCTTACGAAGTCTTCAACGGCTAAGGTTTCTCGTCAACGAGGAAGCTGCCCGACTGCTCAACACAAGCAAGATCACCCGAAGATTGAAGCGTACCAAACCACTCGAGCTTGCTCACGTGTGAAGCAGTGTAGTGAATGCAATATCATCATAAAAATGAACAAAACTCAATGATGTATCTAAGTTTTGAATAATATGTGCCCTAGTTTCAAAATAATATTGTTAATGAATTATTACTTGGAGCAATAAAATCTTTGAGAAAAAAAAATGTCTTCTAAAAACGTTGTTTGAGCTGATCAGGCCTCAATTATCAACCGATTCACGTGGTTGTTATTGTCTTTGATATTATACATATTATGTTGTTGTTGATCGGTTCCATGGTTTATTATTGAGTAATAGTCATACACTGCATTACTCAATCCTTCGAGACAGTCCGAGGAGTCTCAATGGGAAGGACTCGTCCCCATCAAGAGGAATGCGCTCCCGAAGGAAAGCAAACTGAGAATTCGCTCAACGGCCTCTTCGATGTCCGGATCACAAAAGCGTTGTAGTCAAAAGAGGTAAAAGGAACGAAGGAGGAGCCCCAGAACAATTCTCCCCCTGTCCGATGTTTCCCATGCAATATTAATTTATTCAAATACATTTAGTGGTGGGGCGTTGAAGTGTCGAGGCGGGGCCCCGTGAACAAGTAATCTGTTTGGAAGGGAGGTAAATCTTGTTAGGACTTGATGTGTGGATGGGAGAAGGAAGAAGTGGAGGAACCTCGACCACGAGGTTGTTGAACCAAACGCCTTCCCAGGTTCTCTTGCCTTTGCCTTCGTTCCTTCAGGCCGCCTTGTTGTCTTAGAGGCACGATCCGCTAATTATTTTAGGCCTATAATCCCTCCCACGGACGAGCCAAGTCCTTATCACATAATGACAATCGCCCTTCGTAGCAAAGTAGTTTAGAGATACTCCAAAGTAAATCATGTGTATCACAATGCGCAAACTCCAAATGAGATTTATTGGAATGCAAGGTGTTGCTGGGTTTTTTTCCTTCTCCCGGACGCAAAGAAGTTTCGACTGTGGAAACCCGGAAGGTCGAAGAAAAGAATTCAAATCTGCATCGGGTTAACGCTTTTTTAATGATTTACGAGGCTGAAGAACTTCCTATTTCGAATTCTCTCGGACCCCGTTAGTGTTGTGGAAGCCGAAACTACCAATCAGACAATTGGATAAGGAATTAATCAGTATCAACAGCAGATGGATCATCGTCGAAGAACAAGTTCCTTTGGCTCGGGCGAACGGTACTCATTTAAAAAACCTGTCACTTCGGCCTAGCGGCTCATTTGAATTTCTATCCTCAAGCATCCGCGTACTGATTGGAGCGGCGGGATTGAGTCGTCTCAGCTCGTCCAGCTTTTAGCGAATGTTTTACCCCTGAGGACAGGAACTCGTTACGTTGTGAGATCATAAGCTTCAGCCGGTTGGTCGTGCTTCGCACCTCATTACACACGGGTCGAGATGAAAGTTGAATACACACACCTGTTATCTTCTCGGTTTCTAAAAATAATAATTTCAGATACTTCACGCCTTGAATTTCAGTAAACCACATCTAACCACGAACATCTGGCGAGTGGTAACAGTTCTTTGTAAAATAGAGAAACATATTGTTGAGTATTGCATACACAGATTCCCACAGACCGGTCTGTACAGAATATTGTTGAGTCACACCATTCATACATAATAATATGGTACTTGACATACGGCGTAAAGGGACGTAACTGGACTCAATACTAAACCTTGTTCTTTGATGTCGTAAAGAGGTAGAACCCAGTACCAGACGCAGGTCCACAACTGAGAGCTAAGATTCCAAGAGCCAAGAATCCAAGTCCAAGATTTCGGATTTTCGGGTTTACCAATGTTTATTATTATTACTTTGGTTTATCATTACCATTGACATCGACCAAGGAAAAAATTATTTTTCAAGATAGTACGTAAATGAGGAAAATCGAATGAAAAAATAAAAAATAAAATAAATCCGTCCGTCCGCCGTACGCAAATCGCCAAATTAGCGTTGTCTTTAAATGATGAAATTTGGTAAATTTGGGTTCGGAGCAGCCCAAGGATGATGCTTGAACTTTTTCATGACCCTACGTCAATGGAAAGGGGTTAAAATTAATTTCGAAAACGCCATATCTCGACAATCCTTGAGTTTTGGTTCGGTGGTTCTGCAAAGACTGCCGAATCTTGTCGAATCTCGCATCCAGGAAGATACACAGAAAATTCATCCGAGTCAAAAGATCCAATCACCTATCCATGAAAAATGTAAGCCTCAGTATCTCCCTACAAATCCAAATATTTCGATTAGTTGTAGGGAGAGAGGTTGGAGATTTTTGTTATAAAAATAATAAACACAACATCATGACAGTCGTATTCACAATAATTGATTATTATTTCACTAATTGAATAGTTACCTTAATTGATGAGGTGGTTGTAGGGAGAGAGAAAGTATTAAAATACTGTTGTGGAATTCTCACTTGTTGGCTTCTTGAAAGCTACTACTGGCTTTGGATGAAAACGACACGTGGTGCTCTGGCAGCTATATTGAAGCAGTATTGCCTCATTTTTTACCACACGGAATATCCTATTCTCGTGGTTCTGAGGGGGGGGGGGGGGTGTTCAAAAAAATTGCAGGGAGAAAGAAAAAACTGTGTGACAGACATAGAACCTGATAAATACGTATGTAAATGATGAAATTTCCTTTTTCCTCTAAGATATTGTTGTAGAAGAGAGTATCCCGCAGCTGAAAAGGTTTTGGTCAGTAATAAAACATGGGTTGGTGGGAACATAAAAATCTGCAAAATTCTTTACCTACCCCTTGTGACATGAGTAGGGAGAGAGAAAATGGGGTAATTAACTAATTTTAATTATGGAACTAATAAACTTTTTGACCTCAAATCAGTTGGTTCTTTCAGAGGCCGTACTATCATGTCCTCCCAAAAAATGGAATTTCTATGAAAAAAACTGTAGGCACAAGAGCTTTTCGACAGAAAATGACCCATAATTTTGAAACGACCAATGTACAATAAGTGACATCTTACTAATTGGCCCAACTTTCTTGACTTTTAAGTGTTTCGTTGACTTCGATTAGGTACATCCATTGTTGAGGGTACAGAAGAATATTTACATGTACAAGAGGAGGTAAATGCAGCATAGAGAAAGTAAAGTCTCCTCATTCCTACCGCATGCTACGTTAAATTCCTTCAAGTTCTTCCGATTTTATGATTTAATGACATTTGATGACTAAATGAGTTAAATATACTCGTATAATTGAAATCCGATTTGATGATTATCACTATGGAATCATAACAACCAACAAACTTACAAACTAACACATTTTCTTAACAGAAGTATGTTAAGCATTAAGAAGTTAAACATAGGTACTCGTATAATTGAAATCCACTACCAAATTCCAGTTTTATAATTTGTTTAAAATTTCACTGATTATAAACAGTATGCACATTGGTCTATGTTAAAGGAAAAATATGTTTTATTTTGTTTTCGATGTTCTGTAAAATGTCGTTTATAGGACTTACGTACTTTTTGGCTCTGGGCTACCGCAATTATTGACCATAATGAACCAAAAACTGCCCCGCACCCAGCGCAGCACCGTTATACGGTGTAGACCTGTGGAATCCTCGTAACCCACGTCTGCTTCTCAAAACTACTCGAGGAACCCTCCAGTCCCTCACGGTCTAGTGAGTTCAATTGAAACTTGTTTTATAAACGCATTCCAGAGCCTAAACGCACCCATTCCGTTCTCCCTGTGGTTTTCTCCCGATCCCCCGATTTCATAGACATTTCAGTTTCATAGTTTTCAAGGAATGTTTCTCACGTTTTTTTGGGGGTTTTCCCCAAAATGAAGCGGGTGGGAGAAAAAAGAATTCTTTTCGTTTTACTTATCCTAATAAAAACTTTAGAAGGAAAACGGGCTCCGGGGGATGCTCGGCGGTGTGACAGGAGCTATTAATAACCATTTAAACCGTGCTGTATGTGCGGGCATTGTCGAGGGGCGGTGGTCCATGTCACTAGAAATTACCATGGTGCCCTGCTCGCCCTTTTCTCAGGAGGTCTTCGGGAGTTTCCTCGTTTTTTTCGTTTTTTTGTTTTTTTAATGGGAGTTTTCTTCATTATCACCAACCCGTCACTTCCTCCTGTTTCCCATCGGGCGTATCGAAGAACCTTCACGGACATTATTAACGATATTAAGGCAGGATGCGGCAGTCGGCGGGTTTTTCGTAGGTTTCAAGAGTGCATGACCGTTCAACGATGAAATTGCGATCGGGGGCTGACGACGTCCGACGTGTTCCCTTCGAGTTCTACAAGTTGCGGATGTCGTGGTCGTCTTCATTTCAATGGATTCGAAGACTCAGATGCCTGTAGTATATATTGTATGTTAAGTGTCCATAGTGTTAAGACCCACCATCCAGTCAAGAGTTTTGTATGAGAAATGTTCTCTTACCCCAATCATCCCACCACATACCTCACTCCATGTCTCTCCCCTCCATCATCCCTCACTTTGTTAACCCTTTAGGGCCGTCAGGCCGGTATTGTATAAGCGCCAATCATCCTGTACAAACAAACTTTGTATGCTTATTTCTACCATTACTTAAATTATTCTTGATTCTTGATTCTGTACGGCTCAGATGGGCCGTTTCCTTCCATCCCGAATTGCTCTTCACGTAAACGCGTGGCAGAGCGGCTACACGTACGAGGAACGTCCAGAAAGTGAAGTTACAACATGTGTTAAAAATTGAAAAATGAATGTATTTACAAGTAATTTACAAGATAAGTGTCAAAACATGTCATTATTTCTCTACATAATCGCCATTGAGGTCAATACATTTTTGAATCCCAGGGACCAGTTTTTGAACACCCTCATCGTATATCTTCCGCTCCATCTCCCGAAGTCACTTTTCGACAGCACCGCGTCATATGAAAATCGTTGCCCACCCAAAAACTCCTTAAATTTATTGGAAAGATGATAATCCGCTGGTGCCACGTGCGGGGAGTAGAGTGGGTATGTCACAACATCCCACCCAAATGAAACAAGCAGGTCCTGAGTGAGACGGGGTGGTATGAGGTCTAGCGATGTCATGAAGGAGTGACACACCACGAGTCAGCATTCCTCTCTTTTTGTCCTTAATATGGTGGTTCCTGTAGGCATAAAATTGACCAATAATTCTCTTTCCCAAAAGTCCCAAAAGGGGTCCCAAAAGACAGAATCTGTTGCCATGATGTTCCATTCAGAAAATTGGACTGCGAATGTTTCTGCTGATGGCGCCACTGTAGAGACTCTCTTTGACTCAGGAGTATAGTGACACACCCACGTTTCGTCGCCAGTCACAATTGAGTCAAGAAAAGTTTCACCCTCACTTTCATACCGTTCAAGAAATTCACGTGCGTATCTCACACCTGCGGTAGGTGGAGCGATTGGTGGACGAACTGTTTGACGCGTTTTGGCTGCTGTGTTGACATTTCGTAACGCACTGTGGCGTTTGATGATTTGTTTTGAACGTTAGGAATCCCGGGACCTACCAGTGGATACAACTCTGAACAACAAAATAACCTTCGTCCTACACAGCCCTTGTAACCTATTTTCTGGACGTCCCTCGTGCATGTAGTATGTATACTAAACTTTTTTTGGACTTACCACAATCTTCGAATTACCGACGACATCAAGTAGCAATTTCTCTTTTTTTCTGTTGCGGTGATGAGGTTTAATTTTGTTCTTCGAGGTTAATAATCACCTCTGCTCCAATATTGCCTTAAGAACATGTCCATTCACTAAGAAATTTCAGCACTCCTACGTTGCATCTTATGAGCTCTTACCGTCTATAATGAACTGCTTATCCCGATTTGTATCGTCACGAGCTTGATCATTTCGAATTCATCTGATTTCTGCGGGCCCCTGTATCCTTAGCAAATCAGCATTTCTTCTCCATACCATCACATTCACGTCTCTGTACTAGAAATACTATTCTACTCTTACCTCCACTTGTGCAAAACAATCCCTGGAAGGTCTCTACGATCTTCACCGACAAGAAAATTCGCCGAGATTCGCCCGTTCAGTCAGACTGTTTTATCCCGTTTATTTCCCGCACAGCATGCAAGACATATTATTCATTTTTACGACTCCATTACTAGTTGTGGTCCCGTACACCACCTTGCCAATTCACTCAGTAAATCACGAGTACATTTCATCGAAATTTCTAGTTATTTTCAAAATCGTACGGACCACCTGTCGATGACATATTTATTTTCTTTCTGTATTGAGTAGGTACCTACCAAAGGAATTTGCCATTTTCTTCATATAATTATTAACTTTTCAGAATAAATTTAGCAGATCGCTCGCAGATAAGGTGTTCGGTTGCAGAAGCTTCTTGATTTATTTCTAGATGGACCTTTTCCTCGTTCAAACACCGACCTTTTTCGGACTGTTTTCCGCCAATACATGAGGAACATAACTCTTCACTGGGTCACTCTAAAGGGAAGCTGGCTCTCCACGCTAAGAACGGGAAGTACGAAAATACTCGAACATTGAAGGAATCTCCTTGAAATAACACGAAGAAAAAGTTTTGGTCAAGGTTGGTCCTTACAGCATTGATCGTGTTGTAGGAGGCACAGGACAGACAATGGTCTGCATGAAAGAAAATGCGATTACAAGATGTTCAAACAAGGCCTGTTGCATTGAAATGCAACACGCTGAAATCTGAACGAGCCTGTTATATGTAAAACTCCGGATTTTCGGCAAATAACAAAGCGCCCAAACCTTGTTTTTTCGAATGTACGGAACAATGGTCCCGTTTTATATATTCGAAGACTTCAAGACGTAGGGGGCTTTCCCTTAAAACGTCGAGATTCTTCAAGTTAAAAAGCCCAGCAGCCCCTGAATGCCAAGTTCCCGGCCTCAAGGGGCTCATCCCGAACGCCGTCTCCAAGTCAAGATTGACTGTCGAGACTGTGGCTATTGTTTATGTTAATTGTGAAGGGCCCTCGAACGGTCGGAAGAGGAAGGGCAAGGTCAGGACAAAGCAATCAGACCCAATCAGTACAAACATGCAACATAGCACATTTGCAAAGCCTCTTCTTGAAAGACAAGGTTCACTAACGTAGGCGTAACTCATACCCCGACAGAGTCTTCGGATGCCATCAATAAAAAGTCCGTTTTGAATACCAGCCGCCGTCCGATTCATCGGCTTCCCGTGCAATCTCTTTGTATTCAAGATAAGATTCGGTGAAGGCTGTTATGCATTGACTAGACACTTTCGTGTGGATGTTATGTAGGCCATCCTCTTCAACTCCGCCTTGCTGCTTCAGCATTCTGAATCAGCAGAGACAATTAATGTGAACGACCACTTTGATACACCACACCAAGACTTCCATGACGCACTTGAACGCCATATTCATTTATTCACAAGTTATTCATGGATTGCTTTGAAATGTTTGCGGGTCCTTTGTTTATTTGTTTAAGCAGTTTATTTGTTTTTTATTTTTATTTTATTTTGTTTTAATCATCTTTATTGTTACAACTTTATATACTTACATCAAGTAACTTCACTCTGTCAGTCAATTTTAACGCAATGTGGTTCATAGATCACTGCCTACTACCACTCATCACATCACTTTAGTGAGATGTAAATAGGTCCAGGGGTTTGGTCCTTTTCAGCCTTCGTACATCGCCGCTGTTGTCCAGAAAGTTCAGTAAACATTCCTGTGCTTGTGGAGAAGGTTTTCATGGTCCGTTGCTCGATTTTTGACAACATCGTTCATGATCGATGGAGATCATCCGATCGAACATAACAGGGGGCATTAGGTAACTGTGCTCCTGAGAATTTTGTTTTGCGTTGTTTGAATTATTTTCAAGTTGCTCTTCTCAGTGCAGCCCCATAACTGGCAGCCGTGAGCCCAAATTGGTTTGATCACTTGTTCGTACAGTACCATTTTGTTATGTATAGGCAGTTGGGATTTTCTCCCAATGAGCCAGTACATCTTCTTGAATTTTAGGTTGATTACTTCCTTCTCCTTCTTTACGTGCTCCTTCCAGCGGAGCTTGGCGTCCAGTGTCATTTCTAAGTAATTAGAAGTATCAGCATACGGGACGATTCGGGGTTTATTTCCACTTTTCTGTATGCAAAGTATGTAAAGGCACACTTTTCTGTGTGTTGACATTGCTTTGTTGAGTTTTTTATCCATCTCTTGGTCCATTGATGGATACAGATCACGGATTCCTGTAGTTTACTTGAGGCTTCTTCAACTTCGGGACCAACAGCCAGGATCGCTGTGTCATCTGCAAACGTCGCTGTCACAGTTTCTGTTGGTTTTGGGAGATCCCTCGTGTATAGTAGATAGAGTACTGACCCAAGGACGCTACCCTGAGGTACTCCTGCTTTTATGTCCCGCAATTGGGAGTATTCTCTGAAAAAAAAAAAAAAAAAAAAATATCAGCTCTTTCCCAGTAAGCGTTGTGCTAAAATGACGAAAATTAGTTTAGGGTTCGGGCCAGCCCTACAATGATCCTTGAAACTATTCATGACCCTAGGTCAATGGGAAGGAGTTCACAACGAATTTTGAAATAAAGAAAAAATCATATCTCGAAAAATTCAAATAGAATTATTTAATCATGTGGTAGTGATACAGACGGAAAGGTGATCTGTACAAACAAGATAAAACGTTGTGTCAAGAATTTGCAGAGTTTTTCCATACACTTGGTTGTTATTACCTCGCCAATTTATTTCATCCAACAACAAAAAAACCTTGACAGCTTCTCCCTGTTCTTATTTGGGGACTGACAGTGTAAAAAATACTCACGCTACATATTTGGTATCATAGTGTATTCTTATGTGGCGTTTATAGTATCTTGTTGCCTTCCTCCCTTCCTTTCATATCCGGCTCAAAGGACGAACTTTTATCACGTATGTACAATCTTAATCGACTAATTCAACTAATTATTCATTGTTCATTGTTATCGCGTCGACTAATTTAATCATTGTGGAGTCGGAAACTGGCTCATTAATGGTCATTATTTTAATAACGAACCATAAAAGGAGAAAAAATGCACAGTCATGGAGCATGGTTATAACAGCGAATTTTCGAAGAAATAACTGGTTTCATGTAAAATGCAAAGTTTATGTTAAACTTAAAATGTTTATTTAGGTTCAGTTAACATTGTAACCTGCTTATTTTTTATTTATTTTTTTTTTCACTGAAATTCAATGAAACTACCTCAGACTTACAACGGGGAATTCAATTTTGCTGTTTGTAGAAGAGCTGATTTTGCCCTCATATCCTTGAAATTGGGTATCAATCTGAATCATATCACTGCAATGGCAAATACAAAAACATTCCAGCACGTTTTTCGGAAAGGCAAGAATTCACATACAAGAATTTCAAAAATCTTTTTTAAATTGTCAATGCTTGAACTACAATTGCGGTGCTAGGAGTTCGTTTTCGATTACGAATGTAGGAAACAACGCTGAATCCAAATATGTGGTCAAAGGTCGTTTTAAAGTGAAGAAACGTGGGTTTTTATGGCAATAACGGGGTTTTCTGGAATAAAACTTTAAACAAATCATATCTTGGGAACGGAAGGAGTTGCGAAAGGTGCGGTTGGTGGCGTTCTACTCTATATTCAGTCTAGTTTTACCCATTTATTTCTTCTACGCCAAGTAGCGAACACCTTGTATATATGTATATAATTTTTGGTGTCTTTTGGCAGTGAATTCAGAATGGTCTGAAACGGATTTTGGTATGCAATGTTTTCGGTAATTTGAGATTTTAACCATTTTTGACTGAGGACAATAGCTTCTTTTTCTTCGAAAATTTGCTAATAGAACAAGTCAGTTACTGATGAGATTAGCTCAGGAATGCTTAATATAAGAATTAAACTACCTGTACGTGTTCGAAAAACTTAGGCCCTAAGGTACCTATATTACTCCAATTATTTCCTACTTTTGTGGGACTAGCAAAGATATTGTCAAAAAATTCGGAATGATTTTGGTTTCAGTCCGAGGCTGTGCCCAATTTCGGAGTAAGTTCAGGCCTTGAACTGGTCAACTTATCCCATTATTAGCTCCACTGCACTTTGACCTCAAGATGAAGATTTTTCTATTGTAACGCAGAAAAACAACAACACAGGGACCGAGGGAAGGAACCTGAAGACCGCTGGTCGTGGGATAAAGTTTTTGTTTGATATCACCCTAACAAAGTTGGCGCTGCCCCTCGAGTCGACCGGTTTCTCTACCCGAACCCCCGCTTTTCCCACGTTTGTCCTTTTTTCTAGAATGAAAAAAAATCTCAAAACCTCAGTCCGTACCGAACGGTTTGGGCACAACGAACCTGACAGATGTGCGTAATGACGTTTGTCCAACGAGTTTGACGAGTTTTCGAAATCCTAAAGAGTTTATAATAAATTACAATAGTAGAAACGAGGAGGTCCTGACAGCAGGACCTGTGTTGTTGGTGTTATAGGACCCCGTAGCTGTTTTACGACAATGGGTTTTGGTTGTACCTAATTAGCGGTTGACAAATAGTAACAGACCGATTCTTCCGGTTTAGATATCACTGAAGGTGCGAAGGCCTCTGTGAAGAGGCGGCATTGTATGAGTGTTGACCTAATCATAATGTAGCAGTATGGTCAAGAACGACTTAGGTAGCGACAGACACACCACCGCATTCACTATGATAGATTAATAAAAGTAAAAGCGAATCGAAGCAATATTCACTAGGCAAGGAGTAAAGAGTCATGAGCCGAAAGCGTAATGTAAGCGTAATAGAGAGTTCCTAAGAGATAAATCCATTCAGATGTGGACATATCTAGTGGACACATCTAAGGCGAGCAACTTCTGGATGCTAACCAATATGGCGGAACTGATCACATTAAGTAACGTCAAGTCACCTTAGCACAACGCGAAATCCATCCCTTAGGCGCTGCACTGTTATAACAGTGTTATCCCGGAGTAAGGTTACTCGTAAAGGAATGTTATTCGTTATGGATGTGTCCGGAGAGAGGAATGGACACATGTATGAGTCCCGTTGTGATTGATTCGAGGCGATGTGTCCGGACACAGCCGACGCGCATGCGCAGTTGAGATAAGTTCAAACTTGTGTCCGTAGGAATGACCCCTTAGGAACTCTCTAATGTGTCTACTATAATCACTCTTCCAGTCACGTACGACCTGCGACAACACCAGACAAATTGAACGTAAAATGAGAAGAAAGACGAAACGAAATGAAATTGATGAAGACGAGGAAGAGCGAGAGAAGAAGATACCATTCAAAACGCTTTAGCGGGCTTTATATAAATATTTATATCCTGAGGATGTGGAGGATGCAGTTCGTGATATACTTCATAAGGTCCCCTCAAATTCGAGGATCGGAAAATTCTGAATCCTTCCATGAGGACTTGAAGGGTTAATTGTATTCCTTTCACCCTTCTATCTATGTTGTCATTGATGTCTTGAAACTCCATCAGGCTGAGACTAATGTGGGCCCTTCCAGAAGAGAAAGAAAATAAAGACCAACGTCAACGAAAAACACCTTCTACAATGCTGGGACAGCTACCTACCACTGTTGGCTGGAATTTCTAAAAAAATGCCATCGATTCTCACGAAATGCCTAAACTGTAACCTAATATTGTCATTGATAAGTGCACTGACATTGTACGTGGCTTCAATTCCCATCAAACTCTGACAATTTCAGTTCGTGTAACTACTCACTGCCACGGTCACCCTAATGGTCACCACCCAATTTAAGACAACTGACTAGTACCTTTTGACTTACTCTTTCAGACGTGAAGACATGTAATATTGTATTGAATAGTAGTATAAGCTTGTTAGAGTTACTTGGAAACGCCCACAGATCATTTCTGTATTAAATACAAATAGAATTTGTTTGTGACTATTATAGAAATAGAATTTGTTTGTGACTATTATAGAATTTGTTTGTGACTATTATAGAAATTTTTGTGACTTTTATAGAATTTGTTTGTAATAATTTAAAGTAAATATTTTATTGATCGCGTGAGCACGAAAGTTATTTTGTACTAAAGGAAGGTACGAATAGGGGACCTCATGGTCCTATTCCTATCCTGTTAAATAAATAAACGCCTTCAATAGATCAATCAGCGAATTTTCGAAGAAAACCTTTTCATACCTAGCAAAATCCGTTCTAGACCACCCTGAATTCACGGAATTTACTGCCAAAAATAATATGATTGATTTTTGGTGTGTTTTGGCAGTGAATTCAGGGTGGTCTGGAACGGATTTTGGTATGAGAATTTTTTCTGTAAGAACCGATGAGCTGCTGAACTATACTTATTTACTTCAGCAGCTCACAAGTTTGGCGTTCTTCATTAATTCTCCATAGTATGGGACCCTTATTTCCGTAGATTACGATATCTCTAATGTAAGGTTTTAGGGCCTCAACTGTTTGATGACGACTCAATAAGAAATTATTCAGCCTGCACGGAAAATTCAGACCGGGAAATACAGGAAGCAGTTCTGTGTAACTCTCCTTGAATACTGGAGGCCAATAACCTAGGACCAAAAAACTGCCTGTTTCAATGTAATTTATCCGAATGACTGCCATACATATTTTTTTGATTATAGTTCATTGATAATGTAACAAAAGGTGGAGATTCTAGAGTATGGGGAGCGCCTCCTCGTCAACAGCAGCTTAGGACCGATTTAGGCTTCAACCGTGGAAAAACACAAATGTAACCATTTTAATACAAACAGTTCGTTACTTCAGGGAAGATACAATCACACCACATTTTGGATACTTGACGGTGAGTGGTGGTTTTTCTTTTGAAAATTGGACTGGGAATACTTTCTCTACCAAACCAGTAGTTCAGAGCCATCAAAGTTTCGAAATAATTGAAGGAAACCGTGAACGCCAGTAAACTGAGCCGTTCTATGCATTTTAGAGCAAACAACAATGTACGTACCTAGGCAACTACTTTTCTCCCCTGAAAAAGCGCAAAGAAACCCATCTGCACAAAAGACGTTTGTCCATGCTTTTTAGATAAGAAATCTCTCCTTCAGCTGATCCTGAGATTCTGTAAGGAGCCAGAAAAGAAGCTTCTTAAATCATTCAATAACGTGGATGTAGCCATCTTGGAGATTGTCAAGATAACTTATGCCTCCTTTGTAGAAGACTGTTAGAGCCCATCACGCCTGCCTTTGTTGCTCTGTAAGTCCCAAGGGTTGGTGAGGTTCGACCAAGTGAGCCCCCTGCCGCTTGCCTTCACACCTGCATTTTTCCCCCGAGTTCAAAGTTTTGAAAAATTATGAGCCAGCCGTTATTTTCTACATTATTTACTTCACCACTGTCTCTCATTTCTCACAGTCATTTTGTACCTAAAATGAAGTTTGGGCGTGACTAAGCACAGGGTTACAGGTCAAGTGAATTACAATCATTCTCTGATGAGGAGTCAATTGAGCACCCTCTAGATCACAGGTGAATGGCTTACTGCACAAGTTCATAGGTTTTTTATATTGTGGTTCATTTTTTATTATAAGTTTTGATCACTTTTAATTGTTCCATAATACCTTCTACCTACTAATTTTGATATTGAATTTCGAACCTCTTTTCCTATGTGACTATTAAATTTCAATTTTTCATATTCTCTAGCTACCTATTTTCATTATCTGACTGATTTCATCTTCTCCTATCCATCCCATTAGTTGAAAATCGATCTTCAGACCCAAAAATATTAAGAAAGACCTTCAGACCATATCGCCCACTAGTGGGTTAATATTATGGAAAGGAACTTATTACTGAAATTTCTCCGTAGATATCGTGTTCAACGGAATCATTGTTCAAACCTTCAATGTCAAGATAAGTGTCTGTGTTGATCGTATTGGGCTCAATCTCATCCTCCAAACTGGGAACTTCTTCGTGGTCTCCATCCACCTAGTAAAAACGAAAAAAAAAGTAATATAAATAGATCTTTAGTGGATAAAATAGTGAAAATTGAATGATATCGAACAGTCCCCTAATAATATGATATACCCTTATTGGAGCACCTGGAGTACGTCATATTAGGAACAATACGCTCAGTATTTATCAAAATGTTTGCCCAGAAGAGAGAGCGAATAGAAGAAACTGGGTTGAATTAACCTCCAGCCCATATATGGATATGTCTATAGATATGGATATATCTAACTGTAAGTACTAGTTTCTAGATGTATATTATATGTAAGATTTGTATATATATTATGTGTAAGTTGCATAAAATGTTCATGTTAGATAGAGGGTTTTCAATTTACGGTTTACTATTATTTTCAATTAAAATTTTTTTTGGTTGTAGATTCCTTGAAAAGGACGAAATAAATCGTCGAAACGTTGAAAAAATGAAATTCATTTAAACCTGACCGAACCTCGATAACAACAGCAGCAAATTTCGCTTCAACATATAGATATTGATATATATGGATATGGATATGTCTATAGACATATCCATGTCCAAATGTCAGGTAGGGTTCGAATTCTAAGACAAAGATTCAATTCAAAAACGACGAAAGACTACGGAAAAGGTTGAGTTTTATTTAAATTGAACTATTCATTTGGGATGAAAAGGACCATCTTCAAGACCAAGATTCGTCTCGTAAACTCTATGGAATTAAGTTCTCTGGATAATCATTAGGTTTTCCCTGAAATTCGATTCAGGCCATGTTAAAATAAACGACGATTTATAATTGAGTAATAGGTAGTTTAATTATCATGGAGTTGGAATTCCGAAATGCTTTTTGCTCCTTAGAGCTCTATTGACATGAATTATAAATGTTTACTCCAGACATAATGAATGGAATCCCATTAGTCTCAACTGCTGTGATCTTTCGTAGCCGATTGTTTCAAACTAAGCCGGTGTCCGTTACACAGTACTCACATATTCTATTAGTTGACGTTGTATTCTTGAGATTTTGAAGTCTTTGATCAGTTCACAAAAGAGACACCCTGGGACGAAAATACAACAATAATGAAACCACCTTGACACACTTGCTTTTGGTTTATTATCTTCGATAATGAACCATTGGAATCGCCCAAAGAAAAAAAAATTTTAACCCCCCCTCAAAATTTGTTGGTTTACGTTTCAAGACACGTAGATTCAGAAAATCGAATAAAAAAAAATCCGTCCGTCCGCCGTACGCCGTCCGCCGTCCCCCGTCCGCCGTCCCCCGTCCGCCGTCCGCCGTCCGTGGCACTTTGCCCAGTTAGCGTTGAGCTAAAATTACGAAATTTGGTTTCTGGGTTTGGACCAGCCCCACAATGATCCTCGAAACTTTTCATAACCCTAGGTCAAGGGGAAGGGGTTCAAAACGAAATTTAAAATTTCGACAATGTCATATCTCAAAATATTTAACTGAAACGTGTAATTTTCAGTTCACTTTTGAATGACCTGAAAAATTACGAATCTTTTAAGACCAATTGGATTTTTGTGCGACCAGCCGTTCGTTCACAGTGAGCGCGCAAAGGTTTAGGAAAAACACTAATCTTTCGCGTCGAAAACGGCCGTTATGTGACCCAACCCTCAGACGCCCAGAATAAAACTACCTTTTGTCATCTTCCCGGTAAACTACAGTCTAGAAATTTTAACCGTGAGTCGGGGATAGACCACATTGCAATATTTACTCGGTTTCTCATCTGTAAAATTGTTTAAATAATACCTTTTTGTTTAAACAAATTAAATTTTGATGATGAGCTAGATACTTGAAATTTTAAATATAGGTCAGAAATGGATGACATTTCAATATTCACTCGGTTTGTATGACATGGTATGAGTATGGTAAGGTATATTATTGTATTCATGATTTAGTACAGTATGATAAGACAGAAAAGAAATTCGTATGGTATGGTATGAGTACGGTGAGAATATGGTATGGTGCCGATTTGCAACACAGTCTGGTATAGACAGAAGGGTGATCTGCACAAGGAAGATAATAAACCGTTGTGTCAAGAATTTGCAGAGTTTTTCTTGTTCAACGTGTGTTTTTCTCCACTCTCAATCGGTAGACTCATTCAAAACTTGTTGCACTTGCCATCTGTTCGTTTTTAGAATAGCAAACAACAGATGTCAGGGGACTTCAAAAGGTCAGGAGTAAATGAAAAATTCACCAAAAGTTTACACTTTTACATGCCGCCCTCAGATGTTTGACCAAGCAGATGAAGCGTGTGCTCTTAGGAGGTACCAGGGCAGAAGAAAAGGAATCATTGACTTCTGAAGGGCCAGTTGATGGACTCGAGTGTATCGGAACATCTGCTCGTTATTGTTCATCGACCACGAAAAGCGAAGATTCTCACTCGGAAGACGTTTTCGTAGGTTCGACTCCCGCCAGGCTCTCCAGGGACCCTAAGGCAGGTGTGAACGACAAAGGCAGAAGCTCTCAGACCTTTCGATTCCCCATTGAGAAATAGTTAGAAGCTGTTTAAAGCTATTTAGAAGGCGTGAGCTGAAAATCCGTTTAAAACTGGCACTTGGGGGGACAGAAGGCTTGCGATGCGACACCTGCATGTAACAGTGACATGAATACACACGGTATCGTCTCAGGCGCGTGGCTCGTACTTGAATGATGATAAAATCTCAAAGAAAAATTATCTGTACTTAGTGATAGTTACAATTAAGTTTAGAAAAAGTCAGTATTTTGGTCTCTTATGTACCTTCAATAATAAACCACCAAAATCGGCCAAGACGATTTTTGTTTCCCACTATTTTGTGAGCTGGAACCCCTCTTCGCCCTGCCTCAATGGGAACGAGTGCAAAATATTCTAAAATTTTCAAAACGAGATAATATCAATCTAATATGTACATATTGTGTAAATATTTGATTCAGCTAATTTTTAAAGACCATCAAGGGATCAAAGGTAGAACCGACGAAACATCGTCAACGCGAAGCGTGAATCATCTGATGGAACTTTTCAAGCAAGTTTCATACTTAGGAATAGTTTATTCACACAACACGTGGGTTTGTTATATGAGGAACTTATCAATATAAATGAGAAACAAAAGTTGTTAGGCCCCAATAACCTCTTACTTATCAGAACAACACTGCTTACAAAAAATGTTAATGGAAGTCATTTCCAGCTATAGCGTCAGGAAGCTTCATCATCATGTCCTTGACGTAATTGGCACAATCTGTGATATTAACAGTAGAGAACCTTGAATTTGGTTTGAAAAATCATGCATTTTGTTTGAAAAATCTTGGATTTGAATTGGAAATGCTACCTACCCCTCTATGAATGCTACCTTTTTGCCATAAAACCCCTCATTTCTTCCTTTCATAAACAACTTTTTCCACTTTTGACCAAATTTTCTGATTTTCCTTATCCCCATGGTTTCGTACACATGCCTTGGCTCTTTTTCTCATGAATCTAACCGTAGTATTTGTACGTGAGAGTTTGTTGCAGTGTAGCGGTTGCTACCAAGATTCTTCTTTGTTACTCGACATCAGTTTTATTATTTATTCCAATAAATTTGAAGGTACGAAGTTGGACTTTCAACGATGTCTCAATTCATTCGCGTCTTAAATGGTACTAAAATATAATAACGAAATTCAACCAACACTAATTATTTCTATACGACACAAGTAGGTATAACCAGCCCACGTAATGCTTTATGATTTTCTACCCGAAATAAATGCACTGGTATTAGTCATAACGAGATAATTACAAGGAATTGATGGTAAATCAACGCAATCACCGCATTCATGTTTAGCTTATCAATCAGACGACAACAACCTGATATACCCATCTCCATTAGATGAGTTCATGATCGACAACAATAGTTGGCATTATACTAGGTGGATATTGCTAGTTAATATTCAAATTCCAGTATGAGCCGTTTATTGATGGAATTTCTGCACCTAATAGTTAATCTACGTAGGCACTAATCCACTATATCCACTCCGTTCCATCAAATTAGTTCATGATGGAGTGATGATTGACCGAATGATATTGTAGACACTTGAGATTATTTATACATGTTGCATCATCAATATCCCATTTCAAGTGTGGCAAAGAGTGTAAACATTTTTCTAACATATAAAATACAAAATTTGTATCTTCATACTTTCCAACTCATGTATTTGGACCCCCCTATGCATCGGATCTGGAAGTGAACCCCCCTATGTATTACAACAAACAAACAAATACAAACAGACAAATATTTATTGATGAATGAATGGGACAAGAAGCCAAACATTCATTAAATTTTATTCTGTTGATTCAACTCAATAATGGATGAAAATATAAAGTGTACAAATAGATATCATCTATATCGAGAAAATCTGACAGAAATCCTAGCTAATTGAATGAACACGAACACGAAAATTCAATTTCTTTGGCAACCAATTCAGTGTTTCATGGGTGGTTAATGATGATGACCAAATTTCTGCCAATTTTAAGGTTAAATTCCAGCTCTGGCTGTACATGTGCCAGTCCCCAACAACCAGCTGAATATTAAAAATACGTGGCCTTACCCACGATGAACCGGTGTTATAGAGTTCCCCTTTGATAATAATTATTTATGTTTTCTAAACGGGCGCTGACTCGTTCGTCCGGCTCTGATCATCTTACGTTCTATTTGATATCGCTCTTTACAGCCGCCGCGTAATCCAGTTTCGTTGCCTCGTTCCGGCCCCTAAGGGCTTTGTACAACAAGCGGATTTGTGTCCGTCATTCGTTATTTATTCTAATTCCGTTCAGAATGCGCTCCGGAGTAAGGGACAGCTTCAATTAACCGGCCTGAGAGTTGTCACTGGACGGGAATGATCTCGTGGTGCTAATGAACTGATCAGACAAATGGCTGACGTTCATCCTCGTCTCGGAGGTGAAAGATAGAGCTGAGGATTAAATTCACGCCCCGGTTTAAGTTTTTCTCGTTTCTCGTTATGTTGAATTTCAGTTCGACAGCGATTGTAACTCATTCAAAACAGGCGAGAAATTTGACTTGCTCAAATTATACTTTGCTCAACGGTAGCGGCATTAACAAATAACATGACAGGACATACATTCTCTGTTCATACATTCTTGATAACTCTATGTAATTGGTTTAAATTCGCCCGATCTGAAGATGAACGAAACTTGGCGGTTAGGTAAAAGTAAACGAACTAGGTACATCATTCGGGAAGAAATCGCCGAAATCCATGTAATGAAGAAAAACAAGGATATTTGAAAAATCGTATATTTTAACTGTTAGACCGGTTTCGGTGAATAAACTACCGTCAGTGACAGAACAATACTGAAGGTGCATTACAGAGAGGTCGAATAGGATTGGTTGATACAAGTGAAAGGAGAACTGGAGGGGCTATAAAGTGGAAGGTCTAGTCGAATTGTTTGCCACCATGTTAAAGAAAAACTTGTAGGAACTTGTATCATTCAAAGATTTCCCTAACCTATCACTCTGAAAATTAAAAAATTCTCAAGTACATCCAACATGCTCCTTTTTTGGCAAAATCGAGGGAACTCAATAGATGCCTGCCTGCAAGATCAAAATTGAAGCTATGGTTCAATTCATTCGAGTAGCAAAATCTGAATTTCCCTTAATATTCCTTCAATCTTTTTCGTGTTCCTTAACCCTCTCCCTAAACTTTCTACCAGTTTGGCCACAATGCTCGAGTCCCCAAGAACATTGCAGCTTATATACCCCACATTCATCCTGCATTAATATTATCAATTTGATCCTTAACTGGACCTAATTTTTAGATAACTTGATAACAGCGTACACATATATCGGCGGAAATAGACGATTTTACAATACTTGTCTTTAAACTTGTCTTTAGGTTCGTCAGGAATTCCGTCCGAAAATTGACGGTCTCGTCACATAGCAAGTAACCAACTGAACCTTAATCGATATTTTACCGCAATACTCTAATTGTTCCGTACAGTTGTGGGGCTCACAAGGATATTGTAGGATTCCTACCTGGAACAGTTATCTATACAGAAAATAATAAATGGTAAGGTTGTCTTTGAACGTTGTTGGAGTCTTCAAAATGTTATTGACAAGAATAATAAATCCTACAGGAATTGATATCTATCGACGACGTTCCCTCGTGAATCCAGTAGCACCCCCCCATTTGTCTGCGCACAATGGGAGAGACTGTGAATAGGTGAAAAATATTATACGGTGCGGTTTTGTCAGTTAGTGTAAGAGAAAAAGAAAAGAAAATGATTCGTGGGGTGAGGAGATTTCAGAGGAGGTGAGAAACTACACATGTCCACAGCAAAAAGCTTTTTCTGCCCTCAACCGCGAGCGACCATCCATAGAACAGATACAAAGTGTTGGAGGGATGTATTTTTCATTGGTCAACTCCATTGAACGAACGAGCGAAAAGGGGCCTAAAGGCAAGCAATAAGGGTGAGTTGCTCGGGTCATCTATCATCAGGTCCGGGGAGCCTTCGCCAGCAACAATGTCTCGCCGAACAATGCACACGAGCGTCGTCACGCCTTCGGGGGGCAGCTGGAGTTGCATACAAGACCTAACAAAATGATCAAGGAAGGAGGGAAAAGAGAGAGGACAAAAAAATAAGGTTTTTATCGCGGAACAAGCCAGTTGGAAAGGAATGAAGAATCAATTGGAGAGAAAATACGCGTTTAATACCTGAAAAGCAGCCAAAGAGCTTCTTGACCCCTCAAGAGAATCGAATTTCTAGCGCCTCTGGTGATGGTGGAAGATGGACAAAGGCAACGGCCGCTCGTCTTGTCAGAACACGTTGGGGCGTTCCAACCGACCAGAATAACTTTAATTGTGAAGCCGCCCATAACTTCCACAAGGTACAGGCTCTAGCACTTGCTACTGCCAATCTGGACTGAGTTTTATCGCTGATCGAGATCATCGGATTCGGGGAGCATGTTCGACCTCACAATTCCGTTTGATAGAGCAATAGGAAAACCTGACACCTCAGAAGGATATCGCCAGAGGAGAGAGATGTTGATTGATGGAATTTATTTACTCATCACGGAATAGGGCCAAAAACTCGGTATCACTAAATGTTGTGTTGTTTGAATCAGCTGATCTTTAGTATGAAAATCGGCCACTGTTTGATTCACGCTCATGTTGAAGATTTTGTATCAGTTCTAAGTTTGAGCCCTCTTTGCGAACAAAGGCTGGTCTTGGTTTCAAACAGTTTCTGAAGTGAACTCTATTCTAATTCGTATCGAAAACAATAGCTGTTTTCCCTTTGGGAAGTTCTTTGTCTCCTGTGTATGGAGCGTAGCTATTTCCCTTTGGAAAGTACTTGCTCCTGTATGAAGGTGTCGCGGTTTCCCTTCAGGAAGTACTTGTTCCTTCTCATACAGTATAGTGGGTTCTCCTAAGGGAGTACTTTGCTCTTATTTCCTGGTGTAGGAGAAGAGGTACGCGCTCTGACAAACTGTATGGTGTACCTGCTTTCCCTTCAGGAAGTACTTGCTCCCATACCGGGGTAAATATAGTTGTCTTCTAGAGGTATATTACCTAGTGTGTATGCCTCGGCTATAGCGCTGACCTGCTCCTACCTCTTGAGAAATTCCCCTTCAGGGAATAATAGCGGTCAAAAACCAGTATAATATGAATAGTAGCAATTAATTTATAATTTAACGATAGCAGTAGAATCATAAACATAAAAATTCCTTTTCCACAAAATTTCAGTTCATAACAAGTTAGTTAGAAAAGGTCCTCACTAAAGTTGATAACGATCTTACCATGATTTGGTTCCTCTATGGTCTAAACACTTAACAATAAAGAGCTACTATTTTGAATTGACGGTAAAATAATGGAGCTCCACGAAAGGTGATTGTGTGAAAAATGTTAACTCCTCCCTCAAAGAAGTGTAAACTCCTCCCTCACAAGTTTCATAAACTTGCGTACGGTGTGAAAATTACTGAACGCTGCAAAGTGTTTAAAACACACTGAGAAGAATTGTTCAACCCAAAACGCCATACCTACACAATTTCACAATTCACAAGGATCATCTTCAGGCAGGTCTAAGCCCATATCCAGAATTTCAAAATTTTTGTTGGTCGATTTCAATGGTTCATTATTGAAGATGACAAACCAAAGGTGCGTGTTGGTAAATAATACCATTTTCATACAATTTTTGGTAATTTTTGTTCCTTAAGCAGGTTTGTGGCTGTTACACTTGTTCGAGGGAGGAGGTTTGAAAAATCATTCAACTCAGTAGGAGAGAATTTAAACTTCACTTTTCTCACAATCAGCTTATATGGAGTTCCATCGTTTTCCCGTTAAAGGACAATCGTTTGAAGATCATTATCGAAGAACCTCCCACTCGAGTCGCACGCTGCACCCACACGTTATAGGACACAATTAATTTTACAAGGTGTATTGAGACAACGAACACGTTTGAAAATCTACATTATGTATACGGATGTTGGACACGAAGTGGCTGTATACGGCTTGGCCATATTTACCGTCCAAGTGCGAATGGGCGAAACGAGAAAAGTTCGTAACCCTCTACCAATAAACGCCCGACAAGAAAATTCCCGTCGAACTCACTTGCTAAGTACTCGAACGTGAGTGCCGACCTGTCCGAAGGAATTGAACCCCGGGACGTGTAATTAAATCACGGAGCAAGCTCCGTAGGTGTAGAACAACGTGTTGAAGCAAAAAGAGTCCCCATGCATAATTCAAACCTGAGCGCCCTCTACGGAACAATTTTCTGTGGAAGGAGCGTCTTTACTTCTTGTTCGTGACGAATGGGAAAAAGTGCGAACGGAAAAGCTCGCAAAGGCTGACAGTTGGTCGGCCGGAGATCGTCGAGATAAGTGTGCGCCGCTGAGGGTATCGACTTTTTTTTTTCTTAAGATGTATCGTTTTGAAATTCATCCAACATCCGGCGTATGAGAAAATAATGGACATTTTTCCATCTCGGGCGTATTTTATTCGAAGACTCGATTTCTTATCGGTTCGTAGTCTTGTCGATATTGAGGCGAAAGAATGTTTTCGGATTGCGGGTACATCAGATATGGGATCCGTAAAAACCTACGAGTCTCGTGAAGGTTTATAACTCACCTAAGAAGGTAAAATCAAAAGAATAAAGGACGGGAACGAAAACACTCACCGCCTACTCATATGAAATTCCGATTACCACAAACGAAAATAACTAGGGAATATGTGATGAATCCAGTTTGGTATCTGAGCATTCCTAAATCTTACATTGAGACTTTAAGTGCACATGATTGGAAAAAAATGAAAAGTATTTCAGTATAATTGGTGGGTTTACGCTTCTTGATATCGCACCCTTACGTCGAAAGTGTTTCAACTCAAATATTCGAGTTTTGAGAATGTTTTCATCAATTTGTCGAAAGAAACGGTTCTAACGTAAGAGACTCAAGTAACCACCAGATAGCAGTTGAATCAGTGTCTATGTCCGAAAGCACGCATTTTTTGACAACTTTACGAGTAAATCAGGAGTTTCTACCAAAACATTAACAAAACTCATTTTAAATGACTATTTCAACTCATGGTCAAATTTAGGCATTGTACAACAAGAAATTTGTTGTAAACAAGTTGAGAAAAACGAACGGCATAAGTGTCACGAAACGCCTTTTTCAGGTATCCACATCTCGGCCCCTTTTTGACCGATCAACATGAAATTTCGTGTGGGTCTTTTTAGTGTAGATAATAGAAAGCCCTGAAAGTTTCAAGTCGGTAAGTCTAAAGGGAGACGATTTATATAACTTAAAAAACCGCTTACCATGTTTGTTTTCTTGTTCAGTTAGCCAAGGACACAGCTTCTCCACCTTCACCGATTGACTTGAAATATTGCACAGAGCTTCGTTCCAACTTTAGCCAGTGCCTTTTGTAGAAGATTTAACCCATTATCTCAACCCGAAATTTGAGGAACAAAAACTGACATTTAGGCTAATGTTGGGCATTTTGAATGGTCCACAGCCGATCAATTGTTCACTTGTTCCGACCTCTATAGAATGATATTTGTACACACGAAGTGATTTTGGGGGGATAATCTCTGTGTTTAAGGAAAGAAGGTAATTCAGAATATTTGTTGTTCAGTACGTCTTATTATAAATAAGGCGATAAAAAACGCCAGAACTATATTGACACAAATAAATTATGAAGAAATTATTGTATAATTTTCATAAGAATTTATATGTACCTACCACCATCAGGTCGGCTGGAATTTCGTTGGAAAACTGAGAAACCCTCACTGAGCTAGTGATTGACTCTCTCCCTCAATAGAAGTGGTCCGTCTCTTTCAAAATCTGGTCACTTCCTCGAACGAACACGAATATTAAATTTTTAGTTTAAAAGCTAAAATTTTTAGCTTTCGTACGCGGAAGAGTGATCCTCAGGGCGAGTCATTGCAATTGGAAATACCTCACTTGCGTATACAATTCAGCCAACTCTTTTTTGCGAGAACCTTAAACCAATCTTCAAGATTCACGAATAGCAATACAAGCAACTTTTGATGACATAAACCACGAGCAACTGCTCAATATTCAAGGTGAGTTCAACGACTGATTGGGCTGCTGGGATGGTGGGCTCCTCGAATATTTTATATTTAGTTTTAATTTACATAAATTTCGTTATAATTCATTTTTATTAATTTTGTTCCATTTTATTTGACCAACGGTTAAATTTTTGTTTAATCAATTGGTTTTACACAAACGAGATTTATTGGAATTTCATTCAATCTTATTACTCGAAAATTATTTTGAACTTTGTTACCACGATAGGAACCTATCGTGAAGTTTAAAATTTAGGCATAGAATTTATCTGGGTTCTTGATATTTTTAAATTATCACAATGTGTAAAAATAAAGGCCAGTCAGATTTACTAGCTGAAAGGCCTTTATTTTCACCATCTTGAAGTATATTTTGCGTGCAACTGAGAGCAAGAAATAATCAACCGTTGGGGGGTAATTCGCACCATTTTTGAGGTCGACGAATTAATTTGCTCGGTTGATGGGTCATGATTGAAAATAGTGAACCAAAAGTACTCTGTATGAATAAATAATCAGTAGTGTCATCGCTCGCTATTCCTGCTCAGATGAAAAGCGAATTCATCGTAAACGGGCGTCCAGAGCTGAAGATGTCCGATAACAGCAGCAACTTGAAGCTCCCGCCGTTTGTGAACTAACCAGATAAAGACCCCCTCTCATCCAGCTTTACAATTGGAGCGGACATTTCTCCAGCCAAGGACGTATATCGAATGAATCTGTGGAGCTTTGCGTTCGACAGATGCACAAAGGAGAGCGGATGCGGTTTCAAACCCTTCGAGCTACCGTCGGATGCTTTCTCTGCCCTAATCTGCCCACCACATCTAATTACACGCTGATTACTCGGATGCCTTTCCATCCATACAGACGAGAGGGGGCTAGGTCCGGTTACAATATACCATTCCCCGTCATCGTTACTCTTCAAGTCCTTCTGTCAAGTTCACTAGAGGGACCGACCATTCTCATGTTAAACAGCTAACATTCAAAACCATCAACGCCCTCCTATGATTCAACTTTTCACCACCGAGATCCCACTTGAAACGGACGATTTTCCATCGACTGGATTGAATTACAATTTTAACCCGTTGAAGAGGGACACATGTACCACATGTTGGTAGTTGTGACAATAGGATGGACTCGTGGGTTCGGCCGTGTGAGACCGCCATATCGTAAAGAATATCCAAACCCTCGCGGTAAATCACAAGCAACGACGTGGCGAAAGGGGTGGGCGACTTGGCGCAGTTGTTCCGCACAATATGATTTTGATGCTTCATCTTACCGCTACGCTGGGGGCCTCCGTCTGTTAGTAACGCGCTAAGTGGGCGTGAGACAGTATCGTAATTCAATATCAGAGCGGGAGCCGTTGCCGGGGAAAATCACTTTGGGATGCGAATAAATAGTCAACAAGGAGTGGATAAGGATCGTAGACTCATGGAAACCCCAGAATTTATATTCGACACAAACTACGATCATCATCCAGAATCCATAAGACAATATCATGCTCACAAGGCTTTTCAGGGGCTTCATTCTTTCCAGATTCGATCCTAAGTCAAAATTTTCAAGTGCTCCTTTCGTAGGGAAAACTACCTTTACAAACGCAATCAGAGGTGTACATTGGCTATCGGTACATGATCTATTTGTACGTAATTTTTTACTCAATCAGAATCTTGGGAAAGTTTCTTGCTTTAAGAATCAAAATATACACACAAAAAAAGAAGAAAGTTTTAGCCCTTTATTGCACCGTGATGCTTGTAGTGACAGGAATCACTCAGCAGGATTTTCTCCTTCCACAGATTTTCCACCAACTGACCTTAAACCATACATTGCAGGCTGCTGTATAATTTGCAGCCAAAAAACCAGTGGGTAAAGGATTTCTATGCCTATAACGGAGGAGAAGCCTACAAACAGCGATTCCCACGAGCGTACCTACTTACAACCGCGGTTTAGAAAGGAAACAAAGTTTTCAATTTATACAGACTGTAAACATAAGAATATAAATTAATTTTAAGCTACAAAATACGTTATAATGACAACTGTTTAAACGGCTGTGTATTAAGTTGGAGTCAATAAAAGGAGAAAAAACCATTGTCCTAACCATTTCACGAGCACCGTACCTGTTTCGAACGTTAACCATAACGAGACGTTTACCATGCCTTATCATCGTCTTAAAAACATCTTACCATGGCGTCTAGGGGAGATTTGGCGGGGCGGAACTCTACCACGTTCCTAGATCAAGTCAGACGCAAACCGCAGTCTCGTTTCCGATCCCGAGAGGTCTCTCTACGCGTGGTCTTTAAATTGTAAAAGTCATTAATTTGCTCTATAAAAAAGGGTTTTCCGTATGTTTATATCTTCCAGTTAGTGGTGGAATACTTGCTTTAATTGACGTTTCTTTTCTAGTGCCGATTTTTATGGTACTACCCGTGTATCCTGTAAGCACCATTTGGCACTTGTTCACATCGCTTGTAGTGGTGGATGAGGACGATGATATCTACAGTAGATTGTTAACTAATCTCTAGCCGTTCGTATGTATCAAGGTGCCTCGACAATACACCGCAGAACTTTGTTTTAAAACGTTTGTATATATTGTATAATGCTTTTCGTGTGCAACCCCACAGTTGGCACTCAAGTCCAGATTGGTTTGATTACTTGCTGATGTAGAAGCAACTTATTGTTGATTGATAGCTCAAAGTGTTTCCCTATCAACCAGTACATTTTTCTGAATCCTAAGTTGAGCTCGTCCTTTTTTTTCTTTACGTGAGCTTTCCACCTCAGCTTACGTCGAGAGTCATACCAAGGTATTTCACACCAAAATCACAGCAAAATGAAAAAATCATGCACCAAAGGGTTAACGCTCTCATGCACGTTTCTGTGAAAATCACAAATATATTTCTGTTCTTCTACTTTTATGCGCGACTGTCACAGAACATAGAAAAAAACTTTGTGGATTGCATGAGGAAAACGGGATTAAGTGCATTTACCGGCAGTGAAGAATGAGAGAGCAACTGAAGATATTTCTTCGTTCTGAGGAACTTTCTGTAACACAGAGCATGAACTCAAAGAGTCGACCAATTCAGACCGTAGCAATCTTTGGACAACATTGAAGAGTTTGTGTACACAATTCGAGTAACGCGTTTGGTCAATGGAGTTGGAACAGCTATTCACGGATTTCTTCAGGGAATCAAAAGATGAACGGAAATAGTAATAACAGCTCGTGAAAAGGGAGGCAGTTCGACCCGGAAGGTTCTCCCCAGACTCCGAAAAACCCTTCAACATCAGGCTAATAGTCCGGTAAATAATCTGAAAAGCCTCTGCTTCAGGTAGAAGGAAAAATGTGCTCGAAAGGAGGCAAAACTCCTGGGGACCTTCAAGAAAGCTTATTTCCGTCTGTCGAATACTTGGGGACCATGTCAGCCGCAGTGGGACCAGTTACAATGGATTAGTGTCCCCGCTGGCGACCCGTAGCGCCTCCTGTCCGTTCGGACTCCCTTTTACCCCGAAAAAAAAATGCCACTTTCTTCCTCTTCAATGAGAATACAGTCGAAGAGAGGTGAATAGGCGAGAAATATTTGTGCAAACCTCAAACTTTCGGTGCGAACCCCCTTCAATGCGAGTTTTGTCAGTGAGCGGCGGCCCGACAGGCCATTAGCGCTTCGAACGACGGATGGTGACAATTAGCGCTTTGTAGGATGAAGTTAGTGGTGAGCTCGTATTATGGAAGCTGTTCGGGAATAAATGAAGTCGGACCGATGAAATAACAACATTTGTCAAAATACTGAAGCGGTATTTACACTGTGTCGACTCAAAGCATCATTAATTTTCCTTAACACCGTCTCTGTGGAGGTAGCGTGACATGAGTGTGTGAAAGTCTGCACATCCCTGGATCCTTAACCTCTAAAATAGCCTCACAAACCTAAAAAAAACATTGGAGTAAACCTTTTTTGACATTTTATGTCTTTACTTTGCTACATAAACTCGAAAATGTAACGCGGGACATGTAACGGAGAAGCGTCACGAAAATATTGACATTTTATGTCTTTACTCTGGCACATAACTCGAAAAAATGTCCCAATGTGTTGCAGATTCGTATGCAAGCATTTAATTCTCGACTGTATCAACAACAGGATGGAGTTGACATTCTTTTGACATTTTCATGTCTTTGCTTTGGCACATAAACTGAAACGGGAAAAATGTGTTTCCTTGATTCACCCTTTCCCTCAGATCACGTCAGAACACAAGCGACAGGCGGGCCACTACGTCAGACGCACCTATGACGCACGAGCGTATGACGTCAGACGGCTGGCAGGAGGTTAACTAGTACGTCAGAGCCTATGACGCACGAGCGTATGACGTCAGACGGCTGGCCGGAGGCCAACTAATACGTCAGAGCCTATGACGCACGAGCGTATGACGTCAGACGGCTGGCAGGAGGTTAACTAGTACGTCAGAGCCTATGACGCACGAGCGTATGACGTCAGACGGCTGGCCGGAGGCCAACTAATACGTCAGAGCCTATGACGCACGAGCGTATTACGTCAGACGGCTGGCAGAAGGTCAACTAGTACGTCACAGCCTATGCAGTAAGAGCCTATGACGTCAGAGGGCTGGCTGGCTAGGTGATCGGGTTTTTTGTATGAATTTTTCATCTTTAAACTCTAAATTACTGGCCAACTCATCCTTAATTAGCTGATTCGATATTTTAATGTACCAAAGCAAAGACATAGAATGTCAAAACGAAAACTTTGTCGACACATTTGAAGAGTTTGTTTTAAATTAGCAAGGAGATTGGTTTTAATGAACGGGACTTGCAAAAAAAAGGCTCCAAAATAGTATTTAACAAATGTAGATGATAATATCTTTGGTTACATTTTTCTGTTTACGGTTCTTTGCATGTCAAGTTTTGGAGAACAATCATCAAATAGGTAGAAGCAGAAAGTAATAAAAACCGATCAAACATAGGTAGGTATATACGAGTATTTCTGATGAGTTTCGCTTACAACCGATTCGTTGCTACGGAACTTTATCTTCGCCAGTTATCATCGTACAAAAATCGTTCACCACTCGTTGGATAGCTCTCGATTTACCTTTTACGATTTACCATATTACGTTAACCACTGCGGAGTGCGTGGCCGACAAGCTGCGGTATGAGCGTGATTGTTTAAATAATTGTTTACACACAGGTGATCATTCTCAATAATTTATATTGTCAACACGAATGCAAGCTTGCGTACTTGTACGAAAGCTGTACCCACCGTTTGTGTTTGAGCGTCGATGACCGATCGAAAAAAAAGCCTGAGCGAAAACAAACGGAATTTTTGAGTTATGTGCCATATGAAAGACATGAAAATGTCAAAAAATGTCCCTTTTCGCAAATAAGACACGGCAAGCTCGATAACGACTTTCTACATAATTTGTACAATATATTTGCCTCACTTCCTTCACCAGTTGAACAGTTGGCACTCGTAATGGGAATAGTTTCAAGGATCCCAAATACTGCCTACAAGAACTATTGGAGTTCCTTACGATTTAAGTTGAATAGGAAGCTTGTTGGAAACTGCGCAACACTTCTTTTGAGGGTTTTTTGTCTAATTCCAAGGGTACCAAAATCCACGGTCATGCAGCATGACTATAGAAGCGAATTTTCGGAGAAATCACTAGTTTTATGTAAAATGCCTCCATTTTACTGGTTTTATAACAAATTTTGTCTCTTTTTTTGCCGTGTAACACCTCAGTTTAGATTCTTCAACGCATATCTCATTCCGCTATCAGATTAGAGTAGATGGACCGTGAAGAATATTTCAAGTGAGATATCGCAATTCTAACTTCTACATCGTGTTCAGCGTAAAAAATGCTTCAAAATGATGTGTCACTTGTCAGACTGTCTCATTTTTGAATTTATGGGAAATTTTTATCCCCTTAAAATCCCCCCCCCCCCCCACCCACCAGGTCGCCCGGTGCTGCCTATCTACGAACTTAGCATAATCGTCTGGAATGACACTTACATAAATATACAAATACCTATATCAATATTATATATACGATATATATCAATGATTTTTGGTGTCTTTTGGCCAAACATTTGGACCGAGAACAATAGCTTCATTTTATTTGAAAATTCGCCCAAATGGAACCTTTAAAGCGCCTCCCCCCTTGTGGCACCGAGAATTTATGTTTTCTTGTTCTCTTAAACATTCCTGAAAATTTGGACCTAGTATTTTTGGTTACTCAATTTGCCATTTTGGTCTAGATTGACTGAACTAAATTAGTCGTATATTTGCTTTGCAGGAGTTGGCAGGAGTGAGGTAAAAGTATCAGTTGTCGACCCTGCATCAAAAGGTTGCAAGCTACTTGAAGCTATCGATACCAAATGCACACCTTAATGAATACCTACGAGATGTGAAATAACAGGATGTCAAAGAAGAAATGGGAGGAACATGTGTTTGATGCCTAGATACGATAACAGGTTGCCACCACAACGAAAATCACCAGTTTTCTTGAGTCTTTGGGGCCGCAACGTGGAGTTTTGTTCCTCAATTCATCCGTGATATTAGTGATCGTGTTTTTTTCGTCCATACTTATCATTGATCTGTTACAGATTACTCTTATTTAATCAATTTCATTTCTGTTGTTTGAGGGTCACCTTCTGTCACAAAAATATTTAATATTCACTCAAAAACAGCTGAAACACCTCTCGAAATCAACTGAATTAGTTGTGAAGTCCCCATTATTCTTGCTCTCCTCCTGCATTATTCTAGTACATACTACTATGTTTCGATATTATTACTAGCCCAAGCAAAATAGTGCTCTGCCTTCAAAAAATTGCTCGAGAGCTGGGAATTGTTCTATCCCTCTTGGGGGTCCTGAATAACGGGTATACGAGTTTGCGATGATTCGAGGTTGTATTTCAGATACAAAAACCACGAAAGTTTTGCACTTTTTTCGCGTATAACTCGAAAATTTCGCACCCTACAGAAAATATTATACAGTTTTTCTGTAAAATGCAATAAATTCTGCGTCGAATGGCGTTTCAAACATTGAAATCGTTCATCGGCAATCGCCCGTCAATAATAGGACATTCGCTAAAATGTTGACAACCTCAATTTCTAACGCCTGTAGGTTGGAGATGTCATGTTCTCCGATTGAAAAATGTCATGAGTCCAAAGTTGTAGAAAATTCAAACTTGTATCAGATACGTTCTGAAATTTGAAATTTGTTCTCTCCGGCGCGCCAAATTTCTGTCAAATATTACGTTTTTTTTAGGTCGTAGTACGGGTGCGACAGGTTGTCTCAAAAATCGATATTTCTTCAAATATAAACGTCCTCAACTTTCCGAAGTATGAAGCTCGGCTGAAGACACTTTGGTATAACAATTACGAGTAGTTTGCACTGAAACGGAAAACAGCTGTTACAGGGAATTTTTCCCTAAAGAGTCGACTAACTCAGTTTCTTCTCTGCTTCTCCATCTCTCTATGCGTTTGCAGATCAGTTGCCGTCTGATGAACCATCAGAGCAGGGCCGTAGCGAGATGAAAAACCGGGAGGATACAAGTTTTCCCAACTCCACCAGCAAAATTCCCCAACTTTCAAAAACTGAAAACCAAGAGATTGGTTCCTATATAAATTATTAGATATTATAAGGAAATAATATTATATAACGGATATAACAAATAATAATAATATATTACCTAATATTACAATATAATATTATGTTACATGTTAGAAGAAAATAAATTGTATTCATTTTCTAACTTAGCTATCCTAAGATTGGCTGAATGCTTAGGAAAACCTGCTTGTTTGCTAGCAAAAATAAATTTTGGTAATTATAAAAATAATAATAACGTTGGGGTAATAATACAAGCAGGGCTGTTTTCGATCTAGTAGAAGATCGAACTTTTGGACTCCTTTGCTGGGAAATCCAACATGGGATGACGAAATCATGACCTCAATGAGTGGGGAACTGAAAATTGCATTTCTTTCATTTTTTTACTATTATTTGTTTCTACCTTCACGGCCCGAAATTTCCCAACTTTTCAAAGTCAAAAAAGCAGCAAAAAGTTGGGAATTTCGAAGGATTTTTACGTCAAAATTTTGATTAATCCAAGTTGGGATAATACAAGCAGGATTGTTCTCTCACTTGGGAGAAATCAAACTTTTTTGAACCTTACTTGGGAGGAATCTCCTTTGAACTTTTCAAAAAACCCAGGATTTCTGAGTATGGGAACTCCAAGTTGGGAAATCCCTACCTTTTCCTGGTTCTTTCCCCTTTCTTTTCTCTCATTTTTATATTTTATATTTCCTAAAGTTTCCGAATCGATGAAGCAGGGGGGGGGGGGGGGGGTTGTCATGCGCCCCCCCCCCCCCATGACGACGGCCCTGCATCAGAGTCATGATAGTGGTTTTGTCCAATTTCAGGTACTAGTGCATTATACGCCCGGTGAAGTCGATTATCGAGATAATCGAATGTTGCGATTATATATCGATGATGTCAACATTCGATGGTAACACTTGTGTAGCCTTCCGAACAGATTTCCTTATATGTCCAACTAATCTATATGGTACTAATCAGTTGTTTGGGGGATGTTTTTATTCCGCAACCCCGTCCACTTGATCTATTAATGATATGTGTCCAACTAATCTAGAATAAAAACATCCCCCAAACAACTGATTAGTACCATATAGATTAGTTGGACGTATAGATCAATCTAAAGTCGTAGGTATATTGCATTGTAAAAATGAAAATGTGTCAGTTTGTGAAACTGGGAGAAACAAGTGAAATCGATATATAATCGCAACATTCGATAATCTCGATAATCGAGTTCACCGGGCGTATAATGCACTAGTACCAAATTTCATTCCAGTTGTGATAGAAATCCTAGTGTTTGCTCTGCTGCTACAGTCTCAGGGGGAGAATTGGAGTGAATCAGGTGAACGTTGAGCAGGTCCACTGGTCCCGGAATCGTTTGAACTCGGTAAAATTATGCATGTCGTGCTCTTCCCTTTCATTGTTAAACCGACCGCTACCAGGTAAAGAGCTGCAACAATGATCCGGTGTACGGTTCGGTGAATAGTTGAAACCTACAGATTGAGGAGAAGACCTCTGTAGATTCGAGGACGATAGGATTCGAAGCTTCATCAATTAGAAAGAGCCAGAAGCCTGTGAGGTGAAGGGGACGCCTGAGGGCCCCCGTTCCGATAGGCAGCTGTCCTCGGGGCTGCTCAAACGGGGGAGAAGGTTGACAATGAATTAGATAATGCTCTGCCATTACATCCTGATTGACAGGTGAATAGGACAGGGTACTTCTCGACGTCCCTTCGAAAAGCAGAAAAGAGTTTGTGCCAGCTAATCCCACTATACCTGCCGCCCCGGGATAGGCCGTCTCTCCGGCTCTCATACTCCGGGATTTACCTCTCATAAGCCAATACTTTCGGACGAACGGGCTCGGTACAACTGCCGAACGCCTTTTAACGGGATTACTGAAGACCCTTCCTGGACCACACACTGCGTACGAGACGAAGACACTGTTTGACAAGTGCGACAATCATGAGTTACTTAGATGAAGAATACTTTTTCATACCTCTTCCAGTCGTAAACTTGAGAGACACCTATCAATCAGAGGTTGTTGCCTTCGTCTTCAAAAAGTCAACTTGGCGCCACGTTTCTTAGGAACGTTCAGAAAACTAGTGCACGCCTGTAGTTACCCGCCCATCATCCGTTGCACCGTCGTGACCGTACGTCAGGATAATGGAACACTCACGTTAGATTAGCAGGTATTACTGTCCAAAACATATGACTGAAACTGGTGAAATGCTCATGTCAATTCCCCGTAGGGCCTACAGTAGCTTGGTAAATACCTGGTATTTGACTCGAGGCTTCCCAGTCTCCAACACTTCAACAGTTTAAAAGTGATAAAGTTTTTTTTTTTTTTTTTTTAATTTGCATTTATTAGTTACAACAAACAATACAAATTCAATTTCAATTTATTTGGCAATTTACAATACAAGAAAAGATACAACAACAAAAAATATGAAAGTAAAACATAAGCATATGTCATGAGCATAAATCATTAAAAGAGATATGTAGTTTGCCCACCAAGGCTTAAGTTCCTACGAACATGTGTCCCCTGGTGGAGTCTGGCGGTAGTCGTCAAGGTTTTCATTTAACATAAATATCAAAGTGCAATATACAGTTAACGCACCGCTTCCACCAATTTCGAAAAAATAACTGATAGACATTTTTTTAATCCAAATATACTGCGGAAATGAGATAAATCAATTTTATGGTGGTAAAAAAAGATTACCGCGGAAATATAAGAATTCCTTCGGTAAAATTCAGTACGGCAACGTGGCACTGACACATTAGAAGGGGAAGCAGTTCTACCAAAGGCAACACTACAAACATGTTTGGACTTAATTTCCGTTTTATAAACGATTATACAAGACTGAAATAAAAAAATGTTTTTTATAGCCAATACATTGAATTCAGAATAAAGTTTGGCAGTGGGATACCTGTGGGGTTTATTAAACAATATTTTTAACAATGCATTTTGCACTGTTTGCAGAGCAATTAAGTGTGTTTTGCATGTCCCACCCCAAACGGTGATGCCATATTTAATTAAGGAGAAAGCAAGACCATAATAAACAGGTCGTAACTGGTTTTTAGTTAAGAAATTTCTCACAGTTTTACAAACGTAAAACTTACGTAACTTAGTAATCAGTGATGAAATATGTTTTTTAAATTTTAAATTTCCATCAAAAATAATTCTCAGGTACTTACAGTTCTCAACGAAAGGCAGTGAGTTACACATACAATCTAACCCTAAGGTGGCACAATTATAATCATGATACTTGATCACTTTACTAAATTAACGGTATATTTTATCTAAATGCTACAACCACGTTAAGATAATAATCTTGTGCTGGGGTTGAAGTGCACCTAACCTTACCTTATTACAGCAATATCATAGTTTGCCTTACCTTAATTATTATTATTTTCTTAATTTAATTAATATTACTTAATTAATAGTTTTTATTTTAGAAACATTTTTTTGATTTCTAATTTGAACTGTTCTAAATCAAGTTGGGGTGAACTTTCCTCAAAAGCGTAGCTGTTGAATTTTTTAATTCCAGAGTAGTCATAAAATTTCAGTCCCATCGTTGTGTATCTTCTTGGCAGTGCTATTTTCATTTTAGTACCTGATCTTGTGTTGTTTTTAGTTCTTACAAATTTTCCCATTATTAGATATTTATATACAATAATTGTATATAAATACAATTATTGTTATCGTTGTTTTATCCAATAACTCTTTGAATGTTAAAATTTTTGTTTAATTAAAAAGTGCCTCCGTAGGGTATTTGAAGAGCTTGTTGAATAGTATTTTGATTAATAGTTTTTGTGTCTTTATCACATTTTTTATTTTATTTGTATATGCATTTCCCCATGCTACAATCCCATAGTTCAGGTTGAGCCAGTGCATTAAATACCATTATTTTAGTTTTGCTACTCATAATATTTTTAATTTCTACAAAACTTAGAAAACTGATAACATGTATTTATTGTTGTCAGTTTTCTAAGTTTTTTTGTTTACGTACTTAGCATGTAGTTATATAAGTGACGCACAGAGGTTTCAAACCTTCAAAAACCGGACAAAACTTCGTTTTTAAAGGTCTTAATTAGAGAGAAAATTTGGCATAGTATGAATACCCAGTATGAATACCCAGAGTTGCAGGCCAATTGAAGCAGACTATTTTTTTTCCTCAAGGTTTTTAGCAAAAAATCGCTAAAATTGTAGTTTTCTAGTACACTAATTACAATTTGTACAATCTGTTTCATGTATAATTTTGCATTGTTTTAGTTAGTTGTAATGTTCTTGAGATAATTGTGTATCTGAAAAAGTGTTAGGGAGTTAGTTCCCTACAAACGGTTCGAAACCTTCTACTGGATTTTACGTCCTTTTGAAATTTCACCTATGCGCCCTGATGCAGTCTCAACAATCAGCGCTGCAAGTGGGGTCATTTTCTTGCTATCACAACCGGGAAGATCTCCGAATAGTTCGGAACAGTAAGAGGCCTGGTGTATGATTTGTTAAGATTTGTGGTCTTCTTCCTCTTCCACAAAAGTACACGCTGTAGCATAAATTCCGTGCTGCATCTTATTGTAGTTCCGCGACTGCCTTTTTTCGTGCAAGAACAATCGGTCGAGGCTTTTCAAGATGCTTTTTCAACCCTGAAAACACAAAGATAAAATCCCTTAAGTTTACTTGGCACAAGTGTAACCCCTCGTATGTTTTGCAGCCCAAACAGGGTAAGATTATTGATAAATCATACGTGATGAGACGAAACCTACGAGAAAAACTTGTAAATTTGAGGAGAAAAACTGGAAAACCCTTTGAGGAGAAAACTGGAAAACCCTTTGAGGAGGGAACACACTTCTTTTGTGGGAGCCACAATTACATAGCACCACACTAACTCACGAGGTCTCACTTTCAAATCTGGAAGGTGTCAAACATACTTACCTACCACTTTCTTGGCACGAAGACGTAAGCAAGGCCAAGTTTATAAGAGCAGCTATTATTATTTTCTAAAAACCTCAATTTACGAAGTTTTTATTTCAACAGTCGATATCTTAACGTATATGTAAACGTACTATGTATAGCGAACGTGGTTTGTAGAATAACACACAAATAATACAATTTTTTACTTTTGCTCTATATAGAATGTATATCTGATAGTACTGTTTCGTTACATGAAAACTCGTGTTGTAAGTAAATGCCTCAGGTAGTATAACGTCTGCTTCACACGACACATGTAAATGGGATAATCTATCATATCGACCTACGTAATATAATATGCATTAACGTCTGCCATCAAATTAGAAAATTGATTGTTTGTGATGTTATACAAAGATTGCGTTCCCAACCGAAACCAACCCTTCCAAAAGTCGACTTTCAAAAACCGCTTTAAATGCGTCGGTAGCACGCACGATGCTTAAGCCTCATGTCTGTAATTAGTAGTTTTCAATTTTCCCGGGGGAGATAAGGGACGGATTGTTGTACTGTACACTCGCCCACCCGTCATGACAGTTCCAGTAGTTGTTTTCTCTCTTACAAGGTTTAAGAGGACCAGGTGCGTCCAATAGCCAGTGACGCATGCAGGGCAGGTGCTTTGTCGCTAACAGTTTTACTTCATATTGAAACCCTATTCCGCGTCACGCTACATATTCGATAACAACCGGTTTGTGGAAGAATAATAGAAAAAACCCCTTGAAACGAACAGATGATTCGGTGAGTTGTTCATTTCATGGCCGCGTAATGTGCATAAGTGAATAGGTTTCCGGACTTTTGATCAGAGGGGAAATATTATTAACTTAGACAACTACCGTGTATTAATCTCACAGAAACTTCATTTCTGCAAACAGACTGAGCGCGGGTACGTCCATGTTATTACATATTATCTTCCAATACAGTAAAATTAAAGTGAATTTCAAATAATTCACGATGCCACTCAGGAAGCGATATGGTTAGGATTGAGTGTCATGAAACGCAGGTAAGGAGCATTGTAAGGGAGTGTCAAGTCAACGTTGAGTTAAATATTATATATTGAAAATGGTCATATTCCACGTCATCTCAGCGAAGCTACCCGAGGCCCTTATATTGCATGGATGGAATTAAGTTACGGGAATCACCCATGTAGAACCAAGGCGGTTGAAAATAATTGCAGAACTGATTTATTTGCACCAATTTCGATTGTGTCGAAAATATTGGAAAATGACAAAATCGAAAATATTGAATGATAACTAAACTGTAATTCGGGGTATTTGGTTCTGTTCCATTTATAATGGTTATGAGAAGTTAAAAGAAGACAGAATGAGAGGAACAGCTCATTGAAAAATACTATACAGTTACAGTCCAAATTCTTGAATGATCAATCAGTAAATTAACAATGACCGAAATCACAACAACTGGAGAAATATTTTTCACTCTAATTAGCAGTGGATTAGTTGGCGAAACTGTCTCATGAAAATATGTGAATACTTAATCTCCCCTGTTAAATAAAAACGCCTCAAGTTCAATGTTTACGAAAATAGGGTTTTTACGGAACTCCCTTATTTTGAACCTGGTTTTTCCGATGGTGAAGTCCAAATTTCAAAATTCGAACAGCAAGTGGGAGACATTCTCACCATAAACATACGAAAATTGGTCAATGTTAAGGGTAAAACGCCTCAACGGCACGCTGTTGAGGTAAAACGCCTCAACTCACCAAAATATTGAGATGAGGCGTTTTACCTACAAAAATCTACATTATTTTGGCTTCAGATTTTGGGTGAGGCAGTCAATCAAAATTTCCTGACAAAACATCGGTTTGATTGCGTTGTTTACGTTAAGGTGACTCACGAGCAAGTTGAGGCATTTTACCTAAACAAACAATCAGAAAACGGAAGCTGGAAGTTTAAATTCGCCTTAACTGCAATTAATCGATTATAAATTTTTTTCACCATTGATTCGGTTGAACTCATATCGATATCTCACCAAAAAATGATGTTTTTATAATGAGTTGCAGTCAACTTACATCAAAGGTTTCAGTGAAAAACTTTAAGGCGAATTTCCGCAATATTTTGAATTTTGAGTTGAGGCGTTTTACCAGGGTAAAATGATACGGATGCGACTCGTACCTTAAGTTAAGGAAACTGTCGTTTAGTTCCAAACGTTATTTTATTGTACAACTCGACTTTTATTTTGCGAATCGTCTGATATTTCCGCTTTTCAGATAGAGGTTTCTTTAGATCAACTTACAAACTGCTGAAAAACGGGAAAATGTTATAATTTGAGACTTAATGGGTGTGAAATTGTGAGTCATTCAATGACAAATATAGTAATTATTGAGTGTTTGAAGTACGTCACTTCAAAAATTGCTTCATTTTGTCATGTTGAAATGGTGCGAAATCTTGAAACCCTTTGCCTCGCCTATGTGACCTTTATACGAGCTTTTATACTTCGGCGATGAATGTACTCGTCAAGCTCCGGCGTAGGATGTAAAGTATTTCACGCGTAGGTATGATGTCACCTTACAGAGGATTTGAATGATAAAAGCATTCTAAATAGCCTTCGGGTTCTGTATGAATTGAATGCGGTTGACAATAAAAAGCTACTTTCAGCTGCCGCCCCTTAAGTTATGAGTTATGACCGAACCCTCTCTGAACTTTTGGGAGGGAAGGCAAAGGTTTCTATTCAAATAGTGTTCCCTTTCATGTCGCTCCTCCGGCAAGTGTCGATTGTTTGATCGAGGAAAGCAAAACTAAGTAAACATTGACTGGAAAAGGTGTGTGAAGAAGGTACATATCGGAGGCAGCTGTTCAAATTCATGGCGTTCAAATCCGCAAGCTGTTGTGAGTACAGTGAAGACAGTCAAGTGGCAGCCTTGAATTGAAAGGGCCACTCTAGAAAAAATTAGGTCATAATTCATAAATAAGACTTTTGCTATCAAAACCACCTCATTCCATATTTTTCTGAAATCAACTTTTTTGCATATTTTGAAAGTTTAGGGGGTTCTTCATAACCGGACGAAGGGATATAGCTCAAATCCAGCTCATTCCAACCCAAAACTAGATGAAAAGGTTTGCCCTCCGGGTCAAATCCAGCTCATTCCAAGCTTTTGCCATCTCCCACCAGGGGATGGACAAAAGTTAAGAATTTATTTTGAAAAATTTAAGTAGATGTCATATATTTAGAACTTGTAAAGACAAAAATAGTAACTGGTACACTGGAAAAAACCCATTTCACAGGACTTAATTGAACAAAAAAACTGAAAAAAGCATGAAAAATCGTGTTTTTGCATCAAAATCAGCTCATTTCAACCTAATTAGTGTAATTACGCCCAAAGTAATGCACCTGCGATGAAAATGGAAAATTAATCAAATTCTAGGCGGTTAAGCCTAGAATTTAAAATTTAAGAAAAAATTAACTTTAGAACTCTGGACATGAGAAGTTTTTAGTCTCTCCTGTAAAATTTCCAAAAATGGAATCAGCTGGATTTGATAGCAAACGCCTCAAATGCAACAATCCAACAATCGACTCAACATTGGCTCGGACTGTACGAATGTACTGAATAATATGTTGGAACAGTAAATGTAGTCTCATAATGTTTAAATTTAATCAATCCGTCGGATTGATGTTAATACCATAAAATAATTCAATAGCCAGTGCAAAAAAACGTTCGTTATAAAACTTAGTTCTTATCGCACTTCTGGTTTGGGGAAGGTTGGAAGTGCAAACGCACCGGATTCAAATTTTCTCAGACAAGAATCAAGTTTTTAGCATCGCTCAAGAGTTTGCAAAAGTTTTAATTCAGATTCACTTGCTCCACCCCACACCACATTGCCACAATGAATAATAGAGTAGGCCAATGCCATGTATAAAATTCGCTTAATGTAATTAATTAGAAATAAAACCAAAATAACTTTGAATACATAAATTAGTTTCTTCAAACGAGCAATCGAAAACTTGATATGATCATGCTCATAAAGTTGTTTAAACTCTAAATGGCGATCAAAACAGACTCCCTCATATTGCGTAGAACATTTTACTCGTGTAGCTGCACCTCGTCAGGGTATGGCTGTGGAACATCGGAAATTGAAATATTCAGAACCGACATTTGCAACATATTTAGACATACAAATGGAAATAGTTGAGTTAGTGGAACATAGTTATGGTTGGGTGAGGTAGAGTAGTTTGCTGAGCTGTAACAGACTTCACTATTCAATTGCAGGAATGCGATTCAACCAGTTTTTGTGCCATAAGGGACCTCATGGTTCAGCTGTGGGATAAAGAATCAAATTTTGCGAGCCGTAAGAAACTTCGCACTCAATTTAAATGATTTCTGGGCCGTCAGGAGCCTGAAGTCAGCAGTTCAAATATTTTCCTGACCAAAGCCCTCATGATTCGTAGTTTACGTATTGATTTCGTATTGATTCTTAATTGGACGTAGTTCCCTGGGCAGTCAGAGACATCATGACTTGACTGTAGGAAGGCGATTCAAACAGTTTCCTGACCGTCACGATCCTATTCAGTATTAAACAGCGATTCAAATGATTTCCTGATCCATCAAGAGCCTTAAGATAGCAATTCAAATACTCGTAGATTCCTGAGCAGTATGGGACTTGACTGTGAGAAGGCGATCCAAACAGTTTCCCGATCGTCACGATCCTCTTCACAGTTAAACAGCGATTAAAATGATTTTCTTGGCCGTCAGGTGCCTTGAGACAGCAATTCAAACAGTTTCCTGACCGTTCATCCTTTTAACTTTTGAACAGCGGTTCAAATGATTTCTCGAGCCATCAAGAGCCTTAAGATAGCAATTCAAACACTCCTATATTCCTGAGTAGTCTGGGACATGACTGTGGGAAGGTGATTCAAGGCCGATTTCATCCCTGAATTCTGAAGTCCCTATAGTTTATCCTGTCCCTGGAGACTCGACGAATTCTCCTCTATTACACGCCCATCACTCGACATCCAACTATGTGCTGATCGGTAATTCCATTAGATGATCGCCCAAATTCAATCAGGTTCGAAACTGCATATGCGTCGCTAACCCGATTGATCGAGATCAGAGTGAACTCTTGTTTATTCCGGAGCCGGTCGTCGCAACAATGAGTCATGGAGTCTAATCAAGCGTGCTCCCGCAGCTGACGCCAGACCGCGCCCTTCACCACCCAGTTCAACATTGTCCAAACTTCCTCTAATGGTTCACTACAACAGGATCTGTTACAGTGGGTGCCAATTTGAAAACTCCGCCGTCCTCCCTTATTAACAGCCTCCCCAACGATTGCAATTGTCGAGAGCTGCACAAAGGGATTTCAGCCGGATAACGCGCGAGGGGGGGCCATCCCGATAATGACATTTCGTCCACTCCATCCCTCTTCAAAGCCCTTCAAAACTGCCCTTTCCGCCGAATTTTCGGGAGCGTCCTCGATGACAATGGCGTTAATGCTGTCTGGTTTTGGGTCATTATGTTTCCGTTCGATTGTTATAGATGTCCTAAATAGGTGAAAGTTTGAAGTATTCCCCGTCCCTACATGTTCTCCCCCGATTTACATCAATAAGGGACCGTGCGGGTTGAGCAATTATTCGATGAGTGGCCACTTCACAGTAATTGGTGAGTGGGCTCTACTTCGAAGTGGGTTGTATGTAGATTCAATTCAATCTCGGATGCGAATTGCAGGCTTATCAACACCTCTATCCCCCTAATAGACATCCGATGATAGGATTTTTAAGGGCTCCAAAATAAAACAGAATACAATATGTAACTGAACCGTTGTAAAGAAGTAGGCGATCAACTCACAATATACAATAACGGCATACGAGAGACGTCCAGAAAGTAAGGTTGCAAGGGCTGTGTGGGACGAAGGGAATTTCGTTTTTCAGAGTTGTCACCACTGGTAGTTACATAGGTTCTTAACGGTCAAAACAGATACCTCAGTCCGTTACGAAAGGTCGTCACAGTCAAAACGCGTCAAACAGTTCGTCCTCCAATCGCTCCACCTACCGCAGATTTCCACCTACCGAATTTCCTGAATGGTATGAAAGGGAGGGACTCAATTGTGACTGGCGACGAAACGTGAGTGTGTCATTATACTCCTACAGTGGCGCCATACCCATTCACCATCAACCAAAATATTCAAAGTCCAATTTTCAGAGAGGAAGATCATGGCATCTGAAAGGGATATTATTGGTCGATTTTATGCCTAAATAAACCACCATAAATGCAGCTGCATACTACGAGACAATCAAGAAGACAAAAAAAATTAAGGAAAAAAAAGAGGAATGCTGACTCGTGGTGTCGTGGTGCTCCATCATGACAACGCTAGACCTCTTACTGCCCGTCTCACTCAGGACCTGCTTGTTCAATTTGGGTGGGGTATTGTGATTCCTCCACCGTATGCCCTGGACCTTTAATCTTTTCAATAAATAGAAGTTTTTGGGTGGACAAAGATTTTCAAATGACGAGGAGGTTCAGGATACTGTCGAAAAATGCCTTCGGGATGTGGAGCGGAAGTTATGCGACGAGGGCATACAATAACTGGTCCCTAGGCTTCAAAACTGTATTGACTTCAATGGCGATTATGTAGAGAATTAATGACCTTTTTGACACTTATCTCTGTAGGCGGTCAGAGTAGACCACCTTCCACCAGTAGGGCGCTGCTGCCTGCTGCGCTGCTGCCAGTAGGCCCCTTCCAAGATCGTCCAGAGGCTTCCGGATTTCCAGAACCTTCCGGAAAGTCCCCAGAGGCCCCTTCCACCAAAGTCTCCAGAGACCCCTTCTACTGCCGCTCCCCCCACCAGCAGCCCAGCTCAGTAGAGCGCCAGCAGCCAGAGCAGCAGACCTGCCAAGTCTCTCGTGGCGATTGCAGCCCGTCCGAGTGCTAGCAAATCCCCTGTTCCCCCCTCAGCTATCAAGCCAGTCAGTGTTAGACGCCCTCCGAGCGTGGTTGTGTTTTGAAGCGTCAGTTACGACGACCAGTTACGTACGCGTACCCGCGAATCGCGTGCAGACAGTGAAAGCATCAGAGATCTCAGATACTGTGAGTTGTATTTCCTTTTCTGGCCAGATAGGACGCTAGGTACAAGTTGGAGTCATCTCCGTTGAACAATCGTAACCTGAGTAGTACGGTTACTCGTACTGTTGTATATGTTACGCTCTTGTCATTTTTATGTTCTTAACCTTGCCCAGGGACCTGTTCATATGGACAGCCCTGGCTCTTTCTAAAGAACGTTCAGTTGTTTGAGACCTTGCACGGTCGTGATATAGTTACGAGTTACAGTCAGTCAGAAGACACCCTAGTTATTACGTTACGCTTGCAGAGTTTACCTTTTGTTTTGTTCATATTTCTATTTTGTGTCATTATACTTCCTTGTTCATTACAGAGCGTTGTTCCTTTCGTCACCCGTACCCGTATTTGGCGTTTATGTAACTGGTGCACACTTTTCAATTCAACTAAATCACGCTACCAAGTGCACCAGCTTACATATTGGTGGCAGCGGTGGGATCACTGTCTGGTTAGCCCAGGCACGAATCCACAAAACGCCAGTACAACACGAGGTGACGGAAGGTACGTGCTTCACAGCAGCGTCCTTCAGACAATACACTCTTTAACATTTCACATTACACATCATAAGGCGTCCCTTTGACGTATTTTTTTCTCTACACATTACACTTCGTCATTTTTACATCACATCTCTTTTTGTATACACGTTACACCAATCTTATATTTGCAACAGAGGGTACCCATAACCCTATAGCGTCACATTCATTTTTCTGTATACACAATTATCACTATGCCAAAAGCAAAAAGGGACGGAGGGAACGGTACGCTATCTGACGTACTGGACACCCTCAATACCACATTGATCCGCCTGTCACGCCTGTTTGACCACGGGCCTAGGTCACCCTCAGACACTAGTGATCACGGGGGTACGAACATACCGCGTTCCATGTTCTCAGAAATAGATCCATGGGACCCAGATGAAGTGGGTACGGTGACGGTGGCATCTTTTTTCCAAAATTTCGAAAACGTTGCTGGGGAACTCGATGAACAGAAAAAATTACGCCTTCTGCACTCGCGCGTCAGGGGGGCCGCGAGACAATTCCTCAACGACAACGTCACGCTTGGAGAAACCAAAACGCCGTACCATGACGCCAAAACGGAAATGATTCGGTGGTTTGGGGGACGCGAGAAACCCGACAAGGCCGCCGCATTGTTACACACGATCACGAAGGAGAGTACAGAAACGCTCCGTCACTTTGCTGAAAGAGTTTTACACTTAGCTCAGGTGGCAGTGACGGAGGAAGGAAAGGACCTACCACAAGAAGCTAGACGTACGTGGGTACGGAAACGTGCACTACGAGCCTTCACACGAGGGATTGGACGCGACCTGAGAGCGCACCTGGTTACTCGACAACCTGAGGAGCTCGGGGACGCCCTCAAATGCGCTGAAGAACTCGAGGACGCCTTAGGTACACCAGAAAATCTTGACCTAGGATGGGATCTTGGAGCTGTGCAGCCAGGAGAGACACGACGATGTTACGCCTGTAACAAGGAGGGTCACCTTGCTGCCAGATGCCCCAACAAGACTACGACAGGACGACGTGACGCCAGGACGCCAAGACCCAAACCCAGGTTTCCTTGCATGTTTTGTGGAAGCATGTTACACTTCCCAGTAGACTGCAGTCACAACCCCCAGAAAAGCATATTTTGCGATTACTGTGGGGTACGCGAACATCTCGAGGTTGACTGTCTCAAGAAAAGAAGTCTACCACCAGTGACGCACCCCAATACACGTGACGCCTATCAACTCAGACCCCAACCTCCAGTTACAGTGACACGCGCGTACCGACCTACGTGGACACCAACTCTCCATGGTTACTCCAACTTGTTAGGACAACCAAGACTGACAGGTACACGAGGTACACGACCCACTACAACCCAAAGGCGATTCATACCACTTGACACGCACATGACGAGGGGTACGCACTCAGACACGCGCACTCTTGGGGCAGTACGACACTATAACGCACCTAAGACGCATGTGACGCACCCAGTGACGCTTACTCCCAAGTTGATACAACCCTACCACAGACCAATGACGCAAGTAACGCACCCGGTGACGCCACGGGTGACGCCGGTGACGACGGTGACGCCGGTGACGCCGGTGACGACGGTGACGCCGGTGGCGGCGGTGACGCACCAGGTGACGCGTAACCCTGAACCAGTACAACACAATGACGCACCCAAGACGCAGGGTACGAGCCCCACAACACAGGGTACGCGTTCAGAAACGCGTAATGTTGAAAAAATATCACAGGACAATGTAGTAATTGAGGACATGTCCACGGATGAAGACGACCCAAAAGACCAGAATCGTAGACCCGACTACAGTAGATTTAGTCCCAGACCCGAACACATAGGTTCACAGGGGTCACAGGACACAATTTACCCACGAGGAAGACTACGAAAATTGAAACCCGTGGATTACAGGGAGGGAAAGAAAAAGAGAGTAACTTTAAAACTGTCTGAAACTTAAACTCACTTAACACACACACAATACAACCCCTCACCTGAATTGATACAATTTCTATTTAGTAGTTCATTTTTTTTTGTATAAACCTCTGCCAGAGTAACTTAGTATCTAGGACATATAATTTTTATAACTCTAAAATTTAAAACTTTAACTTACCTTGTACAATTTGCTTCTACATCCTTGTGACTTTTATACTTACCTATGTGGTGTCCAACTGACTTACCTATACTGGACTGAAATTTGACGTATAACAGCTATCATTTTACTTACCTATGTAACATCATTTCAACAAATATTATACTTGATCTTAAAACTAAAAATTTAATAAATTGAACTTACCTTGCCATGTAGTAAACTTCTAATGATAATCAAATTTAACTAATGTATGAACTTGCTGGAGATCTTATAACTCAACGTAAATAATTCAACTGAATATGTAACTTGACATTCTTAAATTAACTTAATTTTAAACCTAACCTTGTAAAATTCTCACTAAACTCACTGTTGGATGAAACTCAACGACAACACCATCTGGACGGACTTCGTCTTGTCTGCGCTAGCGCTGATGGACACAACCATTCCCATCGTCGGAGAACACGTTATTGCCGGCGAGGACGCCGGCTCCCAGGAGGGAGGGGAATGTAGGCGGTCAGAGTAGACCACCTTCCACCAGTAGGGCGCTGCTGCCTGCTGCGCTGCTGCCAGTAGGCCCCTTCCAAGATCGTCCAGAGGCTTCCGGATTTCCAGAACCTTCCGGAAAGTCCCCAGAGGCCCCTTCCACCAAAGTCTCCAGAGACCCCTTCTACTGCCGCTCCCCCCACCAGCAGCCCAGCTCAGTAGAGCGCCAGCAGCCAGAGCAGCAGACCTGCCAAGTCTCTCGTGGCGATTGCAGCCCGTCCGAGTGCTAGCAAATCCCCTGTTCCCCCCTCAGCTATCAAGCCAGTCAGTGTTAGACGCCCTCCGAGCGTGGTTGTGTTTTGAAGCGTCAGTTACGACGACCAGTTACGTACGCGTACCCGCGAATCGCGTGCAGACAGTGAAAGCATCAGAGATCTCAGATACTGTGAGTTGTATTTCCTTTTCTGGCCAGATAGGACGCTAGGTACAAGTTGGAGTCATCTCCGTTGAACAATCGTAACCTGAGTAGTACGGTTACTCGTACTGTTGTATATGTTACGCTCTTGTCATTTTTATGTTCTTAACCTTGCCCAGGGACCTGTTCATATGGACAGCCCTGGCTCTTTCTAAAGAACGTTCAGTTGTTTGAGACCTTGCACGGTCGTGATATAGTTACGAGTTACAGTCAGTCAGAAGACACCCTAGTTATTACGTTACGCTTGCAGAGTTTACCTTTTGTTTTGTTCATATTTCTATTTTGTGTCATTATACTTCCTTGTTCATTACAGAGCGTTGTTCCTTTCGTCACCCGTACCCGTATTTGGCGTTTATGTAACTGGTGCACACTTTTCAATTCAACTAAATCACGCTACCAAGTGCACCAGCTTACATCTCGTAAATTTCATTTAAATATCTTCACTTTGCAATTTTTAATACATGTTGTTAAGCAACCTTCCTTCTGGATGTCCCTCGTATGTAGTGGAGTTGGTCAAGTTCGTAGGATCAACCACACAATTTTAACCGAAATTTACGTCAACTGCAATTTCCGATCAAATACATGAAACAATCGCAAGTATGTAATCGTGAGATTCAGATTGTAGTTAACAACTGATCCTACGTAACATACGTACCAGCGGCTTCACGGTCTTCGATGTAGGTGGCCTTAATTTTTCTGTAATTCCACGGTGCGTTACAAAAGAAGAAAACGGAAAAAGAAGAATTTCCAACCCACAATGACGAGAGAGTGACTTCACAAATTCCAAACTCTTATCCCCCTAATGGCAGCTTCCGGCTGATGGATTGTTAGGTCGTATTTTCACTTTTGTGTCGTAGGTTCAGCGCGGACGTCCATTTTGTTCGGACACAATGAAAAGCTCGTGCGTCCTGTGTACTGATGAAAGCAGCAAACGATAAGATAATCATTCTCCATCGGAGCTTTTATTCAAACATATTTCGTCGCTGGGGCCTAATGAGTGTTGATGGAGCGGCTGTTAGTGCACGAGTGCATCTTTCTTGATTTAGGCTGTGGTCAACATTAAGGTGCCTACATTGAGGATGCTAACATGTGAGAAACCTTGTTATTAACATTGTTTTTGAAATACCGCTAATAACACCGGAATTACGTGTTGAGTTGATTTGAAGTAGATACCAATGTTGCTTAGATGTCAGAAGCCCAAAAATCCTAATAATTGTTGTGCCAGTTGCATGTCGGAAATAACATACAGACACATACTTATAGAAATGTAATTTTAGCAGAATTTCAGTTCATTTTGGCCAGTGGTTCACGAAAAGTTAATGCGGGGCTCAAAGAAGACCGAGATTAACAGATTTGGTGGTCCATATTGGTAAATCCCTTAGGGCTGTTAGTTTTCCTGGTATCATCCTCTGCTGATCTTCTTTCACACTTCCACTCCTGCCGATCAATGGACTGGTCAATGGATTTCTTCTTAGGCTACAACCGCTAATAACCACTAAACAGGCAGTGGCCATAGCACCATCACTCATTGCATTATCTGCTTGAGCGATTCGCAGGACTGAATTTTGGAGCTTCGTGAAACCTTTGTTAATAAAATCGTTCAAATCAACAAAATATTGGTATAAACATGCGAATAGCGAAATTCTGACTTGTCAGCGTCCGGTGTGTCAAAAAGCTAATGGATTTGCTACCGATATGTTAGAAGCAACTCAGTGGCGAGATGATAATCTCGTATTCAAATTTATGACAATTTTTTTGTTCTTTCATTTCCCACGAAAATCTTAGTATTTTATCGACTGAGGGTTCACATTTCGACGGAAAATCAATTTTGTGTCACAGTTATCGATCTTACAAGAGGTTTTTAAAAGATAAGTAATCGAAGAATTTGAAGTTTAAGCGTAGCCGGTATTTCACGAGGTTATTGATGAGGTACAAGCAGTAATCCTATTTATTTTCAACCATGTAATGCTATATAATTTTGGGTTTATCGGTTATCAAAAGATGAACCCACCTCACTAACCATCGAAACCTATTAGGAATGCCCAAAGTGGTATAAAATAATTGCTAGCTCACTAGGATTTAGTGGAAGGCACTTCTTTTGTATAATTTGGCCGGCCTACAAGTAGGGTTGTAATCTAAATCGGTTCAGTTTCTGTCCATTTCCGAAACACTGAACGCGTTTTATTTCGTGTTGTCTCTTGCGAGAATTCATTACCGACAGAATACCGTTTGTAGATTCTACCTATGACATGTTGTTATCAAGATCGCATACCGCTTCAAGACCAACTATCGTTGACAAAGTCTCGCCATTGAGCGTCTGTAGATCGACTTATCAAAGGTCGACTTAACCCGAGGAATCAGGATGGAGATAAAATAAACCGAATTATATATCACCTAATGGAATTACACTCCGATGGCCGACCGAAAAAGGTCGGCAGAAGACTCCCTTGATGTGGATTGTAGAAGAGGAGGGCGGCAGATTTCGCTGGTTTCCGACGTTAATCCGCTTAAAGGCTCGGATCTTTTACATTTCACTTCATCTAATTAATGTTCGTCAGGGAGCTAAAGAGGAATGAGAGGGATCCCCCTATTACCCGGAGAGAAAAGGCCGGTGTTTTAAGATAAAGTTGAAAAAAAAGGAGGAGGGAGGTTTTCAGAGACTGACCCGCCGAATCCCTGATGATTAATTCTCTTGGATGGTTTCAAAATTTGGCAAATACGCCGACTGATAAAGAGACTACGATTAGTATAATTAGAACACTCGATAGAAAACCTCGGAGTTTGAGGGAATCCGGCTATATATAGCCGGATTCCCTCAAACTCCGAGGTTTTATATATATAGCACTTCGTTGTTAAATAACATTTAAAAAAGAAAGATTTGTCTTAACCCTTACAAATTCATTCTACGTTGTACCGCCGATGTCACTTCTTTTTCCAACATTTAGGTTCTTGGTACTTTTCATACTACGAGTACTAACTAAATATTATTAAATATATATTTGAGTTAACCACATCAGGTACCTTAACATCTTACAGTATCGTACACTAAGATCAATGACCACGTGAAACTGGGAATCGAACCCAGGATCCCCTGCGGTATAAAGCTGCTTCGTACAATCGCACTAGACCACTCGGCAAGAATCAAGAATCAAGAATAATTTTATTGGCAGAAATGAAGCATACATAGTTTGTACAGGATGTTTGAGGCTTAGGGTTTAACAAAAATGAGGGATGATGGAGGGTGGAGACATGAAGTGAGGTTTGTGGTGGGTTGACTGTGGTATACACTGGTAGTCAAACATTTGTTATTTTCTGTTGTGGGCGAAGACACTATTAACTTGGTCTGATAATGAAAAAATTGAGATGGAAATCTCAACTCGGATGGTCTTGGAGTGTTGTATGGTTGCCTGCATTGTACTGGTCTGCGCGACCCTTTCTTCGATCAATCCCACCACAGCTCGTTTTGGAATGTTTCATTAATTTTTCTATAATATTTAAGGCGTGTCTGTTTCTGCCAGTGAGTATCATTTTACTGTTAGGCGGATTGCTTCGTGTGGGGACCACAAATTAAAAACCACCGTGCAAGTAACCCATAAAATTAAATAACTACGACGAAACTACATGTGCGGTGATTGCAATCGAGGTCGTATTGTTGATTATTTGATTTTACGGGCCGACGTCCAATTTTAAAAGGAAACCAAAATATATTTTGAAATAATATATACTGAAATAATGAACCATTGATGAGCTCATCTTCCCTTAGGCTTAATAGACGAATGGTCCACGGAATATCGGTGTTCGTACAATTTGAACGTCTGGTTCACAAAACGGCAATATTGATGTGAAACGATCTGCACGCCTACTTCCAACTACTATCGACGTTTGAGCTTCAATTTATTGATGAGTAGAAATTATCGACCATGACATTTGGAGGATTTCAGGTTTGAAGATGCGTGGAAGCAACCGCTATTCGAATCGCAATGAACGTACAAATGGGCTGAGTTATGGGCCAGTTCCCATTCATCTGTACGAATAAAAACGTAAATGTTCGTTTTTTTCCAAATCTTGAATCTCCGAGTGTGTTTCATTGATCGCTTTGCGATTAGAAAATGCGCTTAATATTTTCTTACTTCTCTTTTCTTCAATTTAATCCCGCTTACTGCTGTGATTTAACGCGTGGCCAGGTACAGCCAGAGTTCAATATTTTAAGGACGAATCCTTAATGAATATGCAGTATTTGGAACTTTCCACGTAATAGAATTCATCCAAATTGTCTCATCACCGTGTAACACATCCGCCTTAATGTTTCAGGTTAACCAGATTGGGATTTCGGGTCATTGATTGACGGATTTTACACAACTTGGAGCAGGAAGAATTTTGTATCACTGTATCCAACTACATACGGACTCCCAGGACCGTCGCAGTTATACAAATTTCGAACAACTGACTTCGGAGTTTGGCAAAAATGAGGAATAAAGAGGATAATATTTGTATAATCATTCGAATAATTCGGGAGTTGACACGGGACATACCCCTTGATTCTACCTAGTAGTCGAAATCGGTGGTCGATACCGAATTATAACGGAATGCGACGTTATTGCACAGAATCGTGGTAAGTTATTCCTAAATTTCATAAGATGGAAATGATGTAATTCCATAATAGATGCCCAAGTTTCTACGGAGATAAATGTTTCTCGAGAGATGCTCCCCGCGGACGCGCATCTTACAGTTAATTTAAAAACCTCGCCCGGACCTCTTTTTCGGTCGGAACATGAATATTCAACTTTCAATTCGGAATCACGAAACTAAAACTGGGGAGGTAGTTTTGATCGTGTATTTACATAAATTCAAATCATCTCGGTAAGCCGACTTGTTGATCTAGTTGAGACAAGAAACAGAGAGAGAAAAAAGAGGAGGACAGCCATATCTAGTGGAAACGGGTTGTCATCACAATCTTCTTTTCACCTTTATGAAAATTCATGAGAGGCGCATCAATAGACTCAAAGCTTAAAAATCCGTGTCAGTGACGCAGTCTGTTGTTACCAACTCAAACACTTTGAAGTACTTTAGCCGTTCTGACACTGATGAACTTATGAGTAAACTTGTGTGTCCTGTGACAAAAACCTAAGAGCAACAACTGTGTAACCGTTCACGTTCATAATAATCAACTTCGTTACTAGTCGCGTTGAAAATAACAGAGTACCAGCCAAACACGCACTTATCGTAGGGGCCCATGTAATCAATTTGAGGTTGATCAATTTATTAATGTTACAACGTCAACATAAAGATGAGGATGCTCATTTTGAATTCACTTTGAACCAGTTTCTGTTGAATGAGGGCTATGGACAGATTCAAGGATCATCCTCGGGCTGATCCAAGCCAATATTCCGAATTTCAACATTTTATGACGAATCCAACGGGGCAAACAAACAGATAAATCCAAATTTTTTTGTTCAGTTCCAGCGGTTCATTATTGAGTATAAGAAACCAGAATGGAGTTATGGAAATCATGCCTATTTATGTTCACTGTGAATACAGTAGCAGCAAGTTTTGCTGATGATACTTGCTATTCTAGAGGTTGGAAACTCTGTCAGAAGCCAACAGTAAATTACAATCTGCTGTCAACAATAAACTGAGCTGGACGAAGGAACGGAAGACGCGTAAAACGATGTGTAACATAAATTTATGTTACTAATGTAACATAAATATAAAACAAATGAAAAATAAAAAAATTATTCTCACTAAAAACAAAATACTCTGTTATACACAGTACTTACTCTGTACCCACTTATGATAATACCTTCAAATTAAGGCTTAATTAATAACTTTCAACTTAAGGGAATAAAAACATTCCCTCCTCACGTTACCTAGATGATTGAAGATGGGAATACGGAGTGAAGTTGAATAACTAAATTTAATCAAATGAACAGGTAGGGAATTAATGTTATTCAGTTATTAATTATTAATGTTATTAATTATTATTACTGTTATTAATGTTATTCAGTTTTCATGAACGAATGAGAAAATAATCTATCCTTTACACAGTCGTAAGAAAGGACTAGGGTTTCTCAAGAAATAGAAGCATCAAATCATCATATCAGATGTGACAACTAGGTAGCCATAGTAGCCACAAGAAGAACAGTATTGGATCAGGTGGGGAACTGTTGTTCTTTTCAACAACTACTTACCTATTACAATTTATAATATTATAAATATTTATAAATATTATTATATATAAATATTATTATATTGGAAGTTACGTGATATAAATTTTATACCTAGATTATAAAAGGCTTAAATTGAGGTTGGTATGAACCACCAGAGAGAAAATTGGAGAAACGAACAACAGTTGAGTAACTTTTTATTTTAGAACAAGCTAAATATAGTGTGAGAGAAACTTTACCTTAAGAAAACAGAGTTTATTGCTTGATGATAGTTTGTTCCATTTATTATTTTCCGATGTTGTTATTGTGCAATAAATATCTAAATCGAAAAAAGTTCCTGGGATTTCATTCCTCTAATGTTTGGGTCGTTTTGCATGGACATTTTGCCCCTCGCATTCGGTAGCGCGGGAGCGGAATGTTATCATCTTTATTCGGCGTCCCGAGAAAAATCCTCGACATTTCTCAAGGTTATCAGCTCGAGGGGCGTCGATATTTTTCACCGGAAGGCTACAAAAACCAGATTGTGAAGATGGCGGAGGATCCGAACGCCCGATAGGCGGCTTTCGCTTACCACGACAGTTCCCACCGAAAGGTCAGCGGTCCCAATAGAATTTTTTCGGCACCCAATTTGTCAAGACTTGAGGATCGATGGAAGTGGAAACGGGCCGAGTGACACTGATGTATGCGCCTCGTTGTTTATTCGGTCGTCGTGTTGGCCGCTAGCAATCAATTTACCGAAAAGAGTTTTCATCTCCCCAAAGCGACTAAGTTGTTAGTTATTTCTACTGATTCGGTATCAAATCGAGCGACGAATCCTTCGAATAAGCATTAAAAAGTGGCTTGGGTGAGAAAGTACAACAATTATTACGCAACACGCAATTACGCAGGTTCAGCTTGTATTTATTATTTGGTTTAACTTGACACACAAAACACAAATTTTACAGGGGTTTTCCACACTATTTGGCTTCATTGTAGTATGTAGAAATGCATCCAATAGTTATTTTGAACAACATTCCAATACTGCTTATTAAGCTAGGTAATTATATAGTTTGAGGTTTGAAATTCGCGCTTGACAAGGTTGCCAAGGGAACCAGATGTATTTTGGAGCTTGCGCATTTTGTCCTCGAGAGCAGCACCGTAGTGGCGGAGCCTAGCAACGAGAGTTGTTGTCCGAGTGTGGAAGAAATCTAGTATTTATGTGTCTTGTTCTAAAGAAAAAAATACTTTCTAGTTGTCCCGGGGAGAATCATCTAAGTATATCGAATTTTGACTTTAAAACCTTAAGCGATTGGTTTGATGTGAGTGGACTAATTCCATGAAAAGGCTTCGACCCAAATATGGGCGCTGCCTCTTGAAAAAGTTATGGAATTTTTTTTAAATTTCATTCACAAATTTTTTAGAAATGGGACAATTTTTATGATGTCCTGTTTGGGTTTTACACTCCAGCGTTTTTAGTGTTTCTATAGTTTTCAAAAATTATCCGTGTCTTTTGAGAAAATTGCAATAATATTATTTATTATAGCTTAATTATTTGGGCTTATGCTGGTTAGTACTTATGACATTTTCCCCCTCCTTCGTATAATTAACGTGGAATTCCTTCTCTCAAAGTGAAGTCACAAGCAAAATCCAGAGTAGACGGCATGCCTCGAAAACATGCAGCTGTACACTGCATTGATCGTGAGGAGCACGTCAAATCTGAATCCATCATGGGGAAGGCGGTGCGGAATCGTAGAATCCAAAGTTGCAAATATGGATTCCAATCATTTCACCACAGAGTTAGCTGATAGTTGCAGAATAACATTCACTTATGAAGTCTTTATAGCTACGACAGGGTCTTACAGTGATTTTGATCTTCTACCCTTTCATAGTTTACAACCCTGAAAAAATGTAGCAAAATCATTGCGATACATGTTATAGGCTAGACATATCAGTATTTTCAAAGGAAAGTTATGCTATAGTTTTGATTCTCTGCCCCTTCATGTGTTTTGGGTCGCTGAACAAGAATTTGAAGTTTGCAGGCAAACATTTGGCCAGGAACTTTGTTTTTGGGAACTTCTCGACCAAATTTGGACCAAAACTTTCTTCTGAGTCCCAATTTTTTCCCCAATATTATAATATAAGCCTATTAAGGCGAAAAACAATGGTTTCCTCCAAAATCGTAGGTAATGTCCCTACGCATTATACGTTCCTCGGAGGTATTTTTGTTGGCACATTCGGATCCCTGTCGGTTTATCTCATTTCGAGGGAGCTTCTGTACTGTTGCGCACACTTTATTCCTAGTAGGTGCTATTCGCTCTAATAGATTAGTTTTAAAATATTGATAGGTACAATTACGTTATCTACTTAAATGTAACTGCGCCATTATATGTGTTCTTGTTGATCAAATAGAGTCTTACGTGGTTCAATGACACTCGTTTCTGACAATGTAAAAGCGACTGCATTCACATTAATTGAAAACCTGTTTGGAACAACTGAAACAAGAAGCAGCAGTTTTCAATTAACAACGCAGTAAAGGAAGTGTTCCAATAAATAAGTTCACCATCCATTGTGAGAACCAGGATCCCTCGAAGGTGATTTAAATTTCACTTTTTCGTATGTTATGTTCTTTGAATCTCGAATCTCTAACATCCAACTCACGACTAGCTACGAGCCTCGGGGGAAGCGAAATATCGCGATGAATCCCAAAGTGGTGCAAGGTTGCTCCTCAGCAGGATGTCTTTTGGTTCGCCCTTGGCAGGTTTTTTTTCCACTCTGAAATATTATTACGACGTGAGAATGACTCGTTGGTATAATTGGTTCATTAAATATGCACCAACGCCGAGTCAAAGAACATCAAAATATTTATGATTGCAATTACAAGAGGAGTCGAATGAATTTAGAGGTTTTTTATTCAGAAAAACAACGCCTCAGACCTCTTCGCAACATATAAATGAAGAGTCTGTTCCCACCTACGAAAAACTTTGCTCTCAATCAAGGGAACAAGGTTTTTTGAATAGCAAACTATTTGGAGCTTTGAATTGTCGAATATTGGTAGCGAGGTGAGGATGTGGAATTGATGAGATGTCAATTATACTGGCGTCGTTTCGAAAATTATAATTGGAGGAACTGCTGCCGGTTACGTTTGAGAGGAGCAGATAAAATGTATTGAGATGAGCCTTGAATGGATGGACTTTGAGGGGATTTGAGAAATAAATAATGGGACTTCCAGGGACGGACTTGAGGCGTTCTTATCAGATTGTTTTGAGGCGATACCGATATATAATGTGGATGTCTCACTGTAGCTACCATTTCATCCATCAAAAACTTCTGACGGTTGAACATGCAAATAGGGTCGACATAATCAATAAAGTCGATGCGTTCCTTCTATTCTGCCCACGCGGAGAGATGTTTGTTGGAAGACAGTCGTCGTCTATTCCTGTCAGTCTGGTATAACGAGCGAATTCTGTCTGGATGGTGAATCTATCACAGAAGAGGCTCCAATAGGCTCACTCAGTATTGTAACTTCAGGCAAAACAGCTAGTATTATACTCGAATCCACCTGAGAGTAAAATATAGGTATATGAGTTAATATGATATTATTATTTAATTCCATACTTATGGTGGATTCCAGAATTTCTCGAGTAATTTTATGGAGAAATTTCATGGTGGATTTTTACAGCAATTTCACCAAACATTGAATGTCCCAACGTACATTAAATGTACCAACGTACCAAGGTAGTGTCAAGAAATATAGCTGAACAAAGCCGGTGGATAAGTTGGTCTGTTTCGCATTGGTTTAGGAGCGTTGTTTCTATGTCTTGTTTTCGCCAAATAAGTAGCCAAAATTCACATGGTTTCGCCTGTTTCGCCAAAATTCACATGGTGAAGTTTCCAAACTCACCATTCTTATTTGTTGGTGGTAAAATATCCTTAGAAATCATTACTAACCGCATCAAATCTAACTGGTGCTTTTCTAATTTCACGCAGATGAACGATTGGGCACAGTACACAATGGCTACCATTGAGCTAAATGGGTGTCGAAATCAAATATACGTATAGACATTTGGAGTTCCCTCTTTTATATATCAGGCATTATTTATATATCAGGCGTTTTATATTATCAGGTTTTATATCAGGCAGTACTAACATTTATTCCCTAACCCACTTGATATACTAATGAGTTTTAATGTAAAATTATAAGATACTTCCTCAAGAGTTCATCCAAATTTTCAACAATACCTTCTAAAAATAGGTAGCATAAATAAGCAGAACTCTCTTCGTATACGTCGAACGTCATTCATGCTTAACTTAGCTTTTACAACTACTCTGCGCAACGCACGTGGCATCAAGTTATATCTAATATAAGTTATATATATAAGTTATATAATATAAGTTATATAAGTTAGTGGGAATTCGTTACGAGGTCGTTGTTTGAAATCGCTAGATTGATCATTCAGTTCTTTGAATGAAAACTTTCCTACTTGACGTGTGGGTAGTTACAGCAAACAGCTAGTTACTGAAGTTACTTCGTTATTATTGGGTTTGAGCGTTATTTAACCTTGTCATGACCAAACCACTCGTTGGTTTCACCTCAAGGTGATGCCGTCATCGGCCAGTTGACGGTGAGAAAAGTAAATATATCTAATTATTGCCGAGGAGAGGCGGATCGCGTCGGCTCACGTTCTTAGGGAGGCTTTAAACAACCAATCATCTGATGTTGTTTTGAAGCCCCCTCCGACTTGTTCAATTTGCACCGAAAGCTCTTGCACGCAATCTCCCCGCGCCGTCTCTCTCGGTCGTGGGTGAACGAAAATAATAAAGAAGAGGAAGCCGAAAATTGCCTTGATACACGGGAAGAAGGGATATGGGAGAACGATTAAGTGTAATTAATCGGAGGATGGCATTAGTTAAATCAATCTGTTGAAAGGGTCGCCGGTGCTGGGAGTAATCACTTGTGATTAGGTGGGTCCGGCGGTTATGAAGTGATGGCGAAGGGGGTCTAGCGGGGAAGGACAGGCCGAAAATGAAGGTGGAGCTCCGAAGAAGTTAACACCTCGTTCTGGACCTGCCCCCCGGCCAGCAGCATCAAGATATCTTCAACTTCACGGCCTTCAACTTCACTGGAACATCATCCTTCCTGCACATGTCCACCTCTCACGCACTGTTCTCGTTGTATCATACTAAATGTTGTGGTTGTTATTAGGTACCAACTCATTAATGAAATAACGGCCTTACGGTATTGTTCTGTGGCTTTTAATTACCAATACCTGCTGCTACGCCAATATGTACCACTCGTTTCTCCATGTTAGTAGAACATCATCCTTTCTCCACATATCCACCTCTCCCTCCTCAATTCTTATTGTACCGTTCTAAATGTTGCGGTTGTTATAAGGTGCTAGCAGCTAGTAATGAGCTGCTCATTAATGAAAGGACGGTCTTACTGTATGTTACTGTGGTTTGATATTACAAACTCCTCCTGCTATGTCTATATGTGCCACTCTCGTCTCTCCATGTCACTGGGACACCATCCTTCCTGCACATATCCACCTCTCCCTGCTCTATTCTTGTTGTACCTTATAAATGTTGTGGTTGTTATAAGGTCCTTAGCAGCTAGTATGAGCTGCTCATTAATGAAATGACGGTCTTACGGTATGTTACTGTGGCTTTTTATTACCAACGCCTCCTGTTACGCCTATATGTGCCACTCCCGTCTCTCCATGTTGCTGGAACATCATCCTTCCTGCTCATATCCACCTCTCCCTGCTCTATTCTTGTTGTAGTTTGTATTTGGTATTTGGTGTTTAGTATTTGGTAAGAGTTAATTAACTCTTTGTTGAAATTGAGACCATTCCGTATGTTTGTGTTCCTTCATATTCGTGTTTACCAACCCCCTCTGCTACGCCTACATGTGCCATTCATACCTCCCCATATCACTGGAATATTATCCTTTCTGTACATAGGTGAGTCCATGGTACGATTTGACATTACTACTGTTGATTTTGGACTTTTTGCAAATTTCGTTCCACTCAGTCCTCTGAGACTGCCTTTCTTATGAGATGGGCAAAATGGCACCGCACAATTGTGTCAACTTCATCATGTGTTGATAATTTTTAATTAAACCGTGGTTCCAGAGGAGAGCGGTATTGGCCAAGGGAGAGAGAAAAAAGACTACTGTGAAAACAAAATTCTGTAAATATAATACTTAGAAAAACATTTTGAGAATACGTCGAATACAGCAAAAACAATTCAATATATACACAGCATAAATGTGTTCCAATTGTTACAGACAATTAGTCAGAATTGGGTAACCTCCAATGAATTAGAACTCATCTCTCCCTTGAACCTAACCAAGCAAAAACTTGATTGAAACAAAATTTAATGGAACATGAGACATGTAGAGACATGAGATATTGTACCTTAATCTCTGTGTGTGGAATTCCACACAGAGAGATCTTTACAATGCCTATAAAATTGAGAATTTGAAACTTACCAATATTGAATGGCCAAAACTGTTACATGCCATACAAAAAGGAATATTTGTGTAGGGGGTGGTTTAAAAATGCCAAGGGAGAGAGAATGTACTGTAATATTTGCTAAGATGATGTTTCAACGAAATTAACCAGCAGAAGGGGAACCTTTGGGGAATTTCAATGGAATATATATTTTAAACGAGGCTCTCACAAAAACGTTTGAAAAGGTGAAATCCAGTGAGTGGGACAGCCCGGGGACAGAGGATTTTCATTTATAATTACTGATTACTGATTACTAATGAGAAATTCATTGTTTCTTTTATAGGATTTAATAGAACACAGAGGATAGTTCATATAAGTATTTTTCACCTTTTTAAAATACCAAGTCGAAGGTTCGAAAACAGCTTGGGACGAGAATTTGACTTTTGCTATGACCCACATGTCCACCGCTCCCTCGATGTTCTTCCTGTATCATTGTTAATATTGTTGTTGTTATTGGGTACGAACTCATTAAGAAATCACAGTCACAGTATGTTTCTGTTACCAACACTATACTGTTGCCTCGCACATAAGCTCCGTCGTCTTGCCTATTACAGCGATGGACTACTGTAACAGTCCTCTTCACTGTTACGTTACTAATAAGTCATGCGAAAAAATCAACATACAATACAGTTTCATTTTATACCTGAAAACCGGATTATGATTTTCTATACGGTTTCCATGGAAATCAGATTAGTAAACGTGGGTTAACTGCGCGCGGATGGGAAACGTTCCGTGTGATTTTTCCTAATATGCGGTGAATCTTAAAACATTCAGCATAAAATTAATATTGATGAGGGTCATATTTTTGTAGGGCTTATCGTGGAATACGTGTTGATATAGTCTTTTTATTCTCCATTTATTATCTTATCTTCAAACCTCTCCTAGATCATCAAACTACGATGTTTGACTTCAACAGGATACCCATGATTGATACTCATTGTTACAAAATATACAGAACTGTTGAAGGTCGCTGAACATTTCCAGAGACACGCCAAAACTTCAATCCGCTGTGTTGCATCGTTTGTCAAAGTCTATTCGCCGTTATCCCATCTAAATGAACAATACCATCGAAACATCTATCAACGGCGCCGCCTTTAGCGTTTCTGGTCTCGTATTATAATTAGTCGGGGCCACAGCTGCCCTCGTAGGAATGTGAAATAAGCAGATAATTGCCGGTTATCCCCTGCAACACTGACACCCCCCCTCGCCGTTTGAAGTATGATAATCTACTTTGAATGAATTATTGATCCAGGGAGGAACCTGAGCCCACGCCAAGCGATTTCCGCATCTGTCGAGAACGAGAGATGAACTGTATGGGTTGACAACATTAATGCATCAAACCGGATAACCTTGGTAAGTATCTGCGAAAGACATCGTTCAATAAATTTACAACCTACTGTGGCACTATAAAGAGGAACAATAATTGAATAAAGCTAAACTGGAAGCTCAAGAATAGAAGAACAGTCAGTTTTGGAGTTACGTACAACTCAGTGAGTACAGATCGTATCACTGGAACGCACAGTGAAATGGGAGGGGTACTTGAGCATTTTTGATAATTCACTTTAGTGGTGGGAGTGGGTCACGATCAGTATTTACTTGTTGTGGACCATGTAAAGGCAGCTTCAGCGGGTTCCAATGTAAAGAAATTCGTAAGACGCTGGCTCGTAGTAGGAGATGAACAATCTTTATATCTCCGCACTTACCCCATGATTATAACTCTAAACAATACTCGTAATAATCATTCTTATCATTACTATATCATTACTATACTCAATACTCGTAATACTCAATACATTCAACAATACTCAATACTCGTAATAATCATTCTGCCAGCAACGATTATATTCACAAAAATGAAGGACATCCACAGTTGAAGAACATATTATAGTATTGAGTGTTACGAGTATTGAGTAGAAGAATATTCACAGTTGAAAAAGTTAACGAGCAGAAGTACCTCAAGGATGTCTCCTTGGTTCAGTACATTGTTTGATTTTTTCATAGAGTCAAATGAGTTATGTCAACATTATTTGCTGACGACACAGTAGGCAGATCTATGGTCGAATTTCTAACTCACCCACATAATTCTGTAGGCAGTGATCATGAATGTACCAGAACAACACCTGTCACACGGGTTACTAGATACTTTCTGAAAAGAGATTCCAAACACCCTACTTACAATAAAGGGCATCCACCGAGAGTGCGTAACTAATTTACTCTAGGGGTAGACTTGGTGGCCACACCCGGATGAACCACTAGAAAACACGCAGTTGAATAATTACGCCATACCCAGATTCCATTGAGGCTTTTGCAGCTCTTTCCAGTCCTTCTGTTTCATAACTCGAGTAGGTTCTAGTGACCAACCGTACACTTATATAATCGAAGAAACGGTTTCCGTTCTCCGAGACATAGTAAATGATCCCTTATGCACTTCTAATCACTGGGAAGCGTCTATTTCCGCTAGGTATTTGCCCAGGAGTTTCTCCTGAATTGTAAAGAAATCAATATGGTTATTATATTTCCACTGGAATCAGTGATCAGGTATCAAAATACAAATATTCAACCAAAACATTACAGGTGCTGACATGGGCTCAACGTGTTTATCGGGCCAGCGGCGCTTGTATAGCGGCAATTGGAGTATAAGAAATGGATGCTGTGGATTTGTCTGAGGCTCTGAAGGCCTAACCGTGGGGCACAAGAGGCGGGAAATAATCCGAGATATACCATCTTCATTAAGTTAATGAACGGTGGTGAGAAGGATGGGAAGCAGCCTGCAGCAAAACTGCAGCGTTCAATGGCGAAATAGCAGACGGGTTTCTTGCCATTAGAGCGATTGTGACTTACTGTAGCCGAGCCTGTAAATTCAAGACGACGAAGGCTCGTAGAGACAAGGGAACCCAGTAAATTCCTCCAGTGATAATTACATCTGTGGGAAGGTTCCTTCGCATTAATCCAAAGCTGGTTTGCGAAGCTTTTGACGGGATGGGCAACCTCCACACGGAAGACACCAGCGCCGGTTTAGAAGCCACATGTGGAGGGGGATCAAAGAAAGAATCTGATGCGGCCATTTATTTATGGGGTCCTCCTACCATTTACACGAGATATTTCAGGCATTCACACCTTTTTTAAAACCATCCTCGGCGTCTACGCCGGCTCCAAAAAACAGGTCTGGGAGCGCACGGTTTTTTGTGGACACTGAACGTTCAGACAGACATTTAGCATTCAATGATATTTTGCAGTTGATTGATCAGTTTTGAGTTTCGTTCAACTGAAGAAGAAAATCACACTCATGGAAGATCTTCTGATGCCCTTGTTCACAAAGTCTTCTCGTCTACCAAACTGAATCGATCAATTTCTTCACGATCTCCACTTGTTGTCCACACTTGAAAACCCTATTCTAGTGGTCCCATTTTCAGGAATAAATATTTTCACAATTACTTCCACCAGATTATTAGTATAAGTTATTTTATTCATAAAAAAGGAGTGATTCCTTGCCATCATTCTACAACGAACAAATAACTGCGCGTTTGCTCAATATTTTTTGGTCACAACGAACCTTAACAGAAATTCAGTAAAAGTTGTATTTAATGGTGATTCAAGGCAGAAAATAACTACTGCAAGCAAAGAATATTTGAGTTTCCTATAGTCAAAACCGGTAAAAGTGGCTAGAGTCGCACAAGGTGCTGAAGAACTAGTTCGTTTTTCGCATCCGTTCTGACGAAAATCCACGTAGATTTCGACCCATGAGGGAGCACAACGCGGTGACGTTTTGTTCTGATATTCACAATTCGCAAACAGTGTAACTACCATGTTCTGGAGAACAGTTCTGGCGAACGTTTCTGACGGACTCGTCAGAATTCGTATCCAGTGAAACCGTAGCCTAACACAGATGGACTGCACATAACTACCGTTCTAATATATTAGAGAACTATATATATTCTAATATATTAAAGAACTATATAATATATATAATATATAAATTTGAAATGTGCAGAGAGATTTTTGTGGACAATAAAAACAGTCCAGCACATACTCAAACTGCCACCAGTTCCAGTTTGACCCCGCAAGCAAAGAACTATATTATAGTTCTTTGCTTGCGGGGTCAAACTGGAACTGGTGGCAGTTTGAGTATGTGCTGGACTGTTTTTATTGTCCACAAAAATCTCTCTGCACATTTCAAATTTTCCTATTTCATTTGAGTTCTATTTCAAGATTGCGCCGATCGAGCAATATTATTTATGCATGTCAGGGTACCTATGGATATAATAATACTCGTAAAGTTACTGAACAGTGCGATTTGGGTTGTGGTGATTGGCTAAATGATTTATGTTTCTCATGCAGTAATTTGAGTGTGGTAATTCCGAGTACACAAATTCATATTCCAACGAATGATACCCGAAAGTGATGGGGTGGACGTGATGGAGTGATGCAAGAGTAATTCAAAAGGAAGCAATTAGCATGATTGAAACGTCCTCAAGTTCGTGTGCTCTCAAGTGAAGACGGGCGAGCAGGAAGGAGGTACGACGTTCATATAACAACTAATGATATTTTCAGGATAATTGCCTAGTTGAATATGAAGGACGATAACTCTCAAAGGGAATAAACGTCGAAGGGTTTCGTATGACTCGTCATCAACCATCCTCCATTACAGGGGGAATTTCTATACATAAATAACATATAATATGTGGAGTTATTTTACGGAACAGTGTAATGAGTTATGACTGAGCGCGGATCGCTAGTGAATTGAATTTTGAGCTTGAGAGTAGTGAACGAAATGTGACCACTCAAATGCGTTCGAATCTTAGAACGCAACATTTCCATCATTCAAATCGCTTGCTGCCCTGATGAAAGGTGCATTCCACAGTGATTCGAAAGCGGAAACGTTAATATTCATCATCATCACCATAGAAAACCCTTCGGTACCATTTTACCAACTACTGCATAATAACTACACATAGGCCCTCCAGTATGAAAAATTTGAAATTTATGAATTTGAACGATCTACAGTGAGTTGTCTGCATACGACGGGTGTACTGACCCAGAAAACCTCGAACATTGAACCTTACCGTCAACATATCGAGATTTAAATTTCTCCGGCCTTTATAGGTATCCTTCGAAATATAATTGAAAAGCTCGTTCTCCGTCTCCTAAGGGAGAGAATGATACAATTTGCAAAGCCGTGGGAAATCTGTAAAACATTATTCGCAGAATGATCCGCAGTGCTGGAATGAACTCGATAAACTAAGAAAACCATGATTTATGTACAATTGTTTGGATAGGTGCTGATTTTGGTAGTACAGGTACTGAGAAATGTATAATATCATCTTCCGTCGTTGGCTGTCACACAATTCGTCTTCGCTTATACGAAGGAATGGTATGGATGGGCCCTTTCGTGTGTAACGAGGCCCTATTTAGCTCGCCATAACTTTGCCAAAAACGATGTCATTAAACAATCCTACTAATTTATTACTTATACATTAACTGATCAACTATCTCACTTCCTTTACAGTGGTATAAGCATACATTGTTGTAATACCGATACCTCTAGTAATTAATGTACACAATTATACAATACTGCTAGCTGAAGTGCATTTACAATTAACTACATCAACTTCAATTTGAGTTAGATTCATTCTTCAAGAAGAACTTGTTTCGAAGATGCCCATAATGTTTTTGGTTCGGAAATGATGAAGGCCATAACGTTTTTTTCAAATGTACATTATATATTTTTCATTATATTTAATTTGAAACACCGCGTAGGTATCAACAGTTTGTTCTTCGACTTTTGGTTGTAGAAACTTTCCTATGAAAATGCTAATATGTGTAAATCTTGTGATCCCGATGGAGGTCATTATTTCTTCTGTGCCGAGGAGCGTTGACGATACTCTCAAGTACCTTTTTCGTGCAACCCCTGAGCTGATTGTCAAATGTCTATCCAGACCACAGGCCGTGGAATTTTGTTGTGAATGATCAATTAGTTGTGTGAGGATATTTCAGAGAACTTGCCGAGCAACCAATTGATTTGGTCGAACTCGATGTTTAATGTATCTCTTTTTCTAATGGCACGTTCCTTACATGTCAGTTTCGCATCATGAGTCATCCCTTGATACTTTGCCGTATAGACGAAGGTAATCCTTCGCCGGTTCAACATGAACGGATTTTTGTCCGTTCATGTTGAACCACGAGGGGTGCCATTTTTGTCAATATGCTGAAATTGTAAACAATATCTTGTGACTTCCTTTACTACAAGCCCTAACACTAATAGGGCAGTATCATCATCAAAAGTTGTCGTCTTTGTCGCAACTGTCGTCTTTTCAGGTACACCACTCGTATACAGATGATGGAACAAGGGCCCAAGCTACCCTGGGGTACTCCTGCTCTATTTTCCTTGAGACTGGAACGATCTCCTTCATGTTTCACTCCACAGCGTCTTTCAGCCAGATAACTTAGTGACACCAATCGTTCCATCCATCGCATCCTCATTCTCTGCTAGGGGCGGGTGTCTGATGGTAGCACTTGAAAAATCTTCATCAGCAACGTATCGACGGATAACCATCTTGTCGAAGTCACGTATCAAAGAACGAGAAAGTGAGAATTCCGTGACATGACGGGTCAAGCTGAAGAACGGAGGAAGGAGTTGAGATCCGACCGGAAAGTGTTGAAGATGTTGAACATCTCATTGTTGTTCGGTGATAGGCCAACGGGGAGACTCGTGACCGAAATCCAAACAACCTCCATTAAACTGTCCGTGACTCGGGCCAAAGACGGACGCCGGTCGAGATGGGCTCAAAACGATCTCAATATTATTTTGGAGGGCGATACCGACAAGCTTTCAGACACCTCGACCGTGCAATGGGCGGATCGGGATCACGTTTGATTGTATAAAATTCAAAACAATTTCAGAGCATTTCAACAAATATTTATATTGTTGACGTTTCGGTTAGTTGAAGAGATAATATCTTCCACAGTATGGAAGACATTTTTATGGTCCTATTTACCTTAATTAGAATATCATTAAATGAAGAAATTACCCAAGATCGAAGGTGTGGTCCCACTAGTAATCATCATTGACAGGATTTTATATCAGGACCTCAGTCCAACTGACAGCTACCCACATAGATAAAATCGAATCTCCACTCGATTTAGGTAGCGGTTCGGACGAGTAAAACTATTCTAATGACCGCATTTTGAACTTAACCGAGCTCGAAGTAGATGCCACCGATCTCTTCTTCCTGGCTCCAGATGCATTTAACATCGGGGTTTGTGGGGCCCTTTTACCAAAGGCCGGGGATCCTGAGGAATGCATGGGGAGCACAGGGCGTGCGACTGCGGGGCTACGGGGCCCTTGGGATTCGTGACGTCGCGACCTCCGTGCAAATGAATTATTTAATGTAAGGGCCCCATCGTGTTCTCCCAAGCCCTCGTAACGAGTTCTACATCTCTATTAACCGCCTCAATACATTGGGATCCTGATTAATTCGGCAAAGGAGACCGTAACGTGTGTTGTCCTCCCATCATTAGCTGTCGATTTCCGTATCATTTCAACAATTCTCTCAATTTCATCTTCCATTCCGAGACTGGTACCTACCTACATAGGTATAGATCATGATCTACATGAGGCGTTTACTATCAAAACCGGCTGATCCCATTTTTGGACATTTTACAGGAGAGACAAAAAACTTATCACGTCCAGAGTTCTAAAGCTTTTTCTTTTGTGAATTTTTAAGTGTAGGTATGACCGCCTACAATTTTATTAGTTTTTCATTTTCATTGCAGGTTCATTACCTTGGGCGTAATTACGCTAGTCACATAATATTAAATATTGACTGGTAAACTGGAAAAACTCGGCGCTTCGCGCCTCGCCAGGGGGGCAAGCCCCCCTGGACCCCCCGGATCTTTTCTCTTCTATACTTTGTATAAAACGAGGTATTTGCTATGCAAAACATGAATAACGTTTTTGCGTCCCGTTTCCCCTTTTCCTTATCCCTTTTCTTAGTCTGTATGGAAAATATTAAGAAATGTGCGGAAAATTAATTAGAATGTTGTTTACTGTTTTATTTACTCAGGGCTGTATCTCAGCTTCTTCGATATTTACAGCGGTTTTGGCAGTATATAATTTATGCATAAATTAAAGGTTTTCCAACGAATGGAGAACGATTTTTGTCCGTTGAAAACTAAAGAAGTTTCATTTCCCTAGAAACGGCTCGGTTGTACGTGAAAATCATTAAAAATCTTCGTGACATAATTTCGTGACTTGAACTTCGTTACGCTTTTCAACTCTGGTAGGCCACCGCAAAAACATTATTCATGTTAAAACCAATTTCACACAACTTAATTGAACAAAAAAACTGAAAAAGCGTGTGTCTTTTGGAATTTTGTGTCTTTCGGAGTTTTAAATAATAAAATCCACTTAACTTTTTCAACTGATCTGAAATTTCACAGTTGAGACATACTGTATGTACTGTACCAGTGGGCGATGGCAAAAGCTTGGAATGAGCTGGATTTGATCCAGAGGGCAAACCTTTTCATCTAGTTTTGGGTTGGAATGAGGTGGATTTGAGCTATATCCCTTCGTCAGATTATGAAGGACCCAATAAACGTTCAAAATATGTTAAAAGTGGATTTCAGAAAAATATGGAATTAGCTGGTTATGATAGCAAACGCCTCTCATGTCGTCGCTTAACAACCAACTCAGCCTAACCCACAATTTGGACAAAGTGAAGTTAAGCCCCTTTTTATTCTAATTTCACACCGGATAGCGTGCCATTGTCAGAAGTCGGCAGCTGAATGCGCCAAAATCGCGAAAATATCAGCAGTGCCAATAATTTTGTCCATGAGATGGTGTTTTGACTAGTGTAATCTGTTGCAGTATGTGCTGGAAAAATATTTCAATAAGAAAATTTTAGATGACATCATTGACACCATCAATTGCCCCGTTTCTTAAGGTAACATCACCTAACGCTCAGGATTCTTCGGTCAAAGCATTAATTCATTTTAAATCATGGTAGGCTACTTTTGAAGAGCCTAAAATAAGCTGAAAGTAGTAACTCTAGTGTGAAATTACTGGTAATTCTGGAATATAACAGTTTTATGTTTCTCCTGAAAGTGGGTTAGCCTGTGTTGCTTCTCAGACGATGTGTTATTAGAAGAAATAGGTGTCAGATTTAGGGAAAAGTATTTCCGTGAATTATCATCCCTTAACAATCGTTCAACACTCTTTGGAATGCTCTGAGTTTATGCAAAGTGACTGAATGGCTTTTCAATGAGTGGTAAACGATTTCAGATGCCCCACAGAACCTACCATTCAAATATCAGCTGTCTAGGTTGACTAGGATAAAATATAGCCTCTGAGCTCACACAACTAATCAGGTGCAATGTCTTCAGATATCAGATGCCCCATAGAACCTACCATTCAAATATCGGCTTTCTAGCTTGACTTGGATGGAAAATAGGGGGGGGGGGGGTCGCAATTTCGTCACCATTTTGGCAAGTTAGCTCACGGCTAAAGCATGTTCCATGTTAAAACATCTTGTAACGTTTTCTTGTGGTTTTCCAAAAATATTTCCTTGAAATATACTTGCAACTCAGTATTTCGCTTGTCTTATATGCGATCATGTGATCAATGATTTGCAAGTATACTGATACTGACTGGAGAGTACATGACCGTTCACAACGGTTAGGTTGAAGCTCATTATTATTCATTCATTCGTTTCCAGTTGTTCGATCGTAGGAATAGTGCGAGTGGCCAAATGCGTTTCTGATGCTGCAACAGGTGCATCGCGTACGAAGCTGTAAACCACCGACCTGATAGTTGCACAAAACGCACGCTCATGAGAAGAGAGGACTCTAGAGATGAGCGATATTTTACGACGATGATATCACTAGATCATACCCACTCAGCCACCGAAGAAGCAATAAATCCGTTCCTCCGTCCGATGGTCGACCGAGACAATGCTGAACCTCCATGCAAATCAGCCTTCTTGATCGAACAGTCCGGTACCTTCAACTCGGTTTTCAGAAGGGGACGAAAGTTGTAAAACGCCCATGTTTCATAAACCTGAGGCACCGATCGGTCCACCGGTCATCAACTATTCAGAGCTCAGATGTTCAGCGAGATAACAATGTCTTTCTATCCCCTTTGCCCAGACTCGCAGAGCAAGCGAGCTCAATTATTCCTCGGACATAAATCGTCGGTAGAGGAAATTCGATGTAACTCCCGTTGTGATATACGAGTTTCCGCGGTATTGTAGCAGACAGGGAGGTGGTGGTGGCGGGGTCTGTAGAGTGTTATTCTGATGGGTATGATGTGGAAGCCTGGTTCGCCGTTCATTTCAAATGCAGTGGAATTCGCCACCAATCAACGCAGCGTCGGTAGTATTATTACGTACACGCCCAACGGTCTCCACACCTACAATATAAACAACAATTGCCACACCTAATATCACCAAGAACAATGAAGGAATTCCAAAATTATAACAACATCATGTCTCCAAACCTGAATTCAGCTTCATAAATCAACAGTTGAGTTCGCAACATTATGAACCGCCCATAACAGCCGGCCCGACGTAATTCAAAAATACGTTTCAAATTTGACCAAAATGGTTTATTATTTCTATTTTGATCACTGTGTGGTCCCCATAACTATTCGAAATACCAGAAATAATATTGAGTGCTCGTTTGGAAGGTGTTGATGTATTTTTTATGGATTGCAACGACTCGAATGTATTATTTCACTTCCCTGTCAAAGCAAGAAGTGCCTTGTGGTTCTGTAGAATCTTTGGTATTGTGTGGTCTACACGATGGGGAAGTCCACAGTCAACCTCACTTGTGACGATACGTATCTTGCAGAAATATTTTTATAAGAGTTACGTCTAGCAACACCAAGAACACAAGACCCCACTCAACTTCAACACATACGATGAAGTAACCTTCATGAGTAAAGTGCCGTCTCAGGTTTTGAACTCCCCTCACTTCTTGTACCACATGTGATGAAAAACTCAAAACTCTCTTGTGAACCCCATTTTCAGAGCTGATCTGACTAAGCTATAAGGGCTGGTTCATCAAGTGTCCGTAAATGTCGTTTAATGGAAAGCAAGCCTACACAATGTCCATTCAACGGTCAGTACCTATTGTAACTGAAGATTACAGCGTGGATAGTGTCATGTTCGATTAGTTTTAAACAATTCCATTAGTTTTAATCAATTTTGATTCAAGCAAACAGTACACAATACATATACTTAACAAACATTTGTTACAGTCTATGTACCTACATAATGATAGTTCCAAAATTAAGGTGGATTTCTGAGCCTACAGTTCTTTGACCCGTCCAGGCTCATCTCTTCCCTGATTTTTAGTAAGTAGAACGTCATTAGGAACGTTGGGCTTTGGACAACTTTGGACAATCCGGACAGATAGCAGTCCCCATTTTCCCGCTAGGCTCTCGGATTTATCAAGGCTGCCGGTCATTGTAAAACAATTGCATCTTGTATGTGTTCCATGATGAGGTGATAACAGTTGTTTAATCGCAGAAAGCCCCCCTGTGGCGCTGACAGCCGTATTAGCCTGTTCCGACTTAGCATTGCGTTTACTCCTCGACGGTGGCGAAAAAACACGAAAACCATTCGATACAATTAACTTACCGACTCTCAGAACTGAATCCAATTCTCCTTGACCCATATCGGACCGGGGGATGAAAAATCGCGCTCGAGATCGTTCCGAGTGGTTGATCCGGAAATTAACTCTCGGAATACATCAGGGGCCGAAAATCAAAACAAGTTAAAAGCGTGTTGCCGTATACGTGATTATCAACAGCTTCCAATAACAGTGAAGGTTGTATGAGTTATTTTTCAAGAGCAAGCGAACCATGCGGGGGCTGGGCTTGTAACAAGATGGATCCTAGTTCGTGATTTTTACCACCTTTCATCGCTATTGCCTCTCTGAATTGTTTTATGATTAGTTCCTTCTAGCAACGAGTCCATAAAGCGAGACAAAGGAGTGGAAATGTCAAGGTCACTGATAGTCGAAGGGATCTCACGTTTGAGCAGACCTTTTAGGATATTTAGCGCGATTGCGAGTCTATCATCCACCTGCAGTACACGAGCTAACGAAGGATATCATAGAACTTCCTAAGAAATATCGGCTTGTGACCTGACTGCTTCATGCAAACCAAAATACAAAGAGTGAGCTGATGGGCTGATATTAATACAAAACCAACAGACAAATCGAACTTAGGTCTGATGTAATTGGTCCCTGGTACCCTTGTATGGCTACCTTAATTTCGCCTGTCCGTTGAGTTCTTGGCGCAAGTACTTTTCACGTTGACTGCCTTCTGAGAGAAAATAATCTAATTTTCCTTCTGGCAGCATTAAGAGCGTTCTCAAAAGAGTAGGTCCTTCAGATGTTACCTGCACGCATTGTCGAGACAGCCACTCAGAAGTCGTTTGAAGCCTAAAACTTCAAACGTACATCATATTGTTTTGCTGAATTCCTAAGAAAATAAGCAAAGATGAGGGACCCACTGGAAAACCTTTGTCGGATCCGAAAGATGTTCAATAACTGAAGGCTTGTGTTTTTTATTCAGCTGATCCTGTTTTCTTTTCGATCCTTCCCTCTGTAGTTCGGTTTGGTGCATTCGAAAAAAATGAACAATAAAAATAGGGATGCCACTAGTCCTCACTCCCTACTTGGGTACAATAAAAATAATAAAAAAGGGGCCAATAGACGAATTAATCGGATGATTTCACAGTCTGGGGACATGTAGGGGATGGTAATTGTCAGGACCGGCTTTTGTGTTCGGAGGGAGAGGCCATTGGGGTTTGATTCCACAGCTCAACGAGCTTTTGTCCACCGCACGTCAAAACCCTGTCGTCGCTCGGATGGAGGGTCCCCGTCATCAAACGGGTAGAGACGTGGGTTTGACAAATGCACACGTCAAATCGCGGAACTGAAAATCCCAACTTGATTTTCCTAGAGGCGTCGACAAAAACTGCACTTCTACGCGGATAATTTAAAAACGGTATTACGTCCTTTCTCACAGCCGACTTTTCAGTAGGTACTTCAAATCTGCGGTGATGACGTATCGGCGCATCAATCATGTGCGATGCCTCTGGCATATGCGAGTTGCACCGGTATATCGATAGTACACTTGCAAAACCATGTACTTATCTCTCTTTTTTTTGGATTTTTTTAAACATTTTTTTCATTCGTTTATTGAAAAGAACAAAAATACAAAGTAAAGAAACATCTACAAAAAGAACATCTACAAAGAATTGATAAAAAATATTTGAAAAGGTGCAACTTATGGATGTTACTCCCCCATTGCATACTTGATATCTAAATATACCTACTTTGGGGGAACAATCGACAGAGCAAAAAACGATTCCAAGCGTATTTGGTGGCCTATCTTCTCGATGATAGGTCGATGATGAGCATATGCACGAAGAGATTGAAATATCTCACCCTGATTAGGCCAATATGACGAGGATTCTGATTCTAATCGAAAAAATGATTTTACTAAAAAAAAAAAAAAAGTACACATTATATACCTAATATATGAACTTCGTACACATTATATACCTAATATATGAACTTGAATGAACGTACAGGAGGCTGAAAATTATAGCAAACGCTTACGTAAATTTGGAAAAACTAGATGAAAGTGGAAATTTTCGCGTCGTCAGCCCGGGAAGAAATGGTGGGGTGTGCTTCTCTCCATTTCCAGGTCCAAGGGGGTTGGTGGCATGCACGGTGGTGGTAATACCTAATATACCTATATACCTAATATATACCCAAAAGTATTCCTATATAATAATATAAAAACTCGGCGCTGCGCGCCTCGGCGGGGGCTTCGCCCCCTGCACCCCCGGATGATTTCCGCTTAGAGCCTAACGGCTAAAATGTGACGTACCTTGAAAAGGTTTTTGCTCCCTCTCCCTCTTTCTCTTTCTTCCACCGTATTATTTAAGATAGGTACCTCCTTATTAAAGAAGAGATCGCGATGAACTCTTTAAATATTGCTTTTTCTAACGAATAAAAAAAGATGCGCATTATTAATAATAACATCAGGTTGTCAAGCACATTTGTCGTCAAGCATATTTGTCGAATTCGTGATCAGCGAGAGTGTGATTGGTTTTTAATAATTTAGTAGTTAGGCTAGGTACATCAGCATCATTTTCGTCGTAGGTAACTAAGCCAGAACTTCACTCCAATAAGAAGTTTTCTCAACAAAATGAACTCGTAACCAATGGTTCTCCGGAATGTAAGGAGGGGGAAATTGGCAGCGTGGCATGTGGTCTGGTGTCAAATAAATTCACAGCTTTCCAAAAAGTGGTGAACAAATTTTGTGCGATGAATAATGGCGAAAATAAATTTCCTTTGCAACGATCGGTTGTACGTGAAAATCATAATAAATCATAGCGATACTTTCATGTCACTTTTTCCTGTCGTGTTTCGGCGGGGGGTCCCATCGCAAAAACCTTTTCAAGGGTAAAACCAATTGACCACCAAAAACGAATTATATTATTGTCAATTGGTTTTTTTTCCTACTGCTGAAATAACGAAAATGGAACTAAATGTATTTATGCAAGAGTGGTACGATAAGAAAATAAACGTATATAAATCCTATTGTACAACGGGGTAAAAAAGATACGAGGGGGGGGGGGGGGGTGCGGATGAAGAGAGATGGAACACGATTTAATGTGAGCTCACATGTCTGCCGAGTGACAGGCCCAATCAGAGGAGTCCGGCCATTTCTTATTTTATCCCAAATGCCCGCTCATTCATCACCCCGCCCGTGAGATCTGTATCATTTCTCGATGCATCACTTCTTGATGTTATGGATGGATAACGGCGGTCAAAGAACGCTTGGGATACGTCTCGACCTTGGGACGAGAGCTGACCGTGCCATTCTTGCAAGAAGAAAGAAAACAACGGAGTACTGGAGATTGATGATGGAAGTTTGGTTTGAGTTGTGCCGTTAATCAGTTGGTTAGTTAGACGCAGGTGTGGAGTTATGAAGAGTACGTTTATTTTCGCGATTACTGGTGGACATTTTTGGTGGTTTTTTCTGACAGTTCTATGGCAATTGGTTTTTGCCTCGTTTGTGCTCCGAACGCAATTCAATTCATACGGCCAAATTCAAGGGGCAAACTGGTTCACTCAAATCTTGTTAGGCTGACCATATGTATTAAGATTTTTCAAGGCCTGTTTTGCTCAAGTTTTGATTTTATCACACTTCATGTCTTCCTATATTCCATATTCCAAAACATGAGCTTTTTTCGAGAAACTCAGCCCATACAAGAGTGAAGTAGACGAAATTTCCTATATTTTTCATACATAACTAACCATTTCGCCACCAGAGCGCACCCGAGAGTGGTCATATATCTATATCTGGTGCACCTTGGAATTTACCGCGAAAATCCCCCCTGCTGTGGTACATAACTGTTATGTATGAGAAATACAGGCATTTTTTTCAACTTCAATTTTGTAGGGAATGGGTTTGTCACAAAACACTTCCTGTTTGGGATATTGTCCAAAAACTGAAAAAAAAGTGCCTAAATTTGGTTAACAGTGTCCAAAAAACATAAAGAGTGAGAGAATCAAAACTATCGCAAAAATGTTTTCTGAACACCACTTTTGGCTAATTTGCGTAGCCAATGAACGAACATAACCCTAGTGACGCATGTTGGAAGGACGTTTCGACGTTCAATCGAAATGCTGGTCAATTTTCTTTGTGACAAGTTTTACCCGTTCCAACAACCATCACAACGCTCACGGCTACCTTCGCGGACCCGGAAGCAAACGTCCATTTATTAGCTAGTTAGTATTTTCATTAGAGTGAACATTGACTGGCTAACGGTTCGCAATTTCAAAGCACCCGTTTCACTAACGCTATAGTGTTTCTCATCCTCAGGTTTATTACTGAAAAGTACCAAGTCGTGACCCAAGCCCATCTTCACTGCCCCACGGTCGGTAGCTGCAATTATGGAGAATAAAAATAAAGGGTGTCATAAGATGAGAATTCAATTATTAGCGGACTTTATTATTGATCGGTGATTAGTTTTGTGATTAAGTGTCACACTCTTTGAATTAAAGCTCGATTTTTGATGGGATATTCGCTCTGCTTGTTCTTCGTCCATGAGTATGCACCGTTCTTGTAGAACCATTTGGAAATTCCATGACAATGGGCGTGTTTTTCTATGGGAAGCGACTACCGAGTTCTTACGCGACTCAGTAATTCGAGAGAGAAATTCCAAGAGTAACAAAAGGGAGCTGAAACGAATCGTCGGTCCCGAGAAGGGAGACTGCCTTGTACTTCATTCATGATCGGGAAGGAGCTCATTCAGGAGTTTACCCCATTGTTGTGTCACCGGGGTCCGGACGGCTATAAGAGGAGTCACCGGATGATGGGGAAAACATGAGGTCGGAACTATTGATCTCCGATGACGTCGATATCGCAATGGAAGGCTGATGATGGCTTGAAGCGAGTGCAGTTCTGTAGGGCGAGTCGTCAGTTCATGAGTGACTCCCTATTATATTCTTAACGTACGATCAATTGACAAAACTATCGGCGACAGCTGAAACACGAAAGGACTTCTGCTCCAGACATCTGCAAACCAGCGGAATGTTTTTTTTTTTTTTAAATAAAATTGTAACATTATTTCAATTCCTAATAAACAAAAAATATTATTATTTCAAGAAAAAATGCACATATTTCATGAACTATTTACACTTCATAATGCTACTCCCCATACACCTAATGAAGACTCACTTTGGAGACAACTGGATTGACGATCCTGCATTATCTTGGTTCAAACCCACACAAATAATGGCCATGAAATCAACGGGGAATGTAATCGTCTTGATGAAGAGGACGTTGACATGCATGTTTAAACCTCTGGTCTTTAACCCATTTTGAACAAAATGAATAACGTTTTGGAGTATTCTTTCCTACAAAACTTCTAGTCTTGCTGGTATGTTTTCAAAAGGCAGTCCTAATCTTCTTGCTGTTTTCAAAAGGCAAACAAATTTTATTCGGTTTGCAGTAACTTACTGCCAGTAAGTATGAAAGAAGTTTAGCACATTCTGTGTGAGTTTTACCAGTAAAATAATATGTTATTCAGTGTTTCAATGATGGTCTCACTGCTTTTTATTACCTACTACTACCTACTCATTACCTACTTCTTTATGTGCAATGCGATTTTTTTGTAACATGAATCCCTTTCGATTAAAAAGCTAGGAAAAACTACAAGAGTGAGTATATTGAAACTATCATATTCAGCCCATTGGATCCACTTTTTGGTTCGGGTGCTTGGATGTAATGATGCGAAGTGAAATAATAGGGTTTTGTTGAAATGAAAGGAACCAACATTCTGCTTTTCATTCAAAATGACACATTACCACGTTTTTCCACCAAAAGGGCACATATCCAAATTTAAATTGGCGATTCTTCCTTGATGTTTGGATGTAGAAACTTCATAATCAGGGGAATAATCTGTTATGCCTATGCGTTCAATAATATATCGAGAAACTACAGGTAAACTGTTTCGGTAGTGGCGCAATTAGTTTTTTCCATCTCCTGAACAAATCTGGAAAATGGATATGTTCCCTTTTGAAGGATTACTCCTCAAGTAATATAAAATGTATATTATTTAGCAGTTAACATTTATATTACTTATTCTTATTTATTAAGAATAAGTAATATAAATGGTAACTATCGTGCTCTATCATAGAAATAGATAGATACGTAGAGATTTATTACATTTAAACGAAAGAAATGTCAAAGTCGTAGGAATGAAGCTCGGGTCGGTCTACTGGACCGTTTTTCAATCCTGGAGAATTGGTAGGAGAATATCAATACTGGGGGAATGTCACCCCATGTTTTTCAATAACTATGTAGTGATTATGGTCACTGCATTGCCTTGCATTTATCAGTATTCTTCTGAGTTTAATGGCAAAAATTAAAAAATTTTTGTTTTGAGTTGTTTCAGATTGGTTTCAAGAATTGATTCTTGGTATTTGGTGACAAATTTCAGATTTCATGTCTGAGAACAAGTGACGGAAAATCATTCTGATTTCCACTCGGGCCCAATGAACCTGACGTTGCCTAGCCTATCAGGTTTTTAATTTTTTTAACTGAGGAGAAATGTGGTACAATTATTTATATTAAACTATAATACAGTAGTTTATTGCAATAATTTATATTAAACTATAATACAGTAGTTTATTACAATAATTGTAATCTTCGTATTTTTTATTCTTAAAAAAATTATTCAGTTGGGGTAAAAACGTACGTAGTAAAGCAGTGGGCAAACTCACCCCAGTTGACGGTAACAACAACTATGATGTGGATAAATTTGGGAAAGACAGTAGGGGCCATTTGCGATTAGGCATTTCCAAAATTCGATTCTGGATCAGAAATCGAGTGAAAAACCATCCCTGAAGGCCTAGAACACCTCCTTAAATGGGGGTATCTGGGACACCCTGCATAACACATAGCATGATTGTATTCTCATGGGTTCGTATTAGATAATGAAACACGAATTACTATGTAACTGCGATGTAAATTGAATAATATCACATGTGAAGAATGAATCAAGGGTTGGTATTGTTTCAGAGGAAAGTTGAGACCGAGTCGACTCAACGGAGCATAACCGGAGCGTGCCAAGCACCTTTTGTGGCTGGCCAGCAACAAATGCTATGTCCACAACATTAAGCAGCGACAACGCATATAACATTACGAATCGAGCGATTGGGGGCGAGGGATGAACTAAGCAGTCGCCTTCCCCCTTCATAAATAATTAATCCAGCCGGAATGCGAAACAGGATTATTCCGCACGATCCTGAAGGAGAGGGAAGGATAGCTTCATCGCAAGCGCCACAATGGGACCGCTCGCCCGTGGCACACAAGATAGAAATCTGCTTTTCGATTTTTTCGTTTTTCACGAGAGAATGCAACACGGGGAAAGATTTTTCGGATCAAAAGCCGGATGGTAATTTATCTCGTGCCATTTCCAGCGCCACTGGAACGGGAAGGAAAGAGAAAACCGAGAAAACAACGACGAGAGAAAAAAAACACTCCCGAATCCCCTTTCCGAAGGTTCTTTACTACCAACACCGGTGTTAAGACAACCGAAAGAAACGACTCGTATCCAGATATGAGATGTCATCCGCATGTCGCTCGATCGAAACGGGACGCGCGGCGGCAGGTAGTGCCAGGGAGATGAGTCATCGAGGATGATCAGATTGTCGGTCCGGAAGGACCGGAGTAGATTATTTGGCGGTTGGAAAGCAAGCGGCTGCTCGACGTTACATGGGACCCAGAGGCGAATAATTATTAGGGTTGGCAGGAGGAAGTAGAGCAAATTAAGTTGATACGAGGTGGGCGGAGAAACTTCTCAACTACTTAACATAGGAACAGAGTTCGACGGATCAAGAAACAGCGAGAAACTCCCATCTCGAGCTCCGTCTTGACGAGGACCTTTCAGGAGACGTCAATGGAAGTTATTCGTTCGTTCATGAACCGGGCGATGAGGGAACCATAATACGTAATACTGATTGAAATAAATTTAGTCGCAACAAAGACGATATGTGAAGTATGTCAGTTCAATACCACCGAGTTCGAGGGCTAGAAAGGACGTTTTCAATATTTCAATGTCAATGAAGGACGTGCAATAAGTCGATGATGAAAATAGAACCTTCATATAAAAAATTAAATGATTTACTTTTTGGCAATATATGGAAAATTTGATGAGTAAATACCAAATTTAATCAAACAAAGGCACTTGATAATACAAATAAAATATTTAACCTATGTACGAGGCGTGTCCAGAAATTCACTGTACTGAGGCTTTTAAGAGCGCAGGGAATATTGTTTTTACTATGTTGACTACACTGCCGTATTGCTTTACCCCTAACCTTTAAAACAACACCACAACGAGTTCAGTACGTTGAAAGCTGTCGTCGCATGAGTTTTCTTGTTGAACATGTCGATCGAGTCTGCCCCAAGTTTGATATCCTGTGCCGAAAAGCCTGCATGACAACGCCAGACCCCACACGGCCAATGTCACGAAGCAATTGTTGGACTCATTTGGATAAGATATATTGAACCACCCCCCGTAAGCCTACAACTTTCTGGACACGCATCGTATGTCAAAACTGGATCCGTCTTCTCTAAGGTGTGGTGTGGGCTTGTTGGAATCGTAGGAGAAAGAATGAACAGAAGAGCGAGCACTGACTAGGTATTCTATTAAGGACTAAAAACTTCACGTTGAAGACAGAAATACGGTGGGGAAAAGCTCTGCATATGATTGTCATACAGTGATTGTAGAGATAATAATCTAGGGAGAGGTGATTCCCTGTCATTCCCATCAGGATTGCCAATCTCCAAAAGTATTGCTATCGTTTTCTTCTTCCTTGTAGTGTTGGCAGCCTTGGTGGTCTTCTGTGATGTCATGGGTTTCTTCCATGCAGCTTGAGCATTTCTCACGGTAACTCTTCAACGTCGGAGTTCCAGAATACAGGAGAAGTGATCAAGTAGCCGACCAGTACAATACACAGAACAAAAAACTGAATAATAGTAACAATAATTAACAATAATTATTATGGCTTTAGTTCAAATGAACTTGGGTCCCCTGGTGGAGTCTCAATCTGAGCAAGCGGTCCCCAAACACCTAGGCGCTCGAATGGAACTTGATGTTGGGGAAATCAGAAACATTTATTTTATAGTTTTATAAGAACTGCTTAGGATTTCCTACGATAAAACCTTGTACGAAAGCACGGTAAGGCAAAATTTGATGCAGAAGCAGTTCCACTAAAAGATAATTTCTTCTTTTATGAAGATAGGAAGAATGTAGAATTTCCAAACCTGAAACACATAAAAGATACAATCATACATTTTATTTTGAATTTATAAAGACTGAATAGGAATCAGTTGTATGTGGTATCAGTCGCTCTAAGTAACTGTTAATCTTGTATCTTAATTTTTTCAAGTTTTGCCAAAAATGAGATTAGGTGGGATTCTGTACGACAACCACTTAGTAACTACTGAATGTATGAACCTTCCTGATATCACCCTCCAACTTAGTGATTCGGTACCGCAACTTATCGTTCAATCAGTCGGTAGTAATGAGGATTTCAAGTGCAAGAAGTCGCACATAAGACTATCTTGTTGAGTACCTCCATCCATAGTAGCTTAAACCTCCAATCTACCAACATATCGGTTCAAGAAATCACTAAAAATCGAACACTCATACTCCCTTCAAAGGGAAATGACGAAATGTTGGAAGAGAATAATATTCTTGATTCAATATTATTGAATATGATAATTACATTCAATTATTGTAATTGCAATCATGCAAGCATTGCACATTCTCATCAAATGCAGAATAATTTCAAATAAATAACTGTCATCACAAAATATTTAATATTATGTTTAGGGTGTACACAATTTAAATTAATTACAAAGTTACGCAAATCACAAAAACTGTTCTACACTTTTCCACATTGGACGGCAGAATACCCCTTCCCCACTGTTAGCAATAGGCGGTGGTAGGAGTGGGGAGGGCTAACCATGCCTCCAAATTTCTGTGCTGTACCACCTTCATCTTCATGACTGCCTTCCCACCCGCCTACCATCGGTTGTGTACCACCCTTAACTTAGGTAGGGTACACTTGTTTTTGTTCAAATTATACCAATTTGACGAAGATTTGAGATTGGTTGGTCAGCTTCCTGCTTTGCCTCTGAATGAGTTTAACAAACTATAATGATGAGTTTTCGAGTACCTATTTCAACAAGAGCGGTGCGATACCATCAATTTTGATTACAAATTTGAATTCAAGACCCCAAAAAACGGAGTATACAGAGTTTCTGAAAATTATTCAGTTGGTTTTGGCCTTTTTGGGTTTTTTTTTGGACGACGTCACGTTGGAATGACGAAAAAATCATTCCCTGCTTTGGTCGATACGACGTAATGACTTCTTGTGATAGTCGGTTTGGATCATCATAATTTTTAATTTGTGCGTGATTCAGGTCATCGGCGGTCAATGAACTGGATGATCGTAGTTGCATGATTAGAGAGTGCAGTATAATGTTTTTCATCAACGACAATCTCAGGCCGAATCTAAACCTTCGGTGCATGTTCAAATAGGTGCATTCCCATGCTCGGGACAGCGGCTCCATCGTGACACGACTACCAGACACCGATTTGCCAGTCTAAGGGGATTTTGAAAAGATCAAGGCCTCATCTTGTCTTACGCGCTCAGACAATACGGTAAAGGAGAGCTTGAGCTGGGACTTCATTCCACTCCCTCGCTCCACGCTCGGCCCCAAAGGCGCAAAATGTGGGTGGGATAGCTCGAGTTTCAAGGTGACAAAAAAGGTCTTTAACGCGAACAGGCTCGTGACAAGAAGCCTACCTCGTCTTGTGTAACTACGTCAAGTGTTCTAACCGCTTCCACTACACTACACTTGCCAGTCATCTTTGTTAAGTTGAGTTACACAACACCCGTTTTGAGGTGCAACGAGTCCCGCCCTGGTGAACTTGCGGGGGACGGGCGTGAAAACAAGCGATCGGAGCTCGTGTTCGTTTTAGGCTTTGGAAATCATGATAATCGAGGGTTGCCGGCAAGGACGTTTAGCCGATGTACAACACCACAAACACGACGCCGAACAGCAGGTGGCCGACAGAATAACACGGCTCATTTTTAACATCGAGGACATTGCTGTGTCCTTGGACGTTTAGATTGTGAAACTACAAATATTGAGGCAGATTTAAATTTGAGTTAATTTTATAGGACGGGAAAACGCAATAGTGGCAATTATACAGTAGTATGTACTCAGTAACAGAACTAGACAGACATCTTCTACTCTACGATTCGAGTGGAATCGACCGGTTGTTTACGTCCAGCGCCAAAGGCTTATTCCACAAAAATCTTCAGCCACGCATACCAACTCGACCTTGGTTTCAAACACATAATACGGTCCCAAAGCTGTTTTGTTGAGCTTAGACGTTCTTGAAGTCTGGAAATTCATCACGCCTCCACTCCAGCATCAGTCCTCATCCAAATCCCATTCTTGCTGAATACTGGAACTCTCCGGAATACAGCCCTCAAGTTAGCAGAAGACTGAAACGTAAAAGAACCATTTCCCCAACATCCACGACTACCCCCGAAAGAACACTCCGTGTATGATTCTACAGCGGCCAGGAAAAGTTATGATATCCACTTTTCCCTCCCGTCCTTTTCCTTCCAACTAAAGATATGTCCAAACCACTTCACAAGCTCCGTTCACGTTTCGAAATCTTCCCTTGGCGCCATGGTGAGACGTTTTTATTACTACACATCTATGTATTCTTTTATTAGTTGCTTGTGAAAGTTTGCCAGCGGGGGAAATCACATCTTTTTGTTGTTGAAGTTGAAAAGATCTGTAAAAGTAATATGCAAGAATAAAAGCAATTTATCAAGTGAATAAATTAAGCAAATTAATAAAATTATTGATTTATTGATAATTAGATATTTCAAAATGCTCTGGCTAAAGTTGAAACGAAACTCATAGTCACATGTCAGACGGTTTCATTTTGGGAATTTATGGGTAATAGTTTTAGTTTATAATAGTTTGTGGGTAATAACAACTTAGTTTTTCGATTGCCTTGTGTTTGGAATAACTAAGCGAACTATTTCCACATTTTCACAGCCTCCACAACTCGTTCCTGTCAAAACTGTTTTGAGAAAAAGACTGCAACTCGCAGAAAAAAGTGAATGTAGAGGCAGGGAAGAGTAATTCACATCAGGATGTAATGTCTATACAATGCGAACTATGATCTTCGAAGACCAAAAAGGGCCAAAAAGAAGAAAAACGTGGAGGAGTGTATTGGCTATACTAATACTATACTAGTAGGTACCAGTATAAACTAGTAATTTATTATTTTCAACATTGTACCCATATAGCGGACTTGTGACTCCTCCCCCAAGCACGAGGTTTTCCTCAAATGGGGGAGTAACATTCATAAGCTGCATTGTTGGTTATTTGCAAGAGTATCAAAATTTTCTTGACATGTACTCCAATGCTCTTTACTTTGTATTTTTGTTTTTCCAATAAACGAATGAAAAAAAAAAAAAAATCATCGGGTGAAGATCAAGGTCGAGTTATGGTAGATGATGAATCTGATGTAAACATGGAACTACTGAGGTCACGTGAACTTGGAGAAGCTGTTGATGAAGTTGAGGCAACATCAATAATGGATATCCCTCAGACAGTTCCTCCATTGACTGACTGTTCCCGAGAAGTGGGTGAACATGTGGTTATGAGAAAGAATTCTTCCCTGGGAAAATGGGCAGCTTCAAAGACACTGCAGTGTCCACCAGTGCCATGCAACGATCAATCAATGCCTGGAAATGGCCCTCAAAAACTGATGTGATGGGCTATTCTTAGGAGGATGTTGTAGGATACAGTTACCCTTTAACATCGGTCTATAAAATAGGAACTTTTGATGTTCGCGCCTTGCAAAAGATAGGTTGGATGTGTTAGTAATGCTTTATTCAGGGCAAAGAGAAGTGATATGTCGAGATACCAAGGCTGTAAGGGGCATGGTGAAGCGTGGTATAAGATACAGAAACATGGAGTAGCTGTTGAATAATAGTACACTCCTTTCTATTTACTCGTAACTAGTAAATAAGTATGTATATTAACCCTCTGACCGGATCATCGGTAATTATCACCGTTATAGTTCCAAAAAAAAGTGCTAGAGGCGCTGCAAGTGGACCCTGGCGGTCTATGCTCCTAGGCACTTCCAGTTGACCTTCAGTCGATGGGGGGGACGCATTGCCGCTCCGTTTGAAGCCCTCTGACACCTGTGATCTTCGATCAAAAGTAAGTATGGCGGTAAAATCTACCGATAATCCGTATTTGGCGTTTCTTTTTCTAGCGGTATATTTTACCGATAATCCAACTCTCTGGCCGTGTTTTTTACCGATAATCCAACTCTCTGGCCGTGTTTTTTACCGATAATCCAACACTCGGGCCGTATTTTTACTGAGTATCTGACGATGTTCCCGTAATTTTTACCTTTGCTCCAACGCTCTGATTGTGTAATTTACCGATTTTTTACTCCTTCTACAGTTATGTAATGGCTTGCTGAAAGTAAATTTTTCAATCTACCTCAATTTTTTTATTTATTTTTTTTTTTAGCTAGGTAATGAGCTTTGGGTAGGGTAGGAAAACAAAGTCTGCCTACCAGTACCTACCTAGTACGTAATGGGAATTCATTTATCAATCATTTTTCAGGAGGATGGCGAAAAGAATCCCCACTAATATATCGGACAGGACAAAACGGATGATGTCTCTCTTGGGACCTGCTACAGACGACAGCGATTCAGATGTGGATACAGACGATTCGTACGTTCCACAAGAAGACGAAATTGAGGAATCTGATCACGATTCGGCTTCCCTAATTTCGGACGATGAACTCACAATGATGGAGGCTATAGATGAAGGTAACAATGATTATTGTCCCTCCAATGACCCTAATCCATCAGGTGAAAGACCCAGTTCGAATCCTGGCATACCCGAACATGGCGATGAGATTCATTCGAGTGACTCAGACCCAGACGGAGTTGAGCTGAATGCAATAAAATACTTCGGGAAAAAAAATTGCTTCACCTGGAATTCAGAACCTGTACGACCACCCAGAAGTAGAGAAAGCAGAAATATTATTCATGTAAGGGTTTCGAAGCTTGAAGGACCTGCATTGGCTTTGGGAAGCACACCTACCCCAGTACAACTTTGGCGATTGTTTTTCACGGATTCCATGTTACAACTGATTGTGGTAAGCACCAACCGAAAACTTGCTTCTCTGCGACAAAAACTCAAAAATGAGAGCGACTCCCAGTATAAAGATACTGACATCACGGAGATGAATGCACTTTTTGGTCTACTTATTTTTTGTTGTATCTTCAAATCTAATAGAGAAACCTTGGTTTCTCTATTCAATACTGGGACGTGGGGAAGGCCTATTTTTAGAGCAGTCATGCCCCTGAAAAGATGTGAAGTTCTGCTGAGAGCGCTGAGATTCGACGACCCTGAAACGCGGAAAGAAAGAGAGAAGGAAGATAAAGCCGCTGCAATATCTGAACTTTTTCAATCATTCATTGGAAATTGCAAGCAAAACTACTCACTCGGAGCATACGTTTGCATTGATGAGACGCTGATACCATTCAGAGGACGCTGTTCGTTCAAAATGTACATGCCTCTAAAGCCCTCGAAATATGGGATCAAACTGCAATGTTTGACGGATGCTCATAACGGGTACCTGTTTGATTCCTATATATACACTGGGAAGGGGAGCGACAGCCGCACATTATCTGAGGCTGATCAAGCGTACTCAAAACCTACTCAAGCTGTGATTCGACTGACCAGGGAAATAGCTGGCACCAGTCGTAATGTCACGTGTGACAACTGGTACACGTCTATTGAGCTAGCTGAAGTTTTATGGGAAAAAAAACTGACGCTCCTTGGGACAGTAAAAGCGAACAAACCACAGATCCCTCCCGAATTCCTCAAAAACGCGAGAAGACCGATCGAGACAAAATTATATTGTTTCACTGAGAAATTTTCGTTGCTGTCTTATGTGCCAAAAAAAAACCGAGCCGTAATTGTCCTCTCATCGATGCATCACACACCTTCAGATGATCCATCCAGTGGCAAACCTGAAATGATAGCCGTGTACAACCGTACAAAGGGAGGAGTTGATCAACTAGACATGAGGTGCAGCAATTACTGCGCAAATCGAAAAACCAGAAGGTGGCCCCTTGCTATCTTCTTTCACCTCGTAGCAGCCAGTTGCTCTAATGCTTTTGTTTTGAATCAACAACTCGAGACCAGGAGTTCAACAAAGCGTTTAGATTTCATGTGCCAGATTGGAATGGCATTGGTCGGTCCGCAGTTGCTTCGAAGACTGGAGATCCCAAACTTACCTCAGGAGCTGAAAAAGACTATTGAAAAAGTGATAGAAGAAAATCCAATGGGGGGAGACAATTATAGTCCTTCTAGAGCCTCGACCAGGGCTCAACAAACCCCACCAGCTCCAAAGGGTAAAAAGAAAACAATCCTCGGCAAAATACTGGAAAGTCCGACAAGTTGGATAAGCAGATCACATGCCGTTACTGCCCCTACAAACTAAAAAGAAAAACGTCAACCAAATGCGTCAAATGTCAAACCCCAAGCTGCCGTTCGTGCTACAAGGCCCTTTGCAACGACTGCGTGGGAGACCTTGAGTAACAGTCGAAAATAATTTTAGAGAAAAATTATTTTACTTTCTTGATTGGGTTCGCACACTGGTGCCTAGTTCACAATCCCTGAGATTGATGCTTTTGTTTGATTGTAAGGTATTTATATTCCTTTTTCGTGATAACTACCTAAGCAACTAATGTGATTTGCAGATAAGACTGCTAAAGTTATTAGTATTAGTAATGATGTTTTGATATTAAGAAATTTTATGAAAATTTGAAGTTACCTACCAAATTTTAGTAGTGCTCTTTCTTGGGTCTTCTGAAAAGGCTGATTTCGAGTTCACTAACGTGATATTTATAGACTTTTCTTAGCGGTTTTTAGTTTCATTTTGTGAACTACATTTATTTCAAATCGTTCAGGTACTACATTTTATAGTCATATTTTTGTCATTCTAAGTGCCAATGAACAAAAATGATGTGTTCGAGACGTAAGCAACGAATGTGATTTGCAGACAAGACTGCTAAAATTATTTTCAATGAATATTTCCATTTTTTTACATTGTTATGAGGATGTTTTGATATTAAGAAATTTCGTGAAAATTTGAAGTTACCAAATTTTAGTAGAGCTCTTTCTTGACTCTTCTGAAAGGCTGATTTCGAGTTGACTAACGTGATATAAATAAGCGTTTTTTAGTTTCATTTTGTGAACTACGTTTATTTCAAATCGCTCAGGTACTGCATTTTATAGTCATATTTTGGTCATTCTAAGTGCCAATGAATAAAATGATGTGTTCGTGACTTGTGTTCTGGTGCACAATTGGTCCTAAATCTACCCAAGCGTTGAGAGTGAGATAAAAAATGCTAGGGGTAACAAATACCGATGATCCAACTTAGCAGGGGTAGAAAATACCGATGATCCAACTACAGTTGGGTAAAAAATACCGATGATCCGTGGGCAAGACCAAAAACTATGATCCGGTCAGAGGGTTAAAACACCACATCATCAACAAAAAATGCATTGGAACATTACTTATAGTGATGTTGAGGGATGTCGAGGGTCGGTCAAATGAAAATTGATTTACCTATGTGCCAACGTTTCGAAGAATATATTTCTTCATCTTCAGGGCAGTGTACAAGATGGAGTTGGACTCCAACAGGGAAGTTCTTGCCTCCAGATCACAGAAGTAGATAACAACTTGTTGTTACTTCAAGTTGTTACTTTTGTGATCTGGAGGCAAGAACTTCCCTTATGGCCTCATAAACCAGTTTACAGGAATTACCTATTATAATATTTATAGGGTCAGTTGCCCCAAATGAAAACAATCCAACAGAACTTTTCCCTCGTTCACGCCCAACGGTACAACGAGGTAGAATAATATTTATTGCCTTTCTAAGGACTGAGTTCTCGTTGTATCACGACGAGTTGATGAATGTTTTGATTTATGATTGCCGAGTTGTAACTCGGCTGTCTTCTGATACCGTCGGTGGGCTACGTAAATGAACCATCTAAAAGTGGACGGGTCATCGACTACGTACAGTGACCCGCCTCAGGATAGCTGTTTTCCCTTCTACTCAATTCTCTCTCGAGACGCCGTCCTGGGCTCACGTAGGGTGAACAATCTGCTGCAAGATATCAGGATACTCCTGCTGGGTCAAAGGTGGCCACACATCCGCCGATGACCGGGAGGATTGAGGCTCGCCCTCTTCCTGGAGGGTTTCAGTCCACTCATCGGACGATCTGCGATTTGCTGTTATTTCTCCGTCCTCGTACGGCGAGCAATGGCGTTCTCGTGACTTCGATCCGTTATTTCGAAAACCTGGAAACCCGAATTATTCTCTTCGTCATGGAGTCATCCGGTGATTTGGGCAGAAAATAGGACCAGCTGCTTTGCTTTCGAATGATATGAGTTGGGTGAATGGAGATGAAACTACGAAGTTTTGGGTATTTGAATTTGAAGAAAAAAATGTCATTGGTACTTATTTCAATAATATAGAATAATATATTATTTACCTAAACATCGAGCCACCAGGTGAGCCTTAATTTTCCCGAATTGCTGAAGTACGCCAGTTAGAGGTTAGTTTTGAGTCTTCGCTTAATTTCGTTATTTAGTTAAGTAATTATCGGTCTCCCACGTAGATAATAAATCTTGAATTTAGTTACAATATCAATTACTACAAACAATTGAGCCCAGAGATTACACTTTTGGTTGAATCAAAATTCACCCTTTCAGCTCGAGTGAACCATTATGTTTAAAAAGAGGTAGTAGGTCAAGATACAAACAAATTGAATGAACGGTTTCCTTTTCAACCTACTTATTTTGTACAGAGAAGACAATCGGTCAATTATTGACCGATTGTCTTCTCTGTATTATATATTATATATATTATATACCTCCTGCTAGTTACGTCCAAGTCAAAGCTCAATATTACCAGAAGAGTAATAGATACGTAACAAATTTTGTCTCCATTTTTTGCCGAGTAACACCTCAGTTTATAGATTATTCGATGCTGAACACGATGTGAAGTCAGAATGGCGATATCTCAGATCACTAGCTACTTTTTCTCGGAAAATTCACTAAAAATGACTCAAACCAATTATTAAATAAGTAAGTACAGGAAATTGGTTCCCAACTTCCAAACAATATTTGAACTTGGGTTTCAATAACAAGGATTGCACTAGGCTAGAAACAAGCGTACAGTAGTGGTGTTCTTCAATGCCAAGAAGGGCATTTTAGCCATCAACGACCCATATTATGATAACGCCTGGGTAGCTCTCGATCAAATGCTGGGCGTGTTTTAGCATTTGGTTGTCAGCAAAAGCTAAAGGTTATTTACTATATAATAAGCATTTGCAATGGCCGAGACTAGTTGCTTGACAACATAGCCTTGTAACGGCTAATAGTTGCTCCAAGCAAATGCTATGGAATAATACGATGTCTGTAATTTCACGATATGGTGACGTTCGGCCCCCAAAGCTCTTTGAGCTTCTCGGGCCCTCAGTCCCTCTGTGGGCCCACTTCCTCACATCTATTATTCCCTGCTACTAGCGCTCTCGACCTACCATCTTCCTACATACGTCACTGCTAAATCCATATCACTTCCAGATTACCTCACAAATATTTACCGAATCAAAACACCTACACAATTTACCCGACACATAATAATTCCCGAATATTATTTCCTAATTTATGAATGCCAGTTGGGGTAATATGACGAGAAACTTGATTTACCGAACTGCGTCATGTGACGCCATCTTACAGCCCTCCCGATTGATTCCACTTTCAGTATAATGCCTCCCGATATTACAAGTTTGCCGTGTTTATTATCAATAAACCCTCGACTTCCCGACTTCATTTGTTCAATCACCTCTCCCCGTGCAGCTGAACAGATGACGTATGATTTCCCTCCAATTTCGCTGGTTGGCAGCTGTTGGCTAAATTGTAAACGATGGGCGATGGAAAATCGAAATGAAGTTTTCCCCGCGAGCATGAATTGTGTGTTGATAGCCCCTGACAGATTAGCGCAATTTCGAATTCTACCAGGTATAGAACGGCTACGAAATCCCATTGACGTTCGCTACAATGTTACTCGACCACCGCGTGAATCGATAAGGACGCGGCGTTTCATCTTGATCGCCGCCGAGAGCTTCCTTAATCGGCCCATTGACAGCGGTAAAATTCAATTTCTATCACTGAGAAGTGATTAATAGGTTGGTTGTCGACCGCACAAAAGACCCGTGCGGTAGGGGATTGTGTGCGAATGGGAAGATAGTTATTTTCGATTTAAGCCTTCGGTCCCTGCAGACCACAAAAGCGCGGTTTTAAACGGAATCTTTTCAAAAGCTCATTGTGGGTTTTATGCGTCTACCCCGTTGTCGCCTCGCATTTATAACTTTTCGCGCTCGACGGTTTTACGTAAGGTCCCCCCGTACGGGTCATGTAACACTTTGTTAGGTCGCCGATATATTTCACGTTGGCCACTTTATTACCGATAGGCCTCACACCCGACGTACCGAGTCCCGTCCGGAACCCTCAGCTCGTAAAGAGCGCTTGGATAGTCGCCTCGGTTGTGCAGGCCCTTCGCGTTGCTTCGTTCAGTGCCAAATATTTATAATTCGGACGTAAATTATCTCCGACCTCGACCGATTGTGAATTTACGGGAGGTCACACTCGTTTATGGATTTAGGTGTTTATGTTTCAAGTGTACCTACGACCCTCCTACTAAACCCGAGGGATCGTAAAGATTTTGGAAAAAAATTTAAAAAAACGTCGGTTCGCCTTATTGACGGAGGAGGGATTATGAAGAAAACGTTGTGGTGCACTAAGCTCCATTTGTATTCACTCATCCCCCACCCATAAAACACCTTGTTATGTGAGCGAAAATGGTGTGGAGGTACTCCTGCTCGTCGTTACTGAAAGTCAGTTGGCAGTTAAATATTTATTATTATATCATTGTTGTCTTTGCAGCAGAGGATATTTTTTTAAAGAAAACCTACTTTACACTAATAGGGGTGGAAAAGGGGTATCTGGCGCAAGGGTCATTCTGCCCGACTTGAGGTACGAATCCGCACAGGATACTCACCAAGTGAAGGGCATAACCCGTCAATTGACGTCATAGACCGCCAATTTTTCATCTTTTTCGTCTTCCAATTTTTCTTCTTAGTAATCTTTCATATTATCTTTAGTTTATTTTAAAACAATTTTGCCTATTAACCTATAAACACATATGTTAATGTATGTGTCATTCCAGACGATAACTCTCGATAGAACTGAGACAAAAAGTTCAAATTTGCAACCAAAAAAGATCCGTCTTGGCAATCGAAAGGCTAAGTTCGCAAATGGGCGGAATCGGGCCACTCTAAGGGGGGGGGGGCTTTGGGGAGTTTTAGGGAGATAATTACCCATAAATTCCCAAAATGAAATAGTCTGACAAGTGACACCTCATATCAGAATTGCGATATCTTATTCCGTTCTCAAACTGGAGCACTTTGAAGATGAAAAAACGTGGTTGTTTCTCCAGGTGTTCTTCATAGTTTATCTGCTCTATTCTAGGTAGTTTGTAGGTAACTACGATTATTAGAGTACTTCAACGTAGATTTCGTACCTATATTTTTTGCACTGAACACTAATACCACTTAAAATAAGCGTTTCAGATGCATTACTAAATAGCAGGGAGGAGACGAAGCTGGACGGGTCAAAGGACCTTGGGCTCAGAAATCCACCTTAATTTTGGAACTATCATCATGTACTTGGGCTGTAAAAAATGTTCGCTATATGTATTGTGTATCTACTGTTTTCTTGAATAAATTGAATTTAAAGTCCAGATTGTCACCTCCGAGTGAAGGAGGAGAGTCGGTAACCAGCTCAGCGGTGGTCTCTTCTGTTTTCTAACCATGTCCCGGTCTGAGGTAATAATAACGTTTTTATCCACATTATGATTATAACTCTGCGTTCCGTGCCTCGCCAGGGGGTTCTCCTCTGGGCACTCAGTGGGTTTTACAGCTGTAGTGAACGGCAGCCTCCACGGCCGATGCCCAGCACTGGTTCAAGAAGAGGGTTTATTGGTGAGTAGGGGCTTGTTGTACGCGGCTAAGGCCTGACTAGGTAATCAGCGAGTAGTTAGTCATTGTCACCCTCTTGGGAATAAGTGGTCGTGTGAATACCTAAACACTTTATATTACTTTATCTGGGATTTTATATTATTATAATTCAGAATACTTTTCGTCCATTGTGGACGAACGAATCGACGCACAACGCACCAGGTGGTCTTAGAACATTCGATGATTCAGAATTTATTCAAACTTGAATACAATTTATACTGTTTCGTATGAGATATTTGGGATATGGTTGTGACACAACACTTCTTACTGATTTATGTTTGTGAAAACCATCCTCGGCTCCTCATCCCGTATAAGAGATTTTCTGGTCAATATCAAATCGCGGACGGCGTATTTTGGAACATTTGTTTTCTTGGTCGATTCCAATGGTTCACCCTTGAAAATAATAAACTGAAAGCAGTATCTGAGGGACGGAAGAAGAAAACAGTTGAGTTGGGAGTTGATGAGTTGTGAACCAAACACAACATTGCTTTGGTACGTCATTGAAGCCGTAGGACGCAGTTATCCGACCCGAAAAGGAGGCTCCGAGTATGTAAATCAGCGTTAAGTGTTCTAGAAAAACCGAGGAAAAATTGAAGCCGGCCGGAGACGACGGTGTAGGGACGAAATGCGAGCGTGTCGTCCGGTCGTACCCCGACCTTAATGTAGGGAAATCGCCGTTCCCCGGAAAGGCCTTCTATCCCGAAAAAGGGGTTTTCTTTTCGTGGCGAAGAGGAAAAACGATACGGGAAGAACCGCGACGAATCCGATCGGCGATGCCTCTCGGAGAGCATTATCAGGAGTGTAGTCCAGCGGCACGGCCGTAGTAACCCCTCGCCCTTCTGTACCGTCCATCCTTTATTGAAGAAGTCACGGGAAAACGCCAGTCGGCCGGGGAAGCAGGCAATGAATCGCCGGACCTCTTTTCATTCACATGATGTTCCTGGGATCCTTTCTGCGGAACAAAGAGGCCTCGTCTTTTCAACCTGAAGCCCTTTTTCCCGTTAAACCATCAGGTTATGACCCAAATCCAAGGGAGTTTAGCTATTCCAGCTTTTTCCTTACTCTTCCTACGTCATTTCCTGCTTCTATCCCGTCCTCCACACGTTTTCCCCATTGTTGAACCTGATCCCCAATGCCCAATGTTCACGGTTAGCAACTTGGTCCCATTAAAGTGGTACTGCCCATGGAATTCCAGCAGCTCCAAATCGCTCGGTTTCGTCTTCAGTATTGATCAATACTGAGGCATTTCTCGCTTCGGTCGATTGGTTTTTGCTCAAAATAACCTCATTCCATAATAGCTGTTTTCTCGAAATTTGAATGAGAGTTTGAATAGTGCTGCTTGTTACAGTAACTCACAGGTACAGTAACTACCAAATACTCAAAGAAAATCAGTGAAATTGGGCCGAATAAGTGTGAAATTAAGATCCGATAACCTAAAATCGATGACCTTTCAATGGCTTACGTTGTAGTGGTGGTTATGTCCCTCAAGGATACTTTCAGCGTCACATCTAATTTATCGAGTTTCAACCACCGTTTGATCATTCAGACGGAAGAGGCCCCCAGTTGTTTGTTGACTCAACTCGTCCGACACTAATACGGGTCGCTTCCAGACGGTCATTTTCGCAGCCGTTTCCTCGGAACATGCAGTTCCATTGTGATTCATCGCTCCAACTCTCCATGTCTGGTGTCGCATACGTTCTGTCTCGGGTCTTCCGAGGATTCTATTTTGCAGAGCGAGGTGTTCTTACTATCTAGTCGCATTAGGGGTCCGTCCATAGTGCGCGTCCGGGAACCGTTATTCCCCTCAGGAGGGTTAATGTCTACTCTGCTGCCTTTCGCATTTAAACTTCTTCATAGGCTCATTCGTCGGGAAGAAGTGGACTGGACTAGTAAAGATGCGCTTTAGCTCGGGGCAGAATGATCAAATGCAATCCGTCTGCAAACTCTTCGAAGCCTGAGTCATCCTCTGAGTGACTTGTAGTTTGCAAGAGTAAAATGCACAAAGTGAAACTTATGGCAGGTAATGGAAGGTGATGTTTAGTTTATAGTAACCTGTAAGTATTTCAAAGAAATTGTACCTCATATTTTAATATTACAACACACACCTTATTAGAGGATTGGTATATGAAATACTGCATACCTATATCATAAGATGAGGCCGAATACAGCACACCTGCGTTACATATTGAATGTATTTGGAAAGTGCGTTTCTCCCAAAAGTGGTTGAAGTAGTTTAGTGGAAACGCTGTAAATTATTAAACTATTAACGGTTTATTACTTCTGTTTAATATAAGGGACTATTTCAAGAATTTTCACGCCGTAGCACTCCATCGAAATCAGTGGTTAAGCAATTCCAGAAGGACCGTGTTAAGGTTGATCCACAGAATTTAACGATATCATAAGCTAATCTAACCTGAATTCACTTGGGCCACGTTGCTGTGCGCACCAGACGAGTGAAATCGACTCCCACCTATTAGGTTCAAATTAGGAAGGATGTTAGAATATACATCTTAGTTGGCTTGATATACAAGAAGAGAGGGAGTTTATGAGAGATCAATTTTATAATGATGTTAATAACATTAACGTATACCTTCTGATCATTTCATGAATTCCAGCTTTAAGCTTTTCTGATTGGGTTCCAGTATTTCTCATCTTGTTCCATAGACATATGGATTGAATTTGACAGACAAGTTTAATTCGTACTACCTACAGCATATACCTTCAGCGTTTAGGGAATCACTGATGATAACTGAAACTGAATTTCAGCCTAACTCCTACTTGTACGTGGCCAAATCAATTATTTGTTATTTTATTTTTTTTAGCGATTTTGCTACCCTTGAAATTTGGGAGGTGTTACTATTTGGAAAATCGAGATATCCTGCCAACAAGTGTGTGGGTATTGGGAAGTAATGCTGGGCTACGCCCAGACCACTACTAAACATTGACGATTTTGGCTCTCGGGGGGTCAGGACACCCCCTCCCCCTCCCACATAACTGCCATTGGATGAAATTGGTAGGAGATCAATTCCAAGCTACCCTCCATAATTTATCCTAAAGTTTAGTTCATCATTTAGAAGTCTATCTGAAAGAAAGAGAATACAGCATTAGGCTACTCAGAAACACTCGTGATATTTCATGGAAGCATTGGTGACTTGTAAATGATAGAAAACAGAAAACAGCAATTCTAGCGTGTGCACGTTTAACTTTTAAGTCATCAGAATGGTCATCGTTACAGTCGTCTTGGAAAATGCATTTTGTTAACGTTCCGCTTGAAAAGCTCCTGCGAATGGTTCGCAGAAGATGTCAAATTAATGTGATCAAACTATAGAAACAACAATGGATAGCATCAACTTTGAATGAAGCGCTATGTCAGACAGAAAGCACCTGATATCAAATTAATTGTCGATTACTGCCGACCGACCTTTCATAGACTTGAGTGCTGGCATCACGCACATTTGTAATTTTGTAACCAACGAGAAAATTCTTGGAACTTCAACAAAACGAGATGTTGAAGCACAACCAAGGCGATTTAAAAACAATCGTTTACAATACTTGGAAAAAACCTCCGTACGAACCGATTATATCGAGCGGACTCCATCACTGTCCGTCTGCTGTCGTAATTATGAAAAACCACAGTAGTCGGCTGACAGGTGAACATTTGGTCTCACCTTTCACCTTCATACCCTCGTTCCTGTAGGTGCATGACCCGCTTCCCTTCGTCATTATTCGTTTCGACTGCAGTTTAATTACAATCTGGGCCGCCTTTATAGCTAATAATATCCGCTTTAGGAGGAAATTACGGGGCGGGGCCCTCCCTCCAGTTTCATTACGTTACGAATGAACGTTTGTGAGGGGTTGGATTATAAATCTGCTTTATTCAAGTGGTGCGGCTTGAGGAGGGATATTGTTGCTCTTATCGGTATGAGGGATCGGGGCCCGTTAACTACTAACGGTTGGCACGGGGACGTAAATCAAAGACGAGGATTAAACCAGATTGGTTTTAAATGGGTGACTGTTCTACAGATAAAAAGACGAGTAGTACTGAGCTTGGGTCGTATTTCTAGTAGATCGGACTGAGTTCCCGAACGACGGTTGACAGCCAAACTCTAACCTCAGTTTGTAAGGCACCAGAACTCCAAAAGTCTCAACGGACACTCAGTGTATGAGGTGGTGAGATACCGTCATGTCCAGGACTGTATTTATCCGCAGTTCTCCGATCGAAAATTGAAGAAGTTGTCATTGTGTTCGACACAAATGAGGCTCTGAATACGTGGTTCTCCAGGGAAAGGAACCTTGCAAAGTAACGCGATGGACAGCCATCAGAAGGTATGGTAAATTTTATGGTGAAGATGCATTTTGCGCTGTTCTCTTCGCAACTTCGCTGCCTACCAGGAGAACAAACTTCTTTTTTCAGCTCACAGGGGAGAAACACCGATTTGGGCTCGTCTGTGATGGTAGAATCAAGGTGAAGGGCGGATCCTCCTCATTTCCCTCCATTCAACTTTCAGTACAGAGATTTCGCTCGGAATATCGTCATAACATTAATGGATGTTGAGAGGTTATAGTACGCATGAAATCTTTCGTCATCTGTCTTCAATTGAGGAAAAACGATGATGATACTCCCCAAATTCCTGCCTCATAACTGGGTGGATACTGTAGATTATGCATATTTCATAGCAGAGGACAAATCACTGTCACTGTTGGAAAAATTCTCTGAGTGGCCGCTCGGGCACAAGCGAGAAACATTTCAGCTTTGATGGACCGCCATGAGCACCATCAATGTAGAAACATCGATGAAGCAAAGATAGCAGTGCAGAAAACATATTCACCATGGACATACTTAAATCTTACTGAGCGTATTCGGAGGGCGAGATCGGAGGAGTGAATGAGCTGAAAGAACTATCTACTGTCGGCTGCTGACGTGATTTACGGAAATAGGTGGTTCTCGACAACTCATACTACTCATCTTGCTTTGCCTGGGCGAGATTTGATGAGCAAGACTGAAAACATTGATCCTACAAGAAAATACCACATTCCAATAATTCGTCAATGAAAATGATAAACCCAAAATGAAAGAATTACACCGATTTATCGTTCGCTGTCAAATTTGGCTCAAAACGTGTCAGAGTCAAAATCATAACAAATCGAATTTCTCAGCTCGTTATAAAATTAAAGAAAACAAGAGTAGATAATAGAATATTTCAGGTTGTAACTTTGACTAACAATATCCCAGGAGGCGTGTTTCTAATGATCGGTATCTCTTACACTAGTCCTGCTTGGAATCCAACCTCAGTTGACCGACTTTGGGACAAGCTCATCTTAACGAGCTAGGATTCGAAGGTTTGATCGGATAGATGGGGGCTGGTCCGATGATATTCTCACAGTAAGTAGGTATACGTTCTCATTCTCATTATTTTTCCACACACAAAATTCCAATGGCAGATGTGACGGTTTGTTTACCTTTCGACAGCAAAAAGAACTAGGAACATAAATCTCCAGAATTGGTCATATTCACCCTCTATAAACTCAAGAAATTTGTTGCAAAACGATTCGTAACAATCGTAATGTGATGTTGTTAGCAGCAATTAAAAACAATAACAATTATTGTTTTTTGGAATCAATTATTGATTCCGAATAAACCGAATAGACCGTAGTATTTTCTTTTATAATTAAACATTTTTCAATTTCAATTACACTTGATTCAGAGACATTATTATAATGCCCGCATCGGAATCTGTGAGAGAAGCTTCAAGGGACGCTAAGTTGTCATTCACCCTTTGCCGCAATGCGAGAACCTTCAAATTGTCAGCCCAGTAAATTCCAGCTGCAGCCACTTCCCTTGCCCGCACTTCTGGGAGCATACCATTAGCGTTTGTCAGTAGATTTACTTATATCCGATAACTTGCAGTAATCTTATTACACAAGATAGTTTTCGAAAGATTTTGACAGATTGTCTCTATTCACAGTGTACGGCGGAAGAGCTCGATAGCAAAGCCCAGTCTCATCGACATTGTAAATTGTGGCTACTATTACACTGCCCAACCAAGATCTGGTAGCTGGGAAATTAGCATCAGCCTGATCTTGATGGGCCTTACCGAAAATCACATTTTTTCTCTGTTTGGACCGATGAAGCCATCCTTTAGAGGCCGAAAAGTCCCTTTTTCCCAATTTTCAAACCCAACTGTTCAGCTTTTTGCATTTATGCATTTTGCATTTATAACAAGGTACCACTACCTGGAGCATCTATTTCCCTACCTTCGGTGAACCACCTTTTCTGAGCGCTTTCGACGTCTGCCTCTTTTCTCGTTTTTTTTTCTTTTTCTGTTCTGATAACCGTTATCCTGCTCCATAGAACGCCTGTAAAAGAGAAAAACAAATTGACTTAGCTTCACGCCCCCGGAAGTCCTGCAGTCAGTGTGAGTTCTCATCGCATATCAACTTAAAGCTTACCTGTTCTTGGGAAGTTTAAACAGAAATGGCTGAGTGACGCCCAGTTCGCCAGCAGCTTTATTGGTAGACATTTTAGAGAGGACGTCATACTTTTTGAGAACATCCAACTTTTCGGTGATCTTACGATCTCGACGTTTGGCACTCATTGTCCAGGACAGAAGGAGACTTTTGGGACCGTATCTGATTGAGCCGGAGACTTATTTGTTGGGTGATTTTCATCAGTGGAACGAAGGTCTGAGGAGAGAACCAAAACATGTCTGACGGAGAAATAGTTATTATAATACGAGGAACTCTTCTCGCAATATGCGGGGGGAAAAGCTATGTTATGGGATACGGCCTAACCTTTCCAAGCAGTTTTGATTACAATAAACGGGTTATATCATTATCCACTACCACATAAAGCTTGTTAATTTGTTAACATGAAAATAGGTCATAGTGAGGACAAATTCTGCTTACAACTTGCGTAAATTGTGTATCTTTAAAGGTGTAATTGAAATAAAAAGGTTTAATTGAAAGTAATAAAGGTTTAAACCATTATGAAAAAGGTTTGATTAGATAGGAAAGTGCTATAAAGTGCCCTCAGAACCTAGAGAACTATACCTGCGTATAGTGTGTAATTATGGATTCAAGCTCTTTACCCGACCACCTCTCATTCCAATTTCCCATGTTCTAGGAGGTTCTGAGAGGCTGTAAACGTAATGTCCGACTCCAACCGTATCCCTGTTCATCTCAACCCTGTAATTATCAATGGAAGGAACACTGCACAAAAAGGGCGGGATAAATGCAACAAAAAACGTTGTCTACTAGAAAAAACTACGATCGACCTCTCGAAGGCCAACTAATGACCTAACGATTTTTTGGTATCTCCTACTTGAGTAGTTGTGGGATCACAAAAACCCCATCTCATTGAAGTCTTCTATCGATCCCAACACCCATCTTCGTTGTAGACAATCAAGTGTTTGCGAATGAAATTCGGAGAGCTGTGCTAGCTCAATACTTGGAATAACTTGATTTGTACCTCTCCCAAGGATACCTACTTTAGAAGCAAACAAGACCTATTCAGCTATTCAGGCCTCAAAGAGACAAATCGAATGATTTCGAATCGAGTCGAGATAGTCATTTAGGATGAAATTGACATTCGATAACACCTCGATTGTCGTAGATAACAAACCAAAACAAAACGAAATAAGATAAAATGTTGTTCAGCTTGAGGTATTCAAACATGTACACAGTAAATATTTGGTCTGTTAACATGCGATTCCGTAAGTCATTGGCTTCATCACATACATCGCTATAAGGGTGATTCTCAGTTTACGGGACCATCGCTGTCCTTCGTTAATAAAAAAGTCGCAGTCCTACTTTTCCTAACATTTCTTTATGCGGTATCAGTGTGGTTATCGAGCCTACTTATCGCAATAGTTCATGTTGGTTTTTCGTAATTTTAAATGCCTATAATTGAGCTACAGGTACCTCAAATTTCTTTGTTGTCGCATGTAAACTTATTTGAACCTCTACCTACCAGTGGCAACGCCGGAAAACGTTGAATACTATGCAAGCTTCCGGCTTTGCCATAATTAAGGACTACGATCCAACAACTAATTATAAAAAATACATATACATTTATTATTTTATATTGATTTTGTATCGTTTGTAACCGGAGATCCACGTTAATAACAAAGTGCAGTCCAGTGTGGTGGCTTAATCGGCGTTTGTAAGACATTTCAGGGTGTGACGCCTATTAATTAATGATAATAATAATAATGCCAAAGTAGGCGAAACAGGTGTGGTGGGGACTATCGAATTGGGGAGCCAAATTCAACGAAACTCAATCCCAGGAATCACAAAATCCCCGCAGCTATTTGTTTCAAGTTTTTAAATAGTGGGGGATGCATAGAAGTAAGTAATAATATTATTACATATTATATTATGTGTTAAGTACATATTACATATTATTATTATGTGTTTGTTGAGCAACCAGTTCCGAGAAACGCCAAAAAGCAGATCAGAGAATTTGAAAAAAATCGGGCTCAGTTTGATAAATATTGAAAACAGAAGGAAAAGACCCAATTCAACGAAATTCAATCACAAGAATTGCATAATTCCACTATCAAGCCTGGTTGTCGAGTTCTTACTAAGAAGTTCTCAGAATGAGGGGCAATTTCGTTTAATTGGGTATTATCCTTCTATTTTCAATATTTGTCGAACTGATTCAGGTTTTACCGAATTCTCTGATTTGCTCTTTTGTGTTTCTCGAAACTGTTTGCTCAACAAACACATATAACTTTTTTGAATCCCCTCTATTAAAAAACTTAGAAACACCTGGGAATTTCTCGAAAACTTATTGAAAACCGAACAGGAACCGACGTACTATGTTGTACCTGTTCGGTTTTCAAAAAGGTTTCGAGGAATTCCTTAGTTCAGAATACAAAAACTATATATTGATAAAAACTATCGATAGGAGACTGCGATCGACCTATCGATAGTACTATCGACTATCGCAACACCCCTGGTTGCAGATCAGTCGTATTGCAATTGCCATTGTGCTATGTTTAGTCCAGACTCTAAAATCTACCTTTTACAAATTTAAGTCCCTTTATTACGACCGACTCTGTTATATTGTTCACGATTCTACTGCATGGTACTGTTTAACCGAGACATCTGGACGTCGTAAGAAATACGTAATGCTGACGAAGTCGTTGAGGTGGTCTTTTCAAATTTAGTAGCAACGTAGAAAGTTGTCGGCTCGATTGGTCCAATAAATCACGAAGAGCTCACACACAACTCGACCGTAACGTGTACCGTAACATTTCAACTCGGCCTCAACCCTCTTTAACCCAAATATTGGGATTTTCATACAATATTATTTGTTCCGCTCCCGGAAAAAACCAGCCGTAAATCACCGAAAACGAAACAGAGTCTTGTCCGTCGAAATGAAGCAACCGACGACGAGCAATAAAAGAAATGGAAACGGCACTCGAAGAGTTTTCACCGGGGCAGTAGGCGAAAGGGTCGGAGGTCCCATAAAACTGTGTCAGCCCAACGAAGGTCGTCCGACCATAAACATGTCGCATTTTATGGTCCGGAGGAAAAACTAGGTCGAGAGAGTCAGTAAATCCGACCTCCTTCTCCAAAACCAACGCCCAAATGCCCGACCGGAGACTTTCCTCGTGAACTGACCAAACAATGGCGGTATGCGATGTTTTGAAATCTTGGTTACATACCGCTTTCGTTTTGAAAAAATAAAAGGGGGAAGTTGTATATTAGGAGGCGAACATGGGGTCCAAACTGCCTGTCATACGTAGAACTAGAGTAGGTCGGAGTTGGTGCATTCAACCCATCAATATTTCATGTTATATCGTTGTAAACAAAAAATCTTACATTCCAACGTACGGAGTGTCACCGAAGTTTCTTGATTACACAGAGGTGAGGTTTTCCATGAATATTCCCCATAACTGAACTTATTGGTACCAGTAAACGCTTCACAATATAACCAAAAAAATCAAAAATACATGTTCCGCAGCCCAACAGTATAAAATGTTACTACTCCTACGTGGGAGGAGTTGATCGTTTTGAAGAAAACGTGGCTTCCCTCAGAGTTTCGCTGAAAGGCGAAAAATAGTGGTCATGCCTTTTCTTATTCGGATTAGATGCAGCTTGAAGAAATTCATGTCTTCTGGTTCAAAACTGATATTTGGCGAGTTTGGACGCAACTATAGTTCAGAACAACTATACTTCCTATGGAACCAAGATGAAGAAATATAATACTAAATCGAATGTTCCAAAGGAGTGTTCCAAAGAAAGCACGGGACCAAACGCATACAAACCAGTGAACTGACACCAGAAAAAGTGTAGATTTTGAAAAAAAACATTTCAGAATTATTTGTGAAGAATGCCAAGTAGGGCTCAACCAGTTCTCTTTTTATGACTACCGTAGAATGAATAACCTCTAATTTGTTGAGTTAAAAACAAATGTAATTATATAGCTGAAAAAAGTAGGGAATCAATGCGATTTTCAAGACATTCATTGCTGGTTCACCATTTCATGAAATCCTAAAGCCCCTGAGGGACATAATATATTATATTATGTCAAATGTTTGCTAAAAGAAATATGGTATGTTTCATCTAAATTCCACCCTTAGAGTAGAAATCAGCAAAAAATGTGGGAGAAAATTTGTCAACATTCATGTAGAAATGTATTTATAAGGTAAATAAGTAGGTAATTATTTAATCCAAATGAGGATTCAAACTTTGTACAAGAAGAATGTGAGGGAATTTAGGCATCGGCCTGATTAGACTTTGGAAAGTTGATAATTGTATATGACCCACAATAATTAGCCATAACTCAATTATAATCTCCATTGTTTTGAATTATGAAAAAAGCGTAACGGTACAACGGACCTCTTGTTTTTTTTTTTTTTTTTTTGGTTTTTTTCAATGATGAACAACGTTTGTTGTGACGACCCGATGAAAATAATTTGACCCCGCGGGGCCTGCAATGGTAATTAACCAGAGCTCCTTGGCAAAGGCGGATGAAAGCTGCGGTTGATTAATGTTTCGGCCCATAGGGAGAGCCACCTCCAGGCCCTGCTCACGGCTCGTCGTCTATCTCTTTCCTGGCCTCCAGTCAGTAACCATCGGCAACATTTTGATTGATCTGTATCAACGGAGAGGGTGGAGAAAAAAGGCCGGGGAAGTCCTCAACCGGTTAAATGAATCGGACCAGGTCCTGATGAGAATCAGGTCGGAGTTGAGTTATCAATGTGGTGATCGTTGGTGCATAAATATCTCAATCGCCATCACGGCCAGAGTCGATGTTCTTTTCAATCAATTAAAGAACGAGGGAAGCGGAAGGTTCTCGATATGCGAACTAGGCTGAATTGTGGGCTGAAACTTGGTCATTAGTGGATAATTGTGATGAGGGATGAGTAATTCATGTCAGATCCAGAACATACAAGAGTATCAAAAAAACTAAAGTCAAACTCAATTTTAATCCTGATTCGTATTGAATATTTGAGGTGGTGGCGTTCGATAGGCATTCGATAGGCGAGCGATTTTGGGAAATCTTAAACATCGTTTATTACCCTCAAATGACGATTTAACCCGATTTTTTAAAAAGATACAGCGGAATCTGTATCTTTACCCAGCGTCAGATCTGTCACCTTTCGATCGAAGATTCTTAACTTCTTTTTCAGATACAAAACACGGTTTTTTTTGTGTATCTTTCAAGAAGAAAGAAAACAGAACTGAATTCTCGTTCCCGTGCTCGCCGCGTACGCAGACGTCTTGACTGTGGATGCACACAGACGGAGTTACAGTTACTTGGTTACGGATTGGTTGTACGTGAAAATCATGTTAAAAGGAGGATGTCACAAAATCGTCACACAACATCGGGCGAGGCCAGAGCAAAGACATTTTCATTTCAAAATAATAGAGACAAAAGGCTTAAATGTTGAGTCCAACATCATCTTCCGGAGTTCTAGACCCCTCTGTAACTCATTATCTCTTTAACAAAAACGCAACGCTGTTGGTCTCGGAGATCAAAGCTAATCACTCATTGGCTGTTGGAATCGATGCTATTTGGTTGAGGTGGAGCCGTAGCCTTCTAAATGGTTTGGGTGTTCGCGGATGTGAATTAAACAAGGAGCTGATTCGTTTTGTTCAATTTCGGCTTCACCAATAGAGTCCGGCTTAGTGAACGAACATTTGTTGCATTCAATCCAAAACGATGAGGTGCAGTTCGTTAAAAGAAGAAGCGCGTTGTACGATCAGTTTGCTTGATACCGGTGTCAGCGGACAAATGTACCCACCTACCCAGGGTATTTCTGTCCTAGGCACAGTTTGCCGGACTCACTGTCACATACCGATCAGATACCGCACTTGTTGATTTTTGAACGCCACATCAAGTGCACATCATTGATGGCGTGCTAATATGTGGTACAGACATGATTATATCAGAATGCTGAGGTTATGTTAGTTTACTCAACATAATGCATCATTTGTATGCCTCAAGTGAAGGTGTTATTATCACCATAAATATCAAGAGATTTTAGCCAAGAGATCGAATTCCTTCAGACGTAACGACAGTTTTGTAAAGGTTCTAGAACTGAAGTGGACGTTGTATGAGTTTCTTCGTGTTATAATACGGATTTAAATTCAAGTGCTGTTCGTATCCTTCGTCTGCTTTAATGAAGGTGTCGTTCACCTTTCGGTGCCGTGATTCAAGTGATACAAATCTTGGATGAGGAGGTTTATGGTCGTGAGTTTGACGAATGCCGGAGATGCTGAGGAAAAGAGGCGCGAGAAGGGAAGAGGAACGTTTAATTCCAAGATTTAGTAGTACTCAAAGCTCCTTCATTAATTCATTGTTTCGAACCGATCCGAGCTGCCTCGTAATTCCTCAAACCCGGTTGTTAGCGTCCACTCACGGCTGGATGGGAAAAAGGAGACGAAAGGTCCGGCGATATGAGCGCAAAAATCTTACGGAGTTACGATCGAAAAAACGAGTGGACAAACGAGCCTCCCACAAGTCATTAGGCGATGCGTCGTTTTGACGTATGATATACTGCAAATGACCCTCTCCAGGAGGAAAAGGCCGAGTTCACAAAGCCTCCGAACACCTCGCTGATTGGAGCGAAAAGAAGGTTCAGGAAGAAAACCCACAAGCCGGAGTTTACTGCCAGCGTCCACCTCTTGGACTCGCCGACTTGGATTTATGAAGATTGCACGCGCCTTTAAGGAGATCATTGTTTGAGATTGAATTCAGTCGGGGGTTTGAAGGGGACGTGATGGCTCCCATTCTGTGCGCTCTGGTCTCGCACTGGAGTTCTTGCGAGTTGGATGAAGGTTCCGAAGATGCACGCTCGACTGAGGGGAAACCAACACAAAACGCTTCCACTCATGAGGTCGATATCTATCGTTGAACTGAGGCACTTAGAAACAATCCCAGCTCAATCCTAATTTTTTTCTACAAAATTTAAATATATATATATTTAATATATATATTTACATATTATTTAAGTTCATAAGTCTAAATTATAATATACCGCATTATAATATACCTACATAATTTCTCATGGCGTTTGCAAAGTTTATCTGTAAAGAGAATAGTTCTTATGTTAGTGCTCGTATCTGTGACTGTGTTTGGAATAATTGTAGTACACTCCACTTGGAAATTCTAGTATTGATCAAGCTGTTCAAGTTCCAGTATCGTTCATCTTGTTCCATAGTAATTTTGATTGAATTTACATATAAAGCGTTTAGGGAATCACTGACAATAACTGAATTCATGACCCCACGATCTTCCCTTGTTTCCGCCACTGAACTTTGAATAAAGGTATAATAAATATAAAGTTATTCGAAGAAGTTAGTTTCGAATTGATACTGAGTTTTCGACATTTTTCGCCACTTTCGTGGCTCATAATTATAATCGACTTCTGAGGTGGTTGACGATATCTCATATGAAGAGACTTTTTTTCGTTTATTTGGCATTATGTGTATTATACAGCCATAAAATACATTGTTGAAATTAAATAAAAAGTTCATATTACGATATTATTATATATTATGATATGAAATTTTTATTTAATTTCAACAATGTATTTTATGGCTGTATAATACATTTGATTATTGAGTGCCCCCCCCCCCTTTCCTAGTTCAACGTGAGGAGTTTTTCAATGAAGTTGTGAAAAATTTGAAACAAACTTTCAACTATTTGACAGTATTACAAAGTGGAAATTATAACATTTACAAGCCTATATTTAAATGTTCAAGTACAGTAGCTACATACATATTATGTATTAGTGGTTCTATAGCAAATTTTTTCTCAATTTTTTGCCGAGTAACACCTCAGTTTATAGACTTTTCAGCGTTATCACATTAGAGGAGATGAACCATGAAGATCATCACAACTATCAATCAGGTTTCTTCGTCTTCAAAGTGCTCCAGTTTGTGATCGGAATGAGATATTGCAATTCTCACTTCGACATCGTGTTCAGCGTATAAAATAAAAACCTTTAAAATGAGGTGACACTTGTCACACAGACACTTTGGAATTTATAGGAAATAGGAGTTTCCTGCACGTACCCTGCAAAAATATCAAGTATCCGATGATAACATCACTTTATTAGGTTATCCAGTATAATATTCATATTATGAATGACATTTAAAACTCACCATTTCAGAGTATTGCATTGAATCGATCGACTATCTACGACAAACAGGTTTAACCAACCCGTGAAAAAATCACTGATTTGTTCCCAGTAAAAAGAAAAGGGTGGTTGACATTTGGTATATCAAAATATAAAAACTACGTTCATTTATTCAACCCGCCAACATAACGTCCCTTGACAGATCGCCGCTTCCAACGTGTACAACTCTGAGATCTACAAAGCTATTTGTCACCTGCGATCAGCAACATCGGAAAGTCCTCCCGACGACTGCAATCCTCTTTTTAATCGGTCACTTCATCTCTTCCGCTACCAGCCCCGTACGGGAGGCCGCTTGTATCTAATTACCTTTTCTCAGGACCTTTCAAAAACCCAAGAGATCCCTCAACGAGACAACCAAGGAGCGATCCATAATACTCAATACCCACACAACGATTCGAAAATAGATACGGCGCGCCACACCTCACCTTGCTCGTGAATCACCGGTAGACGCTCTTTAGAAATGGATTGCGATCTCGGTTGATGCCCGAGCAGCTCCAATCCGTGTAAAAATATTCCGCGAGGGGGTTTCTCCGTTCGATCGAGATCGATAATCGTCTGTCCCTTCGTTAGACGATTCGGAAGCCCGAGTACGACTGGTTGCAGTCTCCGATCCATTTAATTGCAATTAGCGACGTGAGAGACACCTACGGTTATGAGAGCCAATCGCGTACAGCTGGTCGAGTACGCACGAGACAAGTCCAGTCAAGAACCAAGTCGCTCTTCTTACTGCTCGTCAGTGTGTAGTAAGAGTCCAGTAGGTAAGCGCAATACTACGGTGCATATTTCAATATTTTTAGTTCGATTAGGCAACTGTGAAAAGGACGTAACGCGTGGGAAAACGTGGTAAGACAACGTGGTAGCTTCAACTGTTTTGTTGTGATTGTTCAATATTTTCTGTTCAATTCTAGTAATCGATTCATACTGTATCGATCTATACGATCCCGTTACCAAAAAACTCGCCCAAACTCCGATAACAAAATTATTTTTCCAACCCATTTCTCGAACGCACTCGCCCCTGGATGAGGCAAGTTTTGGTCGAGGGGGCAAGTGCGTTCTCTACATTTAACATAGAATATGAAGAGTGCCTTAAACTGTTTCATAGAAATTTAATTAAAATTTAATATAAAAATAAAATACCTAACAAAAAATAAAATAAAATAAAATAAAAATAAAAATAAAAAAAAAATAATATAAAAAATAAAATAACTCTATTCATTCACTCTATGAAGCTGTAAATTGTTAAGTACCCTCCTTAGCACTTAAACATGACGTTGCCCAGAATCCGGATCAGCTGAGTGGGTCCTAAAGCTATTCTATTCACAATATGAAGCTGTAATTTGATATAGCCTCCTTTGGACTGACACTTTGAACAGAACATGCCAGGATTAGCTGAGTGGCCCCAAAGCCAATTTCTCTGCTATTCACTCTATGAAGCCGTGATTTGGTATGTAGCCTCCTTAGGACTTATACTTGACACTGCCCAGGCACAGGATCTGCTGAGTGACTCCTAAAGCTAATTTCTATGCAGTTCACACTCTGAAGCTGTAATTTGGTTTGTAGCATCTTCAGGACTTCAAACAGAATAGGCCAATGGATCAGCTGAGGGGCTCCTACAGCTAACAGACATCCATGATCAGATGTTTTTGCTAGTAAGGCAGACATTTTTCATTTGATTTTATGCACCTTGAAGATCCTTCAAGTGAGCCACATCTCTATAATCGATCTGTGCCGAAAATTTTCATGTTGTCGAGAGTTCCGGGGTGGTCGCCAATTTGGATTGATGCGCTTATTAGTAGGGCTTCCCAGCCCCATAACCTGCTCTTTCTTCTACAGTACGCTGCAGCGACCTGCGATTCGGTGACAGCGTCAAAAATCAGGGTAAGAACCCATCTTATTGTTGTTCCGGACATCGTCGTCATCAGAATAACTATGTTATATAGGTCGTCTCTTACCAAAAGCCGTTCACTCCACTCAAAGAGAAATAGAAAAAAAACTGATGGCTAATGATTCAAACGAGGAAGATTAATTCAATTAATTCACCATTAAACAGGATGCTGCTTCAAATTTAAACGTGGAAACAGCAGGTTTTTCATCCTAGAATTCCTGCTTTCAGACGGAAGAGATGCACTCCTTTTTCAATCCCGTGGGCACGTTATTGTCAGATAACAGTCGGGTTTCTTGCTGCCAACGTAATCAAATCCGATTTGAAGGCTCTCCTGGTGAAGAAAAAACGGAAATTACGGATAACCAACACAGTAGGGAATGGTCGGTGGACGAGATGTCGGGCTTTGGAATTGGACACCAGCTATTAGACCTTGCGATGACCTACCGGCCGAAAACAGTGTCAAAATTATCGAACAACATTTCGGTATTACTCCAAACTCGCTTCCCGTTGCTTGACTGTTTAACTAGTTGGCCTAGGCCTAGAGCGTTCGGCCATTCCGGGGGCTCTGGGTGGCTTCGCCTTAACATGGTGCCCCCTTGGATATGTTTTTGAGATCCAGACCCTTTCCACCAAATTTGTTGCTGTATTTTTTTTTTCTTTTAATTTTTATCTTTGCCATTTACTCTGTAATTTATGTAATTCTCAAAGGCCATGATTTTATTTATTTTGTAATTTTTTTTGTATTTACAACCTTAAGGGCCCCTAGAGGCCTATTGTAAATGTACATACCAATAAAGGTCTATTATACGGAAAATTAAGTGACTAAATCAAAAAAACCATTTCTCAAAATCGAAAAACCATGTTTTACTTTCAGCTGACTGTAGAACAACGTCTGAGCACGACTGACGGATTTTTTAACCCTCCATGTGTTTTCTGGTCTATCATTGTTCGATTGCAATGGTTCATTATTGAAAATAATAAACCAATGTGCACACAGCTAAAATATTACAACGTGTAGTAGTTTCTTTACTGCATCCTACAGTGGTATTTTTGTATTTGTGGCTGTGGACTGTATTGGCTCGGTGGTTCAAGTTGAACGCGTCTTACAGGAAATAAGAATTTCAAGATAGTGCTCACGTCAAGTTCTTGCAATGGAAGAAGACAACGAATCAGCAGAACCGAAAATGGGTCAGATTCTAAGGGGTTGCCGAACAACAACTGTGACAGTTCTCGTTCAATGGTGGTTGCCAAAAGGGAAAAACTGATTCCACTTTCAGAAATTAATCTGTAGAAAGATGTGGACGGAGAGTGACATCACAAGTTTGACACGAGAATACGACGGTCCGGACTTTCAGGTCCACACGTCGTCCTCGGAAGACCGTTTATCCTTCACACGGAGTTGACATGACTTTTGGAACGGGCGTGTCATCCCCGGTCCGGGCGCGGAGGAGCGTTTGACTTAGTCACGACCTCTGAAGGCTTTTGTTGGTTCTGGAAGTCCCACGCAACGGAGCCGTCCCCGTCTTCTTTCTCTGTCCATCTGAAAACTTTTCATCGGACAATCGCTCTGTCAGGTTTTCTGATGGGACGGCAGGAGCATAAACGCGAGGCCCCCACTCCCTCGGCGCTCCCTTTCTCATTAAAAACGCCGAAACGAACAGTGGAGACGTCGTGAGGTCTGATATGAGGGTGACTTACTTATGCGCTCTCGTATGATAGGAAAAAAATCAGAAAACTTCAAGCTCCCAAAAGGTCCCTTCGATACTTGGCATTCCATGCTGTAGCTAATTTCCGCGGAATACGTCAACGAAATCAACAATACATCGCTCAAGAAGCTGTGATAATTTATTACGACTTCCCATACCTACTTTACTACGGACACTACCATATTTCATTGTTCCAAAATTAATTCATTCCTGTGTAGAGTTTTGAGCTTAATAAATTGTAATAAAGATGACCTTACACAAGAAGAATGAAACAACTGGAAAAGGACATTCACAAATTTTCTGATGATCTCGAAAAGTGATCATCGAGAAATCGCAATGAGACAAAGACTAATGAACTTCAAGAGGGGCGTTTTCTCTTCTTCTCTTCCAGTCTTACGGCGATTTTGTTCGTGCTCCAGCCTGTCATATAAGCCGTGGGCGTACGCCTGAACAAATGGTTTAATCATTGAACTTATCGAGAGGGATGATTGACTTAATTCGGTAGAGTTGAGGAACAAACCGAATGTCTCTATTTTTGTGCTCTTACTGGAAGCTGATGAAAATCTGGATCTTCGAAATCATACTTGAACGAAATTTGGCCAGTAGTTCCTTGGGAAGGACTTAGAAATCAGTCACTGGCCGATCGCCGCTGATTGATTGGGGGAAATTTGGGAAAAATGAATAAATGATAATATTATTCATTCATGGCTCCGGTAGGGCATCGGTGTCTGGTCAGATTCCAAAACAGGACAAAAAATTGAAGAAGAATCAGACGCGTCTTGAGTCGAATCTTGTGACCCTGCACTTTCACCAAACAAGAGAATCAGAATGAAAACCATTACTGATAATGAATGCAAATGACTTGAGCAGTAGTCGACAAGCTGAACAATCACATCTCCAAGGTAGGTCGGTAGTTTGCAGAAACTGGAGAAATGAAAAAACTGGTGTGAAATGGAAAAACTGGTACGAAATATCGCAGCAATGCAAATTTCTCCAATAACTTGCACCCTAGATATGAGCACCACCATATCAACGACTTCACATGTTACTTTTACAATGCTCCAGAGAGGTTTCGAGTAACAATCGATTGGAACGTTTTTAAATAATGACAATAAATTTAAAAACTATATTCAAGAGAAAAATGATTGATTGCAATACCATAGTACACTTACCAACGAATAATCAGCAGAGCGGGAAAAACCTAGCGAGTTTGATAGGTCCATGAACTAAGATTAGATAGCTGGTGATCAAATCACTTATTTGATCGAAATATGTTGGAGGATTCCGAAATCTTGCTTAACCAATCGAATCGCCGAGAAAAATTGATTCAGGAACTTTCAAAATCCCGAAAATGGCAAAAACTGCGTTGTGAAATTGGGCATTCTAAATAATGAATAGTTGAATGGTATCTGCTATTCATGCTATTCAAACCTTGTGCTACTCATCAGGAAAAAAATTGAATGCTCCCGAACTAGGAGCCTTCAGAGCCTCTCAGTTCTCTGGTCGAGTGTTCTAAGATAGAGTTTGGCTCAGACGCAATAAACCGTCCCTATCCCACTGTACTGAGACAGAAACAGGTTGATCACATAATTAGTACTTGTCAAAACAGTCTCGTGAAAGATTTACTGTTTGTTATTATTAGGCGGAGTCCGTCCTGTTCTGATATTTTATTACGAGGCTTAATTAAGTCGGAGATAAGATGGTCATAAACGAAGGTGATAACACGCATTAAATACGCAGCCCTTTTGATAAGAGCGTCATTATACAGGAGGAGCCCCCTACTCGTAAATAACCCGCCTTTATCAGGTGGCCCAGGCACGCCCTATTAAACATAGGGCAGTTTTCTCTTATCTCCCTATTGTTTCCCTTCGGACAATTAATTTTCGTAGCGGAGGAACCGCATGTCACAGTTAGAAGGTGTACGTTTCAAAGATGGGCGAGAGTCGACGTCCACATTCATATTGTGGAGGCCAGATGGTGTAATTGTTCCACTTACACGAGATCCCTATTACTTATTTGAAGTGACAGAATTTGTAGACCTTTAAAAGCCTATTCGTGTCCAGGCTTAAGTTCCGGTGCCTTCGCTCGGGGAGGTTCTTGCTCGAAAACGCCGTATGGGATGTTGTTGGATTAAAAAACGAGTCTATGACCTCGACCAGTTGTGGACCTCACTGCTGAAAGAATGGTTTTCTTGTAGTTCTGCCATTTGTAGTTCTGAATTTATTCATGATTGGAAAATTGTATTTGAATTCGTACAAAATAAAATTAGGCATAAGGCAATAAGTGCATAACATATTTAAACAGTTTCAAGGGATAATTGCCAATTTGTTGAATTGTTGAATGTGGATTTTGAGCTACTCTTGAAATTATAAACACGGGTCAAAGAAGGATTGCAATGCAATATTCACTCGGTTTCTTGGATGTAAAATTGTTTAAACAATACTTACCTATTAAATTTTGTTTAATGAAATTTGGATGATGAGCTAGAGTTTCATCTATCATTTCGTGAAGTAGGTTGATCTGCTCACAGAAGATGATAAACCGTTGTGACAACAATTTGCAGAGTGATAAGATATTTTCAGGCATTATGTAGATGTTTATGTACGTGACAAATTTGCTGCAGCATATTTCTCCAAACTACCACATGTTTTGCTGTCATTTTTTTTCTCAAATTGACTTTTTTTGGGGTTTATTATCCCTCGAATTCTTGTTCTTATTTGCTCGACAAGTTCTCAAGTAGTGTCAGTGTTAAAAAACGAACGGGTATAGTTTTTACAAAAATCAACTCAGTTTGGAGATATCATAATGAGTCAATAACTTTGTTTAGTGGATTACGGATATGTTATAATAATTTCTTTTTAATTTTCTTCCTTACGCCTTATTAGTTACGCCTTATTAGGTTCAGCGTGGTGGCGTATGCACCGCCACAAGCCGGCAGGCCGTACCTGTTGAGCCAGCGCAAAATACACTACCCTAAAACCCCTTTTCCAACCTTGCAAATACATAAACAAATTTAAATAATTTTTTTAAATTTTTATTCACATTATCTATTTGTTTTTTCAATTTCATTTGCGAATGAAAAGTTACTCCTAGGTAGCTATTTTGTGTCGGAGCTTCAATGTAGGATAAGGCACGTCAGTCGACTGGATTGAAAATCACAGTAAGTCGTGTGAATTCGCATGCCGTTCAACGGACCAACAGCCAGCCCAGACAAACTAAAGGCGAGATAGGCCTTCAGCAAGTGCCTTCAAACAGCATAAAACGGAAAAGAAACGTATATGTACTGCTTCAGGACAGAGATACGGTTTTATTGAAATAGATTGACTATGTACAACAGTCAGCCTCTTCGGAGCAGATTCTTGAACTTGTCTCATGTTTCTGACACCTGAAAAGCCCAATAACGTCCGTATTCGTTTGCCGTTTCGGGACGACGTTTGATCTAGCGATGCACACAAGGAATCTTCGGGTCTTCTCTTAACCCGTTCCAATCGAATCAGTACATCTCCGCTACAAATAAAGACGATACTCGCTTCAAAGGCCCTTCAATAAAATCAACATCCTCTCTAATCTTGAGTGAGAAAACAATTCAAAGGAGGAGAAATTAAAAGGTTTTCTTTGGGAGCGATCAAAGCAACGACATCAACTCTCCCTCCTTCGAATTCGTCCAAGTAGACCTATTAAAGATATTTTCTCTCCCTCCACGACGATTCCTCCCTTGCGATCCCCCTCGTGCAGCTTTTCAGGGTTTGTTCGTTGTAATTGGTTGAGATCAATGGTGACAGTCATGAGCTATTCCAAACATTTCAATTGCCTCGTTTTTTTTATTTTTGTTTTTTTTGTCTCTTTACACACAAACGACTTCAAAGGGAAAATCGCTTCGACAATATTCATTCGGTGGGAGCAGGGGGACAATGACGTCTGATGGAATACAAACAGGCATTTGGGAGTTCGATTAGGTTTAGTGGATTGTTTCGGTACCCGGTTCACCCATCCAGTTTCTCTCAACATCTAAATCGTAGATTGAGGGAACCTTTGTCCAAACTACGGCTCCCTGCTGACTAAACACGAACTTGATGGGTTAGAGCGGCGGTTGATGGAATACAATTTGTACCTAACATTAACAAACAACTTCACCCCAATCCAAGGGAAACTGTCATTGTCGCTATTATTCAAAGGTCGGCACGTTACAGAGCAGCTACGTTTCGACCAATAGACATTTGCACCTCGACTAGCACGAGACTCTACCGATGACGCATTAGTTCGATGTTTGACTTATCGAGGTCCGCTCTCGTTTTATGGAGGTATCTGAGTAGGTCGATTTGTGCTGGGATAATGACCCTGTGGAGCTGTGGTTCCATGGAAGATTTCGAAAAGCCACCTTCAGGGAGCAAGGCTCTTTACAGATAACATGGCTGTAGGTAGATCTATTATCTATAATAGTTTGTTATTAATGATCTTGGCAACATACATTGAATCTACCAACGCCCATCCACGCCTAAGACGCATTTGCGGCGATCGACATTAGTTTTCGATCAGATGTTTTCGAAATTCCCAGTGCTCGGCCCCCAAAGCTGTTCGGGCTCTTTGGGGCCTCAGTTACCCTCATTCCCCGTAGCCCACTAGCGCTCTCGACCTGCCACTTTATCACATATAGTTGCCACTGACTCTCTCAACCCTCCACTACCGCCTTCAATTTCCCTTATTCCCCGTAGACCACTAGCGCTCCCGACTTCCACTTTACAATTCACCTGACACATTATATTGAATATTGTAGGTGTTGCAATTTGGTAATTATGTCTGATTAAGTGGAAGGTCGGGAGCGCTAGTGGTCTACGGGGAATAAGGGAAACTGAAGGCGCTGAATATTATTTCCTAAACTATAAATGCCAGTTGGGGTAATATGCCGAGAAAAGGGCTAAACATGAAGTAGGTAAGTTAACTAAATATACCGAACTGCGTCATGTGACGTCATATGGCTCCCTCCAGAATTTCGACATTATTCAGTCTAATGCTTCCCACTGTTCCATTCACGCTCACTAGTTTTTCAATTTTCAATTGGTCACCACAATAAAATTACCGATTTTCCGATTCTATTTGTTCAGTTATCTTTCCCCGTGCAACTAAACACCCAGTCTCAAATAAGCTAATTTCTATGCTATTTCCTAAAGCTAATTTATATGCTATTCACTCTATGAAGCTGTAATTTGGTATGAAGTCTCCTTAGGGCTTACACTTTATTTGGTTTTATATGAGACACAAAACAGGGGGAGGGGCTAAATCCATGTACTCATGTGTCTTCATGTATTTTACATACTCAACATCAGTTTACCTACTGATTTGCTTGGTGGGTTTCATGACCCCCATCTGTAAGATTTCATTGAATGATAGATTGTGTCCGGTGATTCTGGTTTGTAATAAGGGTTCAAACCTGGATGCATAATCTTTATAATTTCTCTTAGGATGCACCATGTCTTTATAATTTCAGAGTTTACGTTTTATCGTTTCAGTGCGTCTTCTACACCCACGATTATTAGTTTATGAACAAAACATGAGCACTGTTATGCCCTCAGATCTGCTATTCGTGCAGTCACAGAGTTATGGTAAACAGGAAAATGTTCGTTGAATCTAGAGCTTCCCAAAGAGTGGTTAGCGATTTTTGTTCGATCAAAAATGGCAAAGATCAAATTTAAATGTTGTAAATTGTAAATGGTTGTAATCGGAAATCATTATAAAAATTTCGTGAAGATTTTTTGGATCGGTTTCTGGGGTTGTTTTTTGGCAATTTGGTCTCCGTTAAAACTTATCCAACGTTAAAAAACGAATTCTACGTTAAAAACTTGTAAATGTGCCTGAAAAAGTGGCAAAATACGTTTAGTTGCCAATATAACATCAGTTTCGTCTCCATTTAAGTGTTTATTTGATTAGAATATCCATTAAGCCTCAGCGTTAAGTATTTGACGCTTGTAAGGAAAGCTTAGCCGACACAGCACATTTAGCACAAGGCTTGGTGTCCATACTGTGGGGGCATTAGTTTGCCTGCCAGAAAACGATTACTTGCTAAAATTCCTGCAGTATTTACGGGGACTGTGCAGTGGTATAAAATATTTCTTGACCTAAATCGGATAAGATCTTTGTCAGCGACGCCTGGTAGGAATGAAACCAGACTAATTTGTTGGAAAATAAATTCAAAAAAACTCGTAAAGTTGAGGGGTTTATAAACCCCATTACATAATATAACGGAAGGTTATAGAGTTTGCATTGGAGAAGGGCTCTATTAGCATAACGGGTGTTTCGTACTTGCTAGGGTTTAATGTTTTCGTTAACACTAACAGTATTCTCCAGAGAGGGATCCCTCCCAAGAGGACCGGACCATTACGGAGCGCGCTTATCGCGCATCAGAGCCTCCTTCTCCTTCGTACCGGCTTCTTCATGAACGTCTCAAATGGTTTACTGCGAAGAAAAAAAGAAAGAAAAAAAGCAGGTGGGAAGACCGTCCTCGCCAACACCTTCTAACGGCCTGAGAAAAAATTAACATTCAATTTAAATTCTCCCGTTGAAGGGAAGTTGTTGGGGCTGATGAAGTTGTGCTCCTGAGTTCGGAACGCCGTCGCGCTTATATATCGGGAGGATGGCGGGCTTAGCATTTTCTCCAGCGCAACGGAGCGTAGTTTGAATTTTAAAAAAACGGCTAGGGAACAAGCAGCGTTGATATTATTATAAAACATCAGAATTTAGGGGGTGTTCTATGACAAATGATTGGAGCTGAAAAATTACAGGGAATAGATCTGTTCGAACCTATTGGAAGTAACGACCATTGCACAAGGGAAAGTCGAAAAAGTTGGATTTCAATTCAAACAGGTCCGTTTTGGCGTTTCAAGGAAAAACCACTTATCTGCGAAAATTTCGACGTACAAAAAATGCCTCTACGTTTTTCAGCTGGCCCCTTCATTGCTTGACTCCAGTTTACAGTTACGAATCCGTATTCCGCTCGATGTTCAGTTAGGTCCTATCTATCATGCTGATATCGATTAAATATCGAAATCATCGCTTCGCTTCAATTAATCGTAGTTCGATAATGCAAACTCAGGCACTCAATTTGGAGACAAAACCACTTGACCTGTTTTGGGTGCAAACACTCGCCATTTCTGACACGTCGTTTATTGAAAAAACCACAGGCCAAACTGGATATCATTGAGCCAATTTGACTCAGTCAAAGTCTGTTTACTAAACAGCTGGTTTCGACTAAGTAATTTACAGGAGAAACCACTTGGATGTGAAGCGAAAAATCACTTCTATGGAAAAACGCTTGAGTTTCGAGGCAAAAGCACTTGTCACCATATTTTGGTAGATAAGTGTTTTTGCCTGCGAATTGGATGACGTAAAATGTCGATAAGTGACTGAAATTGACCAACACAAGTGGTTCTGCTTGCAAACTACCACAGATAAGTTGTTCTGCCTTCAAATTAGATGGAAAACCCACAAGATAAGTGGTTTATACGATTTTTGATTTTGATTTGAAGGATTCACAAGTTTTGACGAATTCGAAGATAAAAGTTTTACTTTAAAACTGCAGTGTTCATATTGGGAGAAACGGCCCTTGCACAAGACCATTATTGGACTCTACGGAAAACGACGAAAAAATTCCACGAGTTCGATATTTATCAAACAAATTATTAATTCTCTCTAGTAAATGCGTGCGTCCGCTCGGGCGATCTTGGATCGGTGGACCGAATTCGGCGCGGAACTGAGAAACCCTCTCCGACAACACAGATAAGATCGCTAATCAGCCTCGATCGGCTTGATTAGAAGAGGAGTGTGGGTTGAAAAATTGTCTTTGACTGACCGGTCGGCCGCCCTGGCCCCGAATGGGATGCTACTCCAAATTAAAAAATCTTAATACTCCCCATTAAAAGCTCAGGAATGCTATTGGAAAGCCCGAAAAGGTTCGAGGCTCGCGGAGCCGTGAAAGAATTCTACACATTCTCGTCCGTATTCTTCCCGAACTCAATAAATAAGGGAACCGCTTACTGCAAATTTCAAGTCCCAACTCTCGTTCCGAACTCGGCTTTGTAGAGAGCGGCTGCTCAAAAAGCGACGACCTTCCAGGTTTTTGAAACTTTGCTATCTTTTACTTGCCGAAATGCGAGCGCATTGAATCGCATCGATGAGTTCATGTTGGCATTGAAATCGGTCGAGCAATTCATACGGCTGGAATTTCACCATTGATATTGTACTGGATATATCGATTTAAAAAGCTCCACAAATATTTCCCCAACGGATCATGGTGCAATGTCCTAGTGAATCCCTTAATTATAGAAAGAACTAATTTATATACTCGAATAAACTGTGGATAAAACTGAAATGCGAAGAAGTACCACATAGTACCTTCTGTTCAAAGGCGAAAATAGTATCTCAGAACAAGAAACTCGATATCACGAAACCACGTGAGGTTCGAACCACCTGTTCACGATTAGGTACTAAAATTGGCCCGAACTTCGACCGTTTGGTTCACACTGATGTAGGGTTGTACCGATATCGAAGATCTTCCGATACTTGTTATCGTTACGTTCAACGTCGATATCGATACAGCGATATTATCGCAACAAAATATCGATATTCGCAATATCGAATGATATATTGCAAAATTCGTATGATTACTCATAATTTTATGACAATGCGTTTTTTAATCAAGTGAATTTACCTATTCTAAAATTGATTTCATCTTTATATTGCAGATAATTTATATTAATTTCCATGAAGTGTAGTAAAATTTGGTTGAAAATTACACTTTTGAGGTTAGCTCATTGAAAAAAACTTTTTTTGAGATCGCTATGTTAAGCTACCAAAAACAGTCATACAGTGGATTTTCAGTACCTAAACAGAAATAATCATTTGTGCAGTAGGTATGGTTCTTTTTAATGTTTTTTAAACTGCAATTCCTAAATGTGAGTTTTGGAACAATTAAAACACAAACATTTTCATTCAAAGATATAATGTTGTTTGTTTTTATTGTAATTTTACAGTATATTTTTTAAAGATTATTTTTAATAGGAGATAATAATATTATATTATATATTATATTATAATAATAATAATGTAGATGGGGCTTAATCAGATAGGGGTTCATAAGAATATCATGATCATATCGTGATTATCAGAATCAAAAACCCCATCTTTGTAAAAATACTAAACTCATAAAAATACAATATCGAAAGCCGATATTCACCATAATCGTTCGATATCACGATAATATCGCATTTCAGATATCGATATAATATCTGAAATATCAAAACAAAAATATCGATAATATCGGAACTTGCTGTCGCTTATATCTCAGTTCTACATCATTTCTGCTGTTCTACTGAATGTGAAACATGATATTATCATGTTCATTATGAACGAGCCTTAGCCTTCGTACAACGCTCCAACTTGTCTTCAAAAATTCGATAAATAAAGCAACCTTTAGCCCACTAATTTTGTGGCCAATTCAACGGTGGTAAATTGTGGTGAATTCACCTGTTTTTCTATTGCTCAGGACACGTTGCTATGTGTGTGATTGAGTGCAGCCTGTCGACAACAAACATTCTCACAAACCATCGATCCCCTCAGGCAGCCTGCGGTTTGCGTCTGTCGCACCAACTGCCGCACCATGTGGCACCGACTCGACGAGAGGACCGACGAGATATCACGGCTTCGTTATCCCCGGTTTTCGAGAACCCAGCAAAAACTCGGTCTACCAACAAAACGCTCCTTCCTTTAATCAAGGGCGATCTCTTCGAAAGCCCCTTTCCATTCACCCTTGTCACAATTAAAGCCGTAGAGCTTTTGATAATTGTCCAACAGGGCAAAGGTGATGTGATGGATTTCCTCTTCTCAACCTTATAATTTAACGTACGCATGTGCGACCGTTAAAAACCAACCCCTTCATTCCAAGCTTGATGAATGCCCAAACAGAAATAAGCTCGCCTCCCTTAAAAGGTGGTTAACTTATATTGATTGCTGCAGCCTTCCCTCGTTTTTGTCCACCACGTTTAATGGTTATCTCTGAAATGTGTTCTTCTCTTCTTAGGTAGGAAAGAATGAAACGGACAGCCCTACGGGAAAAAGAAACAGATATTTGTTTAAAGAAGGCGTGACTACGATGCCTCGTTTAAATTCAGAGGATTCCAGACGTGAGGTGGAATCCTTCAATGTGTAAAAGTCGCTTGTTTTCGCCGAAGAGACTAATCGCTCCCCGTTTTTGCGGCCCGAAGGCGTACGTGAGGATTTGAAGGACGCCGTGAACTTTTCTGTTTAGAATTTTTGTTTTACAAATGTCGCAGTCGCTGTAATGTCTTGTCGAAATTTATTCAGTGTCGTCCCTCAACCGAAGGGTTCCGAGACGGAAGAAAAAATTTCGGCGTCCGCTGACACCGCCGATATTCCGTGGGATTCGCAGAACGGACGGGTCGCGTGGATCATAATGTCATTGTAAGGCTTAAAAAAACCACTGACACCGAAATTGAAGTTTTTGGAAAATACACAGAATGTTTACGTTTGTAGGGATGGCATTTAGTCCCCAACCAACTACAGTGTATCAAAATTTAGTCGCCAAAACGACAATGCATAATTTCAATTCATTTTTACCAAAACATGTCATTTGATGTCAAGACGTCATTTGAACCCTGTGCGACATACGAGGCATCACAATATTTTATGATAACCAAATCTTAATTAACTTACCGACTTAAAACTTTCACGGTTTTTCTAATATCCACACCAAGAAAGATCCACAGCAAATTTCAAGTTGATCGGCTGTGTACCCGTCAGAGTGGCCAAAAATTAGCCAAAATTGCATCTTTTGTTCCTAAAATTTGCTCGGATTGAGATAATGGGTAAAATCTTTCCAATCCCACCGAATCATGTTATAAAGAAGGTATGTTCAAAATTTCAAGTCGATTGGTCAAAGACTCGTCAAAATAGAAAGTATTAGCCTAAAATGTCTGTTTTTTGCTTTTGTTTTAAAAGGCTCTGCCTCAAGCTGAAACGAAGCTCTGTGAAACATTTTAAGTCAACGTGATGGTGGAGAGGCTGTAGCTTTGACCGTCTGAACAAGAAGAATAAGAAGAACAAGGAAAGGGCGAAAAACAGGGTTTTTGAAGTTATATAACTCGGCTCCCTTCTCACCTAGCCACTTGAAACTTGCAGGGCTTTCTGTTATCTACAACAAGAAGATCCAAACCAAATTTCAAGTTGATCGGCCAAGCAGGAGTTGATACCTGGATATGTCTGGTAGATACCTGGATATGTCTGGTACTCAGTACCGTCCGTTCTTCTCAAGTTATTTGCTTGGCTGGAAGGAAAGCCACAGCGTCCCTAGATTAGGACGGGATTAGTCCTCATCTGCCGCACTGAAACCTGGTCTTGTTGTGCTACAAATAAGAAAATAAGTGAGTGTTTCATCGTGCTATGAAGCTCTGTTTCGTAGCTCGAAGACTAAAATGCAGCGGATACGTGTCTCTAGTTTAAAACCCATCATCCACTCAAACGAATGACATGGGATCGAAAAGTTGTACACGGCCAAAGACTCATCTTGATACCTGAGACCCTTCACCACTCTTTTTTATTCGTCTGCCCTATTTACAAAACGTCTGGACCCCCCCCCCCCCCCAATTAATTTGTAGATCCGATTTTCTCATTTGTTACTTTTTATCCTGTTCCAATCCGTTCGTTTCGAGCCCTCAACAAGTCACAGTCTATCGGTCCGATCGGTGAAATGCCATCTCTTTCTCTCCGTTCGATAAAAATCGTCCAAGTCGCACCTGCGCCGTGAACGCCTTCTTGGTCCCCTACACGTGAAATAACGTTTGAGACTCAAAAAACGTTCGAGCGGAGGAAGTACTTTGGCGTCAATCCACTGAAGTGACCAACAGGATGTTTCAATCCCACCAAGAAGTACCTAACAATAGCTTGCAAGCTCCTCATGTATGGACACTGGGACTTAGTAATGATTGAATCTTGTTTATTCATTTTTTTAAATCATTTTTTATCACCATAAACGAGCATGACGCTCAATGACAGACAATTTTTAATTGACATCATGATCATCTTGTTGAAAGAACTTTAATATTGAATATTCTTGTTCAAGTTACTGACTGCCGAAATAACTTCGCTAAAAATATAATAATAAATGCCTCCTAGTTATTAGGCTAATGAGTTATAATATTAAACGAAAACTTCCTACTAACCTTCTTATAACTATTCAAGATATCAGGTTGGAGGAATGAGACAAAATATTCAAGATTTAACCATACATCTTGTGTTGTCCTCTCTGTAGCGTTCATCTTTGGAACTTAGAATTTTTTCTCTAATTATGCTCCATCGAATATACCTACCATGTTCTATTTAAATCAGATTGTCTTCTAACATGAGCAGAGATAAATCGCTGACCTAACTTAGAGGCAGACCTCATGCGTACTGTTTTCTTTCTGCGCATGAGCTTGAGCTTGTTATCTTGAGTAGGTACCTTCTTTTCTAGTTGTTTTCCAGCAGTTGTCAAAATATCGTCTGTCTATGAGGTATGTAGTTCTTCTTTTTGATCGAGGTTTTGAAAAGCATGGTTGGGAGTCCATCAAGACCCCACCTGGTGGTTTATGTAAGTACGAAATTGCATGATTGGAAACGTTGTCACCCACTATTTTCCATTATCTGAGCTTGCCACCTGCTGGAGAACAACTGAAAAAGAAGGTACTCGAGGTTACTAGCTCAAAATCCGAGATGCGCATGCGCAGAACGAAAAGAATACGCCCTGGGTCCGCCTGGACTTTACATAGTGGACAGAGATTGTAGATTTCATAGTTTGGTATTCGTGTCATATACTGAATAATTCCAGGTTATTAACTAGTTAAACTAAGTTTATCATGAGTTTTTAAGCGATTCCCCCGTATTTCTTGTAAGTATTACAACATGAACATGATGGAGTCTGTCTGGACCCCACATGGTGGACAGTGTTACAAATCCCTACCTGGAGTGAGATTTTGAAATGAATTGAGAGCTTTTCCACGAGCGGTGAGTGGTTTTCGAGAGATAAAAACTAAGCAAGTTGTTCGAACGTAGCAAGGAAGTGGTTGTACACGAAAACTATCAGGAAGATTCGTGACAGGTTTCGAGCATGTTAGCCCTGCTGAAATTCCGTGACATTTCTTCGTGACGGACGGATACAACATTGTATTGAATCCCAGCCAATAAGCATATCAAGGTCAAAACAAACATATTGTTGAGTAGTGGTAATGCAAATATCCAGGGGACTTTCTTTCTATTCTCCTCATGAACAACATCACTCGCAATTATCAATCATTTCGTTCATATACTTCATATCCTTGAAAGATGTAAAAATTGGGCAATGCATTAAGATACGTCCTGAAACCCCTAAGGAACACAACCTCTCGGGAGTTGTATTACTGACTTAGTAACTAGAGATGAATCGTTACATCCACATAATTGAATGATTTCCAATTATAAAGGGTCGTGATCGCTTTAGGGAGTAATCAGATTCAACCTGATTCCCCAAGTAGAAATGAGCTTTAATATTGGACTCGACGAACGTAACAAAAAATGCAGTCTACCCTGAGTAGGACACACGAAACTTTCTCTGAGTACGGGGTCAAATGACGTCGTAAAGTGTATGTTATTGAAATTATTATCCGAGGAATTGTTCAAATTTGAAGAAACTTGTGCTGTATCTCTCGTTTTCGACAAGGAAACGGAAGAATAGAGTGTCTTAATTTTAGTTACGTCCAATCTAACTCCAAATCAATTTGAGTCAGTACCTTTAGTAAATTATGTATTTTTGTAATCACTAATTTAGTCTACTAAAATAAGGACAGGACCTCGAAGTGACCTGGGGAAAGCTGGATATCCTTCTGTAACCATAAGATAGTGTTGAAAACGAGTATTCAGAGTTTGTAGCCATCGATTACTACCCCATAGATTACTCGTTTTTGAGGTTTGAGCACGATTTCCAGCTTTCCCCATGTAAGACTCCTCTTCAGGTCAAATTGTACTGGTATGGACTAAATTGGGGTTCTCACTCAATTTGATGGGCAAAAGTAGACAAACATAGTAATTGGTTATGTTGTATAGGTACATAGGTACTCCTTTCGTTGTAGGTAGAAAACGTAATCGGTTTTTTACATTCGTTAAATGTTTTTGTTCTTTTAAAAAAAAAAAAAAAAAAATGATAGAAAAAAGAGAGACTGACGTCAATGTGTCTCTCGGTATTGAGAGACACAATTGGGATCATCCAATACTTCCTGTACTCACCATAAGAACTCTCGGCCTTTCTTCGTTTTCTTTCAAAAATCATTCCCTTTCTCCATAATACATATGCCACGAAGACACCGATGACAACAGATCACACCAACAACACTCCCCAAATCAATTGTTGACCCCTACCACGCACGTGGGTCAGTAGCCGGTGTCGAAAGGCAACCCCAGGGCGGGCCGGTCACTTTGTTTTCCCTAAATAAAGTTGTTTCTCTCTGAAATTAAGATATAGTAAGATAAGATAAGGACGTTGTTTTCGAGGGGACATGGAATATTGAGAGATATTGATTATCGCAATAGGTAGGTTACCGATTTGGGGTATGTAGTAGATTGAGATCGCTACTTCTAAAATTCGCTCGTTAGATCATGCTGCACGACTGGCATTTTTAATTGGAATTTTAACGTTTCAGGTGAGCATGAACGGCTGGTGATTGATTGATAAGCTATCGAGATGTTGTTGGGCGTTGAAACTGGGAGGGATGTCGGTCTTTGTCGACAAGGGACAAGGAGACGGTGACGATTATGAAATAGCGATCCCCACTCGGACGGCCGAATTTGAAGGTGATGAATGGATCTTCCGGACCTTAATTTCCCTGCAGGTTTGTGGGAAAACATTGACAGCTACTCTCCGTGCGGTTGCGGGTGAGGAGGTGGTGCTCATCATGATGGAAACATGGATTGTGATGACGAAGGGAGGTCTCATTCGCACAGAGAAGGTAAAGTGGGCAATCAAACGGTGGACTGTTACAGTACCTTCTCGATGGTGAGGGAGATTGTCTCGTCGTCCCTCCCTTCGACACAGCCCTTTCTCACCGAAGGCGGCCTCCAGCCACCACCCACGTAGAGCCCGTGGTAATTAATGATCCCTCTGTCAATTGTAGGCCTCCCCTCCCGTATTGCCCGCCATTCCAGTTGGATCCACACACTGCACCCCAGCATCCCTTCTTGATGACAATCTCCTAACACCTCCCTCGATCATACCATTCTTAATGAGGTACATCCTGCGGGGACCCTTATCAGTTAACCGCGAAGTCCTCTGGCCTTGTGACCCCCTCATTCTCGCATCGCCACCGCAGAGGACAGTACAACCGCACGATCTCATACCAGACACCAACTAGGTACGTGCTTCCTGCCCCTCCGCAAGACAGGACAGTTCAGTTATATTAGGTATCTCTACTTATCGTGAGATCTTCATGAAACTACGTCACTCCCAGTTGAAATACCAACTAACTTCCCATGGCAATCAAACAACCTCCTGCTTGATTGAGCACATTTCTGAAAATTTGAAAAAAAAAAAACGAATTTACATATAAATCAAGCTTTAAGATTTATTCCACACAAACCTCATTTTGTCTTCCAAAAATTAGAAAAAATCTATGGAACAGGTTTTCGAAAAGCTACATAATAATAGAGGAAACGTAGTAGAAAAACAATGCTCATTAATGCACTAAGTCAACTCACACTAGACACCCACAATGACTTGACACTCAGAAGAGAACAACCCCACAACACGAGAGAAACACAAGGAGGAACTTTGAAGGACTGGTGAGGTTCTGTTTCAAGCCCTGAAGAGAAGTGCGAAGAGGCAAGGAAGGCTTGACCAAAGAGGTAACAGGACGACCACGCTAATCCAAACCGAATCACGCCCATTTTAAAATAAAAACATTTTTCATGTTAAAACCCAATGAGAACAGTTGTGTCGTTGCTTATAAACGAGCCATTTACTTATAAACGGATTTACCTGTGTTGTGGTTGTTTATAAACAATGCTAGTCTTGAAAATATTAGTCTAAAATTAATTTTTCGGATTATATTAAAAACTCTGCAAATTCTTGACACAACGGTTCATTATCTTCTTTGTACAGATCACCCTTCTGTCTAGATCACTAGGTCTAAATGTCTAGATCCTAAATGTTAGATTAATTATTATTGTCAATTATCACTAATTATTAACAATTTTATCAAGTACCTACCTATTATAATTTATTGTTAGGTATTGATAATTCGTATTTATTATTAATAATAATTATTATTAATTATGATTAATTAATACGATATAATTCTGGGGTTTTTAATACTACGTCGGTAATAATTTTTCTATAAAAGAAGTACCTACTAACAAACATTCGAAATTACCTTCATTTCCGTAGCACGAAACGCACCTCAGAACAACAAACTCGACATCACTTAAGCCATATGATGTTCCAAAGAGCTTGTTAGTATGAAAATGGACCTGTATTTCAACAGTTTGATTCACGATCGGGTTGTGAGGCACAATCTTTGAGCCGTCATTGTGAACGAACGGCTGGTCGTACAAAGCTGCGGATGGTCTTAAAAAATTCTACGGAACAAACTCTATCTAAATATGAAATAAAAAACATACCGTTTGATGGGAATTTTTCGAGATATGGAATTTTCAAAATTTCAAAATTCGTTTTGAACCCCTTCCCCTTGACCTAGGGTTATGAAAAGTTTCGTGGATCATTGTGGGGCTGGTCCAAACCCAGAAACCAAATTTCGTAATTTTAACTCAACGCTAACTGGGCAAAGTGCCTCGGACGGCGGACGGCGGACGGCGGACGGCGGACGGCGTACGGCGTACGGCGTACGGCGTACGGCGTACGGCGGACGGACGGATTTTTTTTTATTCGATTTTCTGAGTCTACGTATCTTGAAACGTAAACCAACAAATTTTGAGGGGGGGTTAAAATTTTTTTTTCTTTGGGCGATTCCAATGGTTCATTATCGAAGATAATAAACCAAAATCAATATTGAGAAAATATATTTTCTTATTTTAGTATGGTAGTACTCCCTATTATTTTAAAATTCTATCTTAGGTAGGATGTTTGAATTATTATATTCGACTAATTGGCTAAGGATGATACCTTAACATTATTAGTTGATGGAGTGAAATACAAAATCACACTGAAATGTGTTTCGATCTCGTCAAGGAAATTCTACTGGGTTTCTGCCTGTCCGCAACCTGCTCCCCATACAAAAACCTGTACTACTCACAGAACTCCTAGGCAATAAGTAATCGTCCTATTTCCCAAGTTTTAGCTGATTTCGTTCGTGATTACTATTGCTGAATTAATCCCCAATTTCAAAATTAAGTTAAATTTACATTAAATCATATAACTAACCAAATAACTTAGTAACAATTGTATTTTGTTCACGTATTTTTAAGCAGTTTACAGAATAATTACAGCACCATAAGTATCAATCATTACTTCCCTACTCAGGATCTCTTCTATCTTCAATTACTTCAACTGTCAAATGAATTGTCCCAAAAATGTAGTAGGTACATACAACTTGGTGCCATAATTTTCAAAAATATCTCATACTAATCGTTATCCGAGAAAATTAATTGAATCCACCATGGAAACGAGAAAGATGGAAATGTCAACCAACAGCCACCAAATTTTGATCTTCCCTCAACACATTTAGGAGAAAATAGTTACAAAACTTTGCAGAATGTGATACCGAATGTAAAATTAGCCCACAAAATACCGTTTGGGCGAAATTGATCGGTAAATAATAGGGATGGAAAGTGGTCACGTTGACACTAATTTGTTGGTAATAATAATTTTATTGATTCGTTCATCTTGTTTCCACTCACAAGGGAGGAATGTAGTGTTAGGCCGCAGCACACCAAACGTCTTCATATTATTATTCGACTTTTTGAAACACTTGTTATTTCTACCTCTCTCTTTAGTTACATATTTAGCGATCAGCGTGTGGTGGCCCACCAACGATGTTTCAGGTTTTGCAGGTCAAACCCCGAAACGACATATATGTTATATATAACACTCGGTCCCGTCCCGGTACCGACGGAGGATAAACGATTTCTGATCATAAAATCGAGAGAGGAAAGGCGACCCGCTGTGGACAGCGCTGCGTCCCGGTAGCAAATGATACTAATGCTGTTCCCCCTAGACAATGCACGGACGATTTAAACGGCCGTAACTCGCAATCAATGCCTTTGCAAGGAAACAACCGATGCTGCAAAAACAGTCGCGAGCATGAAACATTCATAACTTTGGAAGGATTAGTGGTGTAGGTAACTGTAAAGAATCTCCCTTGTCCTCCCTCCTTTACTAGCCTTCCCTACTACATATGCAATTGGGCAACCCCGTGGCTTGTGACTAAAAAAAAGAGACCTTAATGTAATCTGGGCTCAAAAGAGCCTAGCTATGTTTTTAATAGGGTACTAAACGCTACACTCAATCTTTCCATCTGCTAATGCTGCTGATTTCCATTCGGAAAGGTGAACCTTCGAGTTTACAGGCAAGAGAAAATATATTGGGACGCAAATGGGTTACAACGATGAGGGTATTCAGCATAGAATTTCAATGACTCGAAATGGATGTACCACTCCACTGGAAGTAACTCAAAGCTTGAGAAGAACCTTGTAATATCACCTGAAGAAGATTAGCCGATGCATGAGATAATTTTAATGGAATGGAGGACTTTCCGAGCATAGATCGTCATTACGACGGAGTATCTCGAATGTGGACTATGAATATACCAACATAATCATAGATATCACTATAGATTCTATAACAATACTGATTATCTAATAAGCTAATTTTATTTGTAAATTTTGGCGAACAACTATGTACCAACCCTAGACCCTGCGTTCCTCACTATACTATGTCTATGTGTGATATTATACGTTTTTTTGTGATTTTTTTTTCTGTCTGTGTTGACGTGATATTATATTCTGATCATTACAAAACGTATAAGCTCAAAGAACGTATAAGCTGATCAAATTTGAATTATACGTCCGAAAAAACGTCTAAGAAAAATGTATGTCCCAGAGTCCACTCAAAGCAACAATATTTTATTTTATTTCAAAATAAGCATGAAGGAATTCATCAACCAATCCAATTGTGATTCATCCACATATCTTCAAACTGTAATTATGTCAAAGGGGACCATTAAAAGGAAAACCAATGCCAATGTCTTATCAAATATTATAGTCAATTCTGTATTGAATTATGAACATTGTGGAACTGATGTAACTACCGTTTAAAATTATAGCAACCGTTTGATATTTCGTCTACCGATGTGCTGCAAATAATGTGGTTTCTCGGAATTTTACCCGATTTTCAACCGAAACGGTAGGAACATGTCCACTGACCAGCAATTTTGAAGCACGAAACATGTACACGTTCAAACTCTTTCCAAAAGGATATTTGTGGAAATTTTTATCTACAGCGATAGCTCACATGTGGTAGAAGTGGAAGTGGGGTTTTAATTACTTTCTACACGATATTAAACATGAATATCAAGGAGGTCTCTAATATGTATAACATCTGTATCATTAGCTCGAGTGAGTCCGCGCGTCCACCCCCAGGCGAAGGACCTCCTCATCCGTCCTCGCGTAGGCCCCTCATCCCTGGTTACGCCTTTTCATCAACCTCGTCGTGATTAACTTTTAATTGGTTAAATAATGAATTATTCAGTCGGCGACTGATGAATGGAAGCCGAATGGAAGCCAAGGCCTCCCTCCAGGGTAACCAACCCTTCACAATAAACTACTTTGTGTGATAGCGTTGTTTCTGTTGATATTAAAGTCGAGAGTCTTCTCGAAATTGAGGATTATTAGTTTATAATTGAACTGCTGGGCAGAGAGGGAAGCGAAGTGGTGTCATTTATAGACGAACATAAACGACAGTTGCAAGGAATTGGTTATTTACAGACAAATATACCCGAAACCGAATAGGTTCCTTTTTATGTTCAAAATAGAATATGCCGGTCGATATTTTGATTTGTAAGAAATCTTTTTTCCCGAAAATGGTACGTACAACAAACACTCTCTTCTACTCTCCAGTAATATTGCAAGCAAACCGAATCTGTAACTTAAACAAATCATTAAGAAATAAGAAACCACGATAAGAAAGATCCCTAAAAAAAATCTATAAGAATGAACTCTGATCTTTTGTCCAATCCTTCTATGGTAAAATACAGTTTACCAGCTAAATCTTAAAATTATTAAATTAAAACGTAGGTAGTAAACTTCACATTGGAATAATTGGATTCAAAGGGTTAACCCATTCAGTTCAGTTTGTTAAAAAAAAGTGGAGAAGGCACTTTCCTGCACTCACTCTTTGATGATATCACCGCAACGGATCCCTAAGATACAGATATAATCAGAAAAGTTTCACTGCCATCTGAGGGGAGCAGAAGTGTCTTCACGTTCTCAAATGAATAAAATATTTTGATGTTTTTTCAATTTTTTGAATAAAACCGTTTTACTTTCACATAAATGGTTAGTTTTTTTGCCTTTGCCAATTGTCCAGTTATGATAAGAAGAAAGGATGACATCAAGAAATGTTCCTGACTCAACAACATCTCAAAAATACGAGTACAACCCGTTTTATTCGTCTTTCAATGCTCTTTTGAGCACATTCGGCCCTAATTCAAAACAACGAAATCTTATAGGTTTTTTAAGCCTACCCCAAGTTCCAGAGTAAACCATGAAACTGAAGAAAACTATCATGTTCTTTGGTTGATTTGTATCTACAGAAACAGCCTTAAACGATTAAAGCAAAAAAACTAAAATTCTGAGTAAACACCATTGAAAGCCGTCAATGTTGAACTTTATGAAAATCGGTACACAATTACTAATTTCTAGTTATTTAATAATACTCACAGATGAATATTAGTTTTTCCGGCATAATGTAATTGTGGTTCCAAGTCTTTCATATTTCATATTCTATTGGATTCTTTAGGATTAACTCCAAATCAGCATCTTTCAAAAACCTTCATTGAACTGGCATTCTGTCATTCAATGAATTATGTCATCTTCTACTCCGTCGCAGTGGTCGCATTCATGATTTTGTGAAGCTTCTGCTTATTTGACCTGACTAATTGGACGACATCTTTCATTTTGAATGATTTCCTTTTAAACCATAGTTTTGGCATTACGTGGGAGTGTACTTGGTACTCTTTAGTGAGTGGTATATTGTCGCAATCCATTATTTTCATTCTACTATTTCCTTTCTCATTTCCGTTGTCGCATCACTCGAGGGTATCGTTAAGTCGCCCTCTGTGGATTTCCAGGAAAAATGTTATTCACCTTGTAGATTTTGTCATTCACATTTTAGACCGAATTCGGTTGAATCTCGATAGTTCCAAGTCAGATTTATAATAGCGAATCTCATCAAATTTACATTATTCGTCCGCCACGTGTGTCTAGCATCTGTCGAGCCGAGTTCTTTGTTCATGTTCCCTCAACAGTCATCAGCCTGATCCACGATACCACGGGCCGAATCCCGCATTCCTCAAGCTGCCACTCTCCTTATTTTCGGGGATGAAGTTTTCTTTTATTAAAGGTTCTTTTGGCCGTGAAGCGTTATCCCATGTTAATTGTAGATTCCTCCGTGAGCTTCGGAAGGAGTCAAGCCTGTCTTCGGTACGTCTCCGGGACGGCTCGCCGGGAAGTCACAGCGGGTAGCCGCCTTTTTCCTGCCAACCGCCTCCATTCGCCCCTCGGCCACCATCTCATCCATTATGTCTCCTCTCGTTTGGCACTGACCACCAACTTTCATTATGTCGGCTGTCTGCCTTCAAAAACCCAGTCAAGCCTGCAATCGTTTCTTTCGAGAGAAAAATAAAAAACAAAAACAATACTATCCAGCCGACGCAGGACACACTAGGACACAAGTTCCCTTTGTTTTCTAGACGAAATCTTGAATTTAAAAACTAGTATTCACCACAAATCCCCGTGCCTATAAATAAGTTCGAATTCTGTTCTGTTCCCCATTTTATTCAAAGCACAGATTGTTGTACCTAAAGAATCGGTTCAGCCCAATAATTACTCATAGCAATAATAATGCTATCATATTATGCACTAGTGCTAAGCACAACACAACGAGTCAATAGGGAGGGGTGAACAATAGGAGGGACAATTTCCATCTACATGAATTTATCATGACTTTAGAGCTTTAGCGATTGTCACTTACTATAAGGAGTTGAGATGCAATACCTGTGTCCGTGGTAAGACTGATACATAAAAGAGGGAGATCATGTTTTGTTCATTTATTTTGACACTTCTTTCGTATTTCACTGTTAAATGACTATGCCGGTCAAACTCGATTATAAATTGACAAAACCTATCTCTGATTTTTTAGTATGTTGGTCTGACCCATTAGGGTAGTTAATTCCTAAGTTTGCAAATCTCTAAAAGTTGTGGAAACACGGTAGCACATGAAAAACCTCGAAATTTCTGTACTTTTTTCAGTTGCTCTATATAATATTATCCTAAACTATGTATTGGTCGACGACAGCCTTTACATTAGTTTTTGATGAACATTTATTTGAAAATTTTAGCCCAACTGGATCTCTGTTTGTCAGTTAGTTACCAAATTACAGCACTTTGAAAAAGGGCCATTTAGACCGAAATTGCGGCTAAACCATTGATCCTACCAGTATAACTCATGGAATAGAAGTTGTAGGCAATTTGATTAGCTTCAAATTAAGCACCAAGCGGAGTCTGTAGGCCTCCTATTCCTCCTCTCAAAATCTCATAATAAAACCTACAGGTACATCGCATAAAATCACATTTTTCCAGAAATGTACGAAATCACTTTTTTCTTGCAATAATAGCATAGATTTAGATCAGGCCTTCCCAAACTGTGGTCCGCGGACCCCCTAGGGGTCCGCCAACCCTAAGTGGGGGGTCCGCAGCAAATGTAAATTTTGAAGCAAATTATACCTACAGCATAATCTCGGTAGTCCTGCGCTGTTGGACTTCCGAGAATTGTTTTCGTTGGTTCTATTGACTGGAAGAGTTCAAAGAAACAAAGAATTCTGAATAACAGCTGTACAAACAATCAACCTACTTGTGCGAATCCGGGTTTTCTATCTATGCTGCTACCAAATCCAAATACCGAAGCTGCCTTGATGCTGAACCTGACATCCGCCTCCAGCTATGCAAAATTGAACCCGACTTTTCAAAATTGTGCCAGCTGAAACAACCACACTCTTTCCATTAGTTCATCTGACTCAACGTTACCATTTTGCTCAATTCAATTTTTTGTTTCTTACTTTGCACATTTTGTAAATAAAAAGTACGTAAATAAAGTTGAGTAGGTACGTTTTACCAAAAAAAAAAAAAAAATGATGTTATCCCTTTCCCCACCAACTAATATTTGGAACAGTTGGCTAATTGATGAAATTGACTTTTCCCCCCTATCCATATTCAGGTAAGTACCTGATCTAACACCAACTTGAATGACAGGGGTCCGCACTTGTAATTTTTCCGTGAAAGGGGTCCGCTAGTTAAGAAGTTTGGGAAGCACTGATTTAGATCATAGCATAAATCTGTGTTGAATAAATTGTAGGTACGTACCATGTTATCAGTTAACGAGCTTATGTGTGGATCGATTGAACTTGGGAAAAGCCAGGAAAATAAAATAAGTGGATGCCGGATTCGAAAATTTGACCTTGAATCTCACTTGTTTTTCTCTACAATGTTTTGCACTGGGCAGATCGTTCCATACTAAAGGCACTTTCTTGGAACAACAAAAACCTGTGAGCGGAATTGCGATTCTTTAGGGGCTCAAATTGATATTCTTATAAATCAGCCAAATCCTCGGAACGGGTAATCACTGATAGTTATTTTCGTGGTTTTCAATTCGGACTTCATACATCTCCTTCCCATTTTCGGCGTGGTGCCTCATTATTGATTGGCTGCCCAGCAAGAAAGTGTTGTCGTTGTTCCAGTGGAGAATAAGGACTTTGTGTAACAATGCGTTTGGATGCAGCCGCCCATGTAAGGATTCTGGTGGTAAAAAGAGCTTTCAGGGTGATTTTGCAGACGGGATGCAACCTACTCGTACTATGTCTTCGGGATTATGGGTGAAGAAGTGTTAAAACACACACAGAGATTCAACGTAACATTTTTAAAAATCTACATAGTCGTACAACAATAGTTGAAGACGTTGCCGGTGAAATTATTGAGTATTTCAGGAATGTCAATGTTTGACAAAATTTGTGACTCACCTCATTGAATCACAGTGAGGGTCCATAAATTCTTCCATTTCGCATCGGCGTCTCGGCGCTCTGAGAAAGGACATACTATTTTATCGTTTCGCCCTTGGTATTACGTACCTGCAGAGGTCTAGTGAACGTGTAACATGCTCGAGCTTATATTGTGATTGGCATGACATTCAGAGATGTAATCGAAATATTTATGTTGAAAGGTGGAGAGGATACCCCCTGGTTGAGAGAGATCGTGCTTACCCTTTCTCAACTCTGAATCATGATTGGCCTTTTCGAGAGGGAGATCTCTCTGATTGGGTAGACGACGTTTTTGACCACTGCCACAGCACGAATTTATATTTCATCTTCGAGCCCTGAAGTGGTCTAGTGATGCTGTGAAGGCCGCTGCCCCGTTCATGGTGTTGTAACAGGGGACACGATTGTTACCCCAAACTTGCAAGTGTGAAGACCAGGATTCGTGAACAAATGACACATAAACTCATTATATATGGCCGATCATATATCAACAATTGATAGGACGAGGCTCTTCAACTACTTTTAACGACTGCGAGCTTTGTGACTACTTTTTAGGAGGAGAAATGCTCGGAAATATTCGTCTGTTCGTCCTTGTGTCGACCCTTGAACATTCAAACAATTTAGATGATTTTCACATGGATTTAAATTCAAGATGACCTAATAATATGTTATTTGATATAATATATCAGATAATATTATTATAATATAATAATATTATCTGATATATTATATCATATCAAGTATCATCGAGAAATCCGATCTATTGGACGCGAAGGCATGAAATCTGCACACCGTACGTAGGGACCCTACGTAGGGTAAAGGCACCAGTATTGGACTCTTGTACTAATTTTAGTGTACCTAGTTCAATAAATTATCCTCAAGTTCCATTTTCCCCCTATATATGTCCAATAGCACTCTTATTTGACATGAATTCTTCTTGAAATAACTATGTTATTGATATTAAAGCTGTTGTGTTCGAGTACAAATCTTTCACCAACCATAGACACCAGAGTACCAGTAGTAGATGAGAAACACACCAATAGTTGACACTTCTCTTAGTTAATAATATGATATTGCATTTAAATTTTATTTCTCATCAATTATGCCTCATCTGTAGTTTTTACAAAGGAACTTGGATTAAAAATAAGACAAAACTTGAAACATTAATAAATAAAATGTTCATACTTAAATTAGGATGGTAAAGAGAATACAAAACTTCTACTTTTACTTAATTATTCACGTTCAGTCTTCTGAATTTAAGGACATCCGTACTGCTGTCTAGAGGCAGCCCGGCTGATGATTGTGCTGTAGAAGCTGAAGTTTAAAACGACGCCAAATTGAAATGTATCTGAATTGTATCTGACGTTTCGGAGTGTGGAAATTGGCCTGGATTGAGCCTGGAGAGAGCTCAGATGCTAAATTTCAGATTTGTCGATAGTCTGGAAGTTTCGTGTTAGGGAATAACAACCATCCAAAGTATGTGTTTTTAAAAAAGGATTTAAGATCACAGTAGCCAACAGCCAACCTCAACCACAACCTCCATAGCCTCAGTCATAGCTATTAGCCAACCCCCCCGGGTTTTCAACAATAATTATTAAATTATGAAATTATTATTATTTCATTTAAAACCGAACCAACTTCAAATAAGACCACAAACCCAAACTACTCGTATATTGGTTATTAGGCCATAAGACGGGTTAGAAAGAATAGGTACATTTTAGAGAAAATCTAAATAAAATATCGATCTTCGATTTCCTTATCTGTCTGAAAATCGACGCAAATAAACATAGTTCCGTTCACCGCTTTTGTCGGTTCCTAATATAATGGAGAATGGCACTCCATTATATTAGGAACCGACAAAAGCGGTGAACGGAACTGTGAAATAACTCCGACGTATTGATATAACAGACAAATTTCATGGATATTGTTCGAAGAGAGAAAAGTAGACGTTTTCTATTATTGGAAAGTTAGTTTAACTGATGGGCACATGGGCCTCTTTTTGACAAGCTTAAAATTAACACTGCTCTTCTAATGCCGCGTGTTGTGGCTCCTCAGGGAAAACGAAACTAAAATAGAACAAAATGTACCTGTTTGGCCGTGAGAGTGACAGTACGGGGCGTCTTAATTTATGGCGAGAACTGTTTTCCCTTTCAGAGAAAACGTACTTGTCCGTTTTGGAGGAGGGAGGATTCTCCCTCGTTATTGGAGGATGTAAAAAAAAAGAAAACAACTGAAATCTAAAAACGTCGTTCACCGTTTTGTAGAAAACGAGAGGGTGAAACTGTCACCCCTGTGGTGAGGTTGCCGGCAATGTGTTGGTTTTGGGGTGAAGAGGATGTGATGGGACATGTACAAGTTAATAGGATACTCGCTGGGGGTCGTTGAACGGGGTGGTCTCTTGGGTCCTTATCTACTTCAACGAGGGAAATAGTTGACGAAAGTTTCTAAGAAAACCTTGAGGCGAAAGTGGTCTACCACAGTCATGAGTAGTTGACCGCCGAAACCGTAAGCCCTTCAGAAAAACAGAGACTCTGGTTGAAGGTATTTTTCTTAATGGTAACTTTTGGTTCGACAATCTTCTGTTGATGATGACGACCGCAGGGCTTCTGCTTCACAAGGATGCAACAGAGTCCTTTGAAGAATCTGTAGGATTTTAATTTTGATGTTGCTGATTAGTTCCATTGTAAAACCGACCATTGTAGTGCTTTCAAAACGGTTAAAGAAGAAATATAACGTTCACCGTATCAGAAAAATGAGGGAGCTCCACAATCGAGCCACATCTTTGTGAATAAAGATAATGAAAAATAGAGCCTCAAGGTTCACCCTAAGGACATGGTTGTGTTTGATTTTTCTCATAGTGGCAGTATGGGAACAACGCAATGTAGTCTATTGTGCGGGCGAGGGGTATTTTTCGCGTTAAAACAAGAGAAGTGTTGTTCTGTAGTGACCACCGGAGGATAATGGTGGGTGGAAAGCTAATTTGCCCAGGAATGTTCATTAGCGATATCCTTCTTCGAGAACCCTCGTGCCATCTATTGTGATGCCTGACGCCTCTGTGGTGAATGTAGTTCGGTGACGTCACGTCGCGTCTGATTCATAAGAGATGATGGTAACGCCGCTCAAGATGTATTTTCGGAGTCATCGCAATACCGCGTTCCATATTGGATATGCCCAACATTTAGGCTTAGGGTAGTAAGTCTAATCTTCCGTTTATAAGGCGAAAAAGGGTTCATTTGTTTATCTTTTCATTTCGTCAGTCGTCACCATCTCCACTCCTGAAGCGCAATGTTGATAAGCTGAAAATACCTCTGTCAGTACATTGCGGACACGCCAGAAACCATCTGCTTCCCGCCGTTCCTCGATTTTTCAGCATCTTCTACTCTCACGTTCGAGCGTTTTGGCTCATTTTGAGTCGCAGAATAGTGCAGCCACTTGACGTGGGGTGGCCTACTCGTACGATCAATTGGTCATCCCCATTTTACACCGCCATGTCGGCAAATAAGTAGGGATGTCTTCCTTGGATTCGACGAGGAGGGACCGTCCACCCTTCGTCTTATCCGGAAGGCCCATCTGTCGGAGATATACGAATATATAACCTGCCTCGTAATAACCTGCCCAGGTTCGATTATTTCAGTTTATAATAATTATAAATAATTATTATTTTGTCACCAAAGAGAGATTTTATTTCTACTTTTGCATTCGCTTCGACTGTAACCCCCAATCAACTACCAAACCATTTCAAAAAATTTGGTATTACTCACCCTACTCTTGTATTCCCCCCTACGCTACCTTGACTTTTACATTCCAATTTCATATTGGTAACTGATATTATTTACCAGCTCTTGTCTTGATATTATTTATCAGTCATGAAACATTTTGATACACAGAACAAAAAAAAAATTAACGCGATATCAACAAACAGCAACGGGTACTATAATTAGGTAGATATGTAGCCTCCTTAGGACTTTAACTCGAGGCTGCCCAGGCCCAGGATCAGCTGAGTGGCTCCTAAACCTAATATCTATGTTGTTCACTGTAATGAAGTTGGAATTTGTTATGTAGGACTTACTACCTAAGCAAAACAGGCCTAGGCAGGATCAGCTAAAAAGACATGTATTACGGGGAGAAAATACGCAAGATAGAATTACTATGTCAAAAATGTAGTTAAACGCCGCCAACCGCATCTTTCTATCTCATTCCATTCCACAAATAATATCTGTGGAACGGAATGAGATAGAAAGATGCATATTATGCCGTTTCAAAGGTTATTTCGAGAAAACCTTGTTTTTCATTTGAAACCTCAATTTTCTCTGCCTTCCCAAATGTTTTTTCAACGTTTCACAGTTTTGAAATCAGCATTAAATGTTCTTCAAGTCTAATGCACTTTGAATGTTCACAAGTTTCTTTTGAAACTGCGATAACAGATCAAGAAATGAAAATTTAAAAAAAGTGTAGTTAGTGACAAATTTTCGAGGATCATTACTCTTCCAAAAATCCTGCAACCTGCCGAATCTCACCAAATTTGTGAAATTTAATCACCTTTCCAACGGTATACTCTAAACTGCAGTTATCTCTCAATTTCGAAATCCAATTGGAATGCGAAGAGAAAAAAACTGATGTCATGCTTATTTTGTTGGGTCTCATCTCCAATTAATTTAATTTATTTTTTAAGTAAATTACGAGTAAATTAAAGTAAATTACTCGTACAAAGATATCTACTATGGAGGTGATTGAAACCTAAGAACGTGAGGAACATCTGGCATGGTGTAAGTTTTTGTTTACTTCTTATGGACTATGTTCGCATTACTGTTTGTTTACCTTATCTCTCTCATTCTTCGCCTGCCTACTTTGTGTTGTAAATAATAATAATTGTCAGTATCGTGCAAATCTTCAGAGTGTCAAGTAAGTTTTAATTCGAGTGCAAGAAGTCATATGCCAAATTTATACACAGCTGAAGATTACGTTAATACGATTTTCGCGTATGTGGCTGCAAGAGGCAATGGTCTATAGATATTACATTTATTTTTCCCTCATTTTTCCACCTAATATAATTGTTACTGGGTTTCAGTCAATTGATGCACCTAATTGTGTTGTCACGATGTTTGTCAAATTACATCTTTTCACATTCGTGTTCATTTTATTTATTTATTTTTTTTTTTTTAATAATCAATATATATTTGGCATAGCAATAACGTAACAACTGAGCTTCAGCCCACCATGTTTATTTCTCTTATGATACCATATAATATCGTCTTCATGACGTTCATGAATATCCCGTCAGCGGAGTGGTTTGGAGCAGTTGCTCAAAATGTGTCTTTCACTCCGCCTGGTCATCACGTGCAGAAACAATCAGGAAAAATAAAATAAAATAGTTATTATTAAAATGAATAAATTAAAATCAGGATCCTTAGGGACGCAGTGCACTGAGACGCAGTTGCTGTCAGGATGACGACCTCGCGAGGTGTTGGAGGACCGGAGGGTGCGGACACTGGACGGACTGCAATTCCAATGTCCGCAAAGTGGAAGGAGATAAAAATCTTGGACAAAAAGTCTTTCGAAGGCGGATTGAATTCCCCACGGGGACCACCCGCGTTTGTCAGCCATTCGCGTCTCTCAGTCGAAACATTTTCAGGGGTATCAAGTGCACCTTGGAGGCGGTTGAATGCATCAGTGCGATTGTGGTGAGAGTCAATTTTCACTAAGTTCGAAATAGAACGACCGGTGACGTAGAGGTCACGGGTTCAAAAGCATGAAGGTTTTTGAACCCCTTCCGCCCCTCAAACTTTGGAACTTGGTGCTTATCCGGATGGGCCGAGGGCGTTTCACACCCCAAAGTCTATAGGACGTCGATAGACATGGATTGACGCTTTTAAAACGCCATTGATCGTAACGATTATATCGCCTGATCGATCTTTGAAATACCAATTCTATGAGATACAAGATTGGTATTTTCATAAACTGTTGAAATCTCACAAAAATGATCTTCCCTCAAACTTATGACACTCAACAATAGGATGAACTCGAATTCTAGACAAATTTTTCTGCCGAATATCAATTTTTGACAATACCGTCTCTGCTTCTTCACTCCTCACATTCATGTGAAATACGGGTTAAGTATCCACCGTCAGGGAATGACATTTTTCCATAACTCATCCACAAAAAACTTTTGTGTAGGTAGTAGTCAAGGACTTATAAGCTAAGTAATTTCCATTTGAGAATCAGCAGCGCCTCTTGAAGTTTAGGAATCACCCTACTTCTTTCTCATCCCTTTTCATAATTCCTCTCTCCTCATCGGGGAATGTTGCAAAAGTTGATTTCAGCATTGACGTCAGAAACCTTCCCAACAAACAATATCGCTACAAAATTCATGTGGATCTGCACTCGCCATCGTTCTATTACTCAACCGAAGACCTGGAGCAGAGCTACCTACCAGAACAGCCGTGTTCTCAGCAGTGGGAATTTTTAACCCCATTTCTCGACTGTTTCGCTTTTCCTAAGGCGATGGTGAATTATTCTCAAAGCAAATTCAGCCGTAAGCGAGGAACAAAGGTCAAGAGCGTCTCAAAAGTCCACTGGAATATCAACGGGAAATCGCAGAGTGGGTGGAAACCATTCGGAACAAGACGGTTTAAATTTAATACGAGTGCTTTTCTCCTGCCTCTCACGGATCCTTTGTTCCGCTAAAAGCAGCATTTCGTCATCAAGAGATCCGTCTAGAGTAGCTACAGATTTAAATAAAATATCCAGAGAGGAGAACGCATATTGCAAGTCGATTTGTCTTTCCACCGCTTCGTTTTTCGTTGAAAAACACTATTCTGCTGAAAGTGAAGTTACGGTGGTGAGAATTTAGTAACAAGTCCAATATTAAATGCAGGATTTCGGGAAGCAGTTACAAACGGTCACAACAGAAATGATAAGCCAAAATCGCTGATTTAGCAACCTCTTTGCGAAAACATTTTCTCTAATTGACACTCAAAACCTTCCTTAGATTCAATAGTAATTTTATTTTTAATGCCATTCCGGTAGATAAAATTGTTGTTTTTTACTCATGATTCTGTTAAATGTAGGTATACTTAATAATTCTGTTCAACAATTCATACCTCCTGCGCAAAATGTAAAATATTTGAATTCTTTTGAATAAATTATCGCTAGGCAAACGCTAATGCCAATAATAATTATTGGCAGAATTCTCTAATTATTAAAGAAAAAAAAATCATAATATAATGACTATTTCAACTTGAACGGTGTGATTCACGGATTATTCCAGACTGGTTGTTTCAAAAGACTGCAATGCAAGGAGAATCATAACGGTCAGTCAACGTCAAATCCATGGGAACAGCTCGTATAATAAATGTTATTACTGTTTCGAGTATGAGGGAAATGCCGTAGGAAAACATGCCGTATAAAGTACTCTGGTGATGGTATAATTGCAAAGGGGCTCCAACGCTAGGATATTCGTTACTCGAGGTTTACCGGAACGCAAGGATTTGTTTTCTTTTTCCAAGCTTACTTCACGGTCATTTCAAAGATGCGGCGGTATATCATCGCGTATGCTTTCCTCCGGGCGGATCATTAGATTGTCGACTTGGAATTATCGCCATTTGAATTTTTCCCTTCTTTACGGAGGCTTCTCATGTTCTGATTATGCCCTTTCAAGTAGGATTTCCCGAAGAATGAGGGTTCTGAAAGGAGGTTTTTTTTAGCGGAGAAATCAGTGCGTTTGGGCCCGATGAGGAATAATGATGGAACTTCAACCTCCTCCTTGTCAAAGGAAGAGCGGGTTAAACAGTAGAATTTATTGTTTTTTCGAAACTCCTTGCGAATCATCCTTATACCAACATTTGCGTGATAATTCCGAGTGGCTGCTAAAGCTGTATTTAGATATGGAGCTGTAATTTGGTACATAGCCTCCTTAAGACTTTAACTTGACGCTGCCCAGGCCCTGGGTCAGCTGAGTGGCTCCTACAGCTAATTTCTATGCTATCCATTCTATGAAGCTGTAATTTGGTATGTAGCCTCCTTAGGACTTACATTTTAAGCAGAATAGTCCCAGGAGCCTTGATAGGCTTCTAAAGCTAGCAGAAATATCCATGATTAGATATTTTTCCGAAGAAATGTTTATCTCAAAAGTTTCAATAATCAGATGAAATACCTGAAACACCTGATTTGCTGTGGGAATTACTCTTTAAGAGACATTCATTGAGAACCAGAACAAGTGAACTTTGAGGTCTGAATTCAAAGTATTTCTTCCATCCAGTTCGCGTGTTTTGAGTGTGAGAAATCGAAGACCTTCTCAATCCTCGCCTCATTGAATTCGGCTTCCACAGTGGACGCGATCATCGCGCGTGGTTCGATAATGACCGCGAGTAACTCACGAGACGATGCCAACGATTGAAATTCCTCGTGAAACTCGCATCTTAGTCATATTATTCCGTACTAGTTGGATGATTACTGAATCAAATCTTTTTTAGAGATACCTTTATTGGGACTGACAGACTACAATTTATTATTTCACCGTGTTGTTAAAAAGAAAATGCTCCAGTGATCGGCAGCCTGAAATCTAAACGCAGTTCAAACGTGGAATTGTTTTTCTCCAGAGGTCTGGTTGAATTTCACTCTGCGATTCATAACGCAGCAGTCATAGGTTTTTACCTACAAATAATACATATTCAAGTGAACTACCTTAGTATTACCGCATGTCCCGGAAGGAGCAGATTATACACATCTAATGTCTAAACAAATCATCACAGATAATCATATAAGGATTTTAAGAAGCCGAAGTCAACTTTTTTCTCGCATTTTGAATTTTAGAACTCTTTAGATCAACTGTTTCATTAGTCACTTCACTTCTCAAAGCAAAATCAGTCATCAAGGCTGACTCGAAAAAATTAGTTTTCCCCTGGGAAGCACTTGGAAACGTGAAAAACATACAGTTTCCCTCCTCGTTGAATAGTGCAACATTTTTATTATTTAATTATACAATGTTTGTAACGAAAGAAGCGAATAATATTCTGTATTATGTTATAAATTCAACTTTCTGTTTTCAGGCTTAGCACGGCAGAAATCAGTATTTTCATTGTTGATTATGGAACTGTTGTTCATTTGTGTTATAAAATAAATTAAATTGGTGAGTCAATGAGGAGGGCGGTATAGCTTCTCCCACACCATGTGACTCACTACATTAGTGGGTTGAGGGGGGATGAAAATTGAGGGAAATTCCCAAGAAGGCAGTTTGTTAAATATAGCAATAAAAAGACGAAGACGGGTTATAGAAATATTAGTAGTATTATTAAACAATTATTTCCTTTTTGATGAAGTTCCCAGATTAAATGAAGTTTCCAGATTCAAAGTAAGCCAACACTTATGCTCGCTCTTCAAGATGTGATGTTATTCCCGTTAGAGTGCGACAAGGAGCATATCGCTGAAGGTAGGCGCCGCAATCGACTGAAATTTAAGATCTCGGTAACGCAGTATCGTAGCGGCCTGGGATTGGTCTCAATCAACTCAAAAGAAAGAGAAATAATTCAAGGAGAATGTAGAAAACATTGTTCAAGACATCTGAAAATTCGGGGGTCGCCAGAAAAAGCCTTAACCTTCCAGTGGGCGCATAGCAGCACTGAGTGCTGCCCAGACAGTATTTCTGTGATAAATGGGAGTAGTGTTTTTGAAACGGCTAGGGAGGTTTAATACCTGCAGTTTGCCATACTGATAACATATTAGTACATATTATGTCGTTTTCCTCCTTTGTAGCAGTCACCATTCAAGGTCGAATGTGTAGATTACTGGTTTGGCAGTACGCAGTGCTGCAGGGGCCCACTCATGTAAGTATTTTTGCTGTTTGAATATTGGTGTGGGTTATTGTAAAATATGTTATTACGAGTACCTTTGGTGCTATATAAGTATAGTTCGGCTTATTTAGATCAAACGTTTTTACATAGGTATGCAATTAACAACATTTTATATGTGATTCTAGCTAGGTAGTATTCATTTCTATCATTTTCATATTAGCAGTGTAAAGCTAATATCATTCCTATGTTATCATAATAATTATTGTTATCGTTACCTATTACTATTGGTCCTCAAGATTGCATGTTTTAGGGCAGAGCTGTATTATTTTGAAGAGGAGATAGTTTATAAAGGGTTCCAAATATAAATGTATCATTCAGGTTGATAAAGAGGGTTGTCCCTAATGATTTTACCTCCATTCACTCAAAAACTGGGCTGATTTAGCGGCGAAAAAGGCGATTTCAGAAGGCAGCACCCAGTGCTGCTACGGGTGCTAGTCGATACTAGTCGTTTGTTTGAAGGTTTTTATTTCACGACGTTTCTGCCCAGGAACTGGGCCCTATTCATGCGGATATATTATAAGATGATGTAAATATCACATTGGGGTTACGAAAAGGGGATAGCACACGGTAATTCCTGTTATTACCGTGTGCTATCCCCTTTTGGAAACCCCAATGTGATATTTACATCATCTTATAATATATCCGCATGAATAGGGCCCAGTTCCTGGGCAGAAACGTCGTGGAATAAAAGCTTCAAACAAACGACTTGTATTAAATACTAAATACCAAATTTTGGTCATTCAACGCATCCATAAACTTCCACTAGTCATCAAGATCATAATACTGTAATACATATATGTACTAAACATCAAATTTCAAATTTGATATCAAAATCAAAATATCAAAACATCACATTTTGATTTTCACGAAGCTCATGACTAATGAAAGTTTACAATGAAACTGACGTAATTTTGTTCGCACCTGCCCCACCGCGTGCCGGTAGTATCTGAGGGGCTCGGCCTCCTAAAAAGGGGAAAAAACCTTGTCGCCCTAATTGTCGCTAAAAAATAGAACTTTTAGGAATTGGATCAATCCAACTTCATCACGGTTCATTCCGTTCGGCACAGACTCCCGCGTCATCACGGAAACGTCGCGATCAGAAGACCCGCCGCCCGCGACACGATGAGGGCGGCACAAACACCGGGATTGTCATAGTTGAGCAAAACCAATTAGAGCCGTTTGTGGGGGGACCGGGGGCCCGGGCGCCGCTTTAGTTACAGCCACCAATTAGCTACGGGCCGATGGAGTCCCAAACAGGGAATGACATTCCGGATGGTCCTGCAGGACCCAACCGAGAGGTTTCTGTACCACAGTTTCGTCCCTAATTAAATCAAGTTCCTCCTCATCGGTTCTCATTCCGCGTCTCGACGCTCCGAGAGTTTTCCGCCCTTCAAACTGAAAACGCTATTTCCAATAGTAACGTTAATTCGGTAACATTTGCCGGGTTTTCCTCTCAATATCGTCCCACTTTGGAGGTCAGCTCAAGCACCGGGCGAAATCGAATTATATGACACCCAACACGAGTTTCTGTCTTTATGATTCGCTGATTACTCCGTGTTTGATTACAGGGAAGTAGGTCGAGACCCCGACACTACGGAGCTCCTGCCAAATCGCTGTTCATACTCGTAGTTGTAGGAGGATTCTGCCAACTGTTGTGTCGGACTAGTGACGTAACTAGGAGTTCGGTCTGGTTCAGCAATCTCAACAACGGTGCTAAACGTATTCTAAACTTGTTTTTCTCCGACTACCAATTAAATTTGTTATTTTCATTCCACGCTATACCTCGCAAATTACATTTTGTTATTATACTACTTCATGATTGCCCAGGCCTAAATTTTTATATATCCTTCTATTTTCATTGATTTTACAATATTTTTACCTTACAATTTATGTGTGTGAGATTTTTTTGACCGTCAGTAAGAGTGATGTTGCAGGGAGGCAAGAACTTCTCTGTTGGAGTCCAACTCCATCTTGTATACTGCCCTGAAGATGAAGAAATATATTCTTCGAAACGTTGGCACATAAATCAATTTTCATTTGACCGACCCTCGACATCCCTCTACATCAATCTTACAATTTATATTTGCTGCCGAAAATTTCAGTGTTACACTCTTATTTACCTTCAACAACGCCAGGAACCAACAGTTGACTATTATACCTAAATCATTTTGGAAATCATCATTAATGATGCGTTCATCATTTCAGAGCAATCATCAAATTTTGAGTACCTACATGTTTTCCGGTGTTATTTGGCCGAGAAATGGACTTGTGTAGCCTGGTCGACAGGTGGGTACGATGGGTTTGCAGCAGGAACGAGTTAACTCCAATTTGATTGAAAAAATGGAGTTAACCCCTTGTTGATGCAGACCCCTCAATTTTATTCTTCCAATTTCCCTGAGAGATTGAGACACCACTGATTGAATATACCAGTGGTTTCTTTTTGTTTAAAAATATCGTGTCTATTTTTAGCTATTTTAGAGTCAGGTTTGTAAACTGAAAATGCTGCCAATATTTATAACAACAGCAGCAAATTTCGCTTCAACATATACTACGGTCGATATCAAGAACTCCATTTATAACTTACCTATATATTTTAACGTACCTATATATTTCATGGATTTTTACTTGTTCCTACCAACGTCGACAATAATTTATAACAAGAAGAACCTGCCAACAAATATTCAAAGCAGACAAGAAAATTATTCCAGAACAAGACGATGATAAAAGAGGCAGTGAAGAAGAATGTTTACACTTGGGGTCTTGATTCTCGTGTACATACCAACATAATATCATTGCATCAATTTATGAGTACGTCTTAGAATTCGATTCTATTGTGAGTGCGGCATTCGACTCGAAGTTGTGAAATCACCGGAAACTATCCGAGAAACCGATCGGCACATGCGCTCAAACAGCTTTTACGAGCGAGATGGGCCCCTCATCACTACCACTAACATAACGACTCGTTCGATCAAAAAAGGAAGAAATTAAACGAGCCGACATCGCAAAAATTTGAGAAAATAAACTGGAGTACAGCTCTGTTGTAAAAATGCCGTCTCCGACGCTCAAAAACGCGACAAAACTCGCTTTCGAAAGAAGAGGGCGATGGGATTTGATATTAAGACCTCCCGTCTAGACTTTCAAGCGGTTTTTATGCCCTGGAGACAACAAGGGTAATGGAGATATGAGGATCTCTTATCATATCCAAAGAACTTCTTCTCGATTCATTAGAGCTCAGGGACTGCAAACCGCATAGTTAGAAGCGTCGAGTGGAATCTCAGGCTCGGACGCCTTTTTCATTTTTTTCTCTCTCTTTTCTTCGGTCTCTTGAGCGTTCGAAGGGACGTCCTCGTATACTAATGCATTAGTCTTGTATGCCAATTTATCGTCGCGTTTGTTTCGAAAGGGACAGGAGCGAGTTCGCGAGGTTATCACGGCTCTTCCCCTTCGTCACTCAGGGTACTTTACCAAAAACATTCGTACACTTCATTTTCCCGACCGGTGTCCCATCGAATTCGTCCGATAGCTTAAAATGGGTTGAAAATATGGGGGTCGGTTATGCTGTTATATTTAAATCACCCGTTTCCTAAAGCAGTTAACTCCATTCCAAGAGGAATCGAGAGAAACACGAAATACTGACAGCTAGTGATCCAGAAGAGGAAGAGGATTAATATTTTTTCCATCAAACGCCCACAATAAAATCAAATAACATGTCTACGATAAGGCAACAAATTCATGTTGAACAGAACCAGTTATTTCAAATGTTAATTTGCGAATAACGAGCTTTGAAATCGTAGTGGAATTTAACGGCTTTCGATTCTTTACGCACTAGTTGGTCTCCTGCCAGCCGTCTTACGTCATACGCTCGTGCGTCATAGGCTCTGACGTACTTGTTGGCCACCTGCCAGCCGTCTTACGTCATACGCTCGTGCGTCATAGGCTCTGACGCACTAATTAGCCTCCTGCCAGCCGTCTTACGTCATACGCTCGTGCGTCATAGGCTCTGACGCACTAGTCTGCCTCCTGCCAGCCGTCTTACGTCATACGCTCGTGCGTCATAGGCTCTGACGTACTTGTTAGCCTCCTGCCAGCCGTCTTACGTCATACGCTCGTGCGTCATAGGCTCTGACGTACTAGTTAGCCTCCTGCCAGCCGTCTTACGTCATACGCTCGTGCGTCATAGGCTCTGACGTAATGGCCCGCCGGTCGCTTGTGTTCTGACGTGATCTGAGGGAAAGGGTGAATCAAGGGAACAAATTTTTCCCGTTTCAGTTTATGTGCCAAAGCAAAGACATGAAAATGTCAAAAAAATATGTAAATAGGTACCTAAGCCCAACTGTAATGTCAATTTTCTGACAATGAGTTTTCGACTATAGTTTTCATACCTTTTTACTTAAATACTTATTGCAATTTGAGACTGATAATGAGCTGTTTGCAAATAAAAAGTCTGATAACTACTTTATTACATCTTATTAATCTATTTTCAAGTTCCGATTCACAGTTGAATGTATTTTATTTAGATGTCGTAAAATTCGAAAACGATGGAATGACGAAACCTGTCGACTACTGACTCAAGTGATACTGTCGACTTCTAACACATGTAGGTCGACTACTAGTGCAAAACCATGTCGACTACTGAAGAAAAAGTTGGTCACTGGTATCGACTACTACCTAGAGCATTGGGATTTTTTACAAAACTTGTTTTTCCCTTTTCAAACCATGTTGAATAATATTTCCCGCTGCCAGGTCTTTTAGGGAAGGATCTTGGGTACACAATGAACAGGTTTGCAATGAGAAATAGTTGATAATAATAATTAATCTAACATTTAGGATCTAGACATTTAGACCTAGTGATCTAGACAGAAGGGTGATCTGTACAAAGAAGATAATGAACCGTTGTGTCTAAATGTTAGATTAATTATTATTATGAATTATCACTAATTATTAATAAGTTTATCAAGTAGATACCTAGTAAAAATTATTATAATTTATTGTTAAATATTAATAATTTGTATTTAATTAATACGATATAATTCTAGGGTTTTTAATACTTTTTAATTTTTCTATAAAAGAAATACCTACCTACCAAAAAACATTCGAAATTACCTTCATTTCCGTAGCACGAAACTTACCTCAGAACAACAAACTCGACATCACTAAAACCATATGATGTTCTAAACAGCTAGTTAGTATGAAAATCGAGTCGACCTGTATTTAATCGACCTGTATTTCAACCGTTTGATTCAAGATCGCGTCGACAGGCTCAACCTTTGAGCCGTCATTGTGAACGAACGGCTGGTCGTACAAAGCTGCGGATGGTCTTAAAACATTCTACGGAACAAACTCTATCTAAATATGAAATAAAAAACATACCGTTCTATATGACTTTTTCGAGATATGAGATTTTCAAATTTTCAAAATTCGTTTAGAACCCCTTCCCCTTGACCTAGGGTTATGAAAAGTTTCGAGGACCATTGTGGGGTTGGTCGAAACCCAAAAAAAAAAATTTCGTAACTGGCCAAAGTGGCGCGGACGGCGTACGGCGGACGGCGTACGGCGGACGGACGGATTTTTTTTAATTCGATTTTCTGAATCTACGTATCTTGAAACGTAAACCAACAAATTTTGAGGGGGGGTTAAACAATTTTTTTCTTTGGGCGATTCCAATGGTTCATTATCGAAGATAATAAACCAAAAATGCAATTCAAGAGCAGATTTTAAATAAATTCAGTTTCATAATATCTAAATATCTATTGAACTTGCTTTCCTTCATTCAATGCCCTCATTTATTGCATTCATTAACAGAGACTATCTTGAGACCAGCCTACTAAAACGTTTTTATTATTATTATCAAATTTGGCCTAAAGTAACTGCTTTGTATGTCCTTAACCTCATCCTAATAATTTTAATTAAAAAACTAAATGAATTTAATTAAAAAAAAACTAAGGAATAGAGTAGTGGGGTCCCCAGACACACCACCCGGTACTTGGTGTAAATTTGTTCCCCCGGTATTTGGATGGATAGCAGGTTTAGACTCGTGAAATCGTGTAAGAACTGAAATTGAAACCGTTCCGAATATACCTAACGAATATTTCTCAATATTCAAATATAACTTGAATATTTGCCACCTTCAAAATCAAAAGTTTCAAACTTTTGTTTTGTACTTCATTTGCTCTCAAGAGCACAATCATTTGATCAGTGCGCTGACAAAAATCGTGTCAAGTGACATGATTTTTGTCAGCTCATGTATTCGTCTGTAGGAGAATGATGGCTGGAAGACGTAGTCACCGATCTGGAAGTCAAGTGCCAGAGACTGGGAGAATGAAGCACTGAATAGGGCAGTTGGAAGAGTGTAGTCTAACAGGCTGAGCTTCACATAGAACTGTAGCTCGACAATAATTGACGAAACCGTTCTCTAGTACGCCATTCTCTCGAATACCGACATCAAGATTCTTCTGAGTACTTCAGAACTGTTTAGAAATTCCAATTCATTTCACTTGTTTTCTATCAAATTAACCGCCGTTTAGAAACCAGCTTTCTCGAACTGCCGGCAACGAAACAACGTTATACGCCGTTTTTCCCTTTATCCAGGATAACAACGACAAAAATCCGATTCCTAAATAATAGAGTTCCGCTTCCTTTCCTTCTTTTCTCTTCATTAACTGAATAGTCTTGCGGGCGGGACACAATTGAACGGTTCTAGTTAATCACGCCTTTGTTCCGCCCTTGATAAGGTATACGAGAATGAAGAAGAAGAAAAAGAGAAAAGCCTATTTTTAATATCGCTCATTGTGCTGTGGAGAAGGTTAGAGATGGACGGAGGTTTTGTTCTCACTCTGCGGCCATTGGAAGCGCGATTTGGGTACCTCAAACCCTTTTCCAGGCCCTTTGTCTACACTCCCGAGTAATTTGTTCGTCGCAGGGCCAGTCCCATTGTAGCGGCTCCCCACCCTTTTCTGCCGCCTATTGTTGAAATTAGCTGATTCAGCTATTAGCTTTTCCCACGACAATAACTACTGAGGTTCGGTGGGGGGCTACAACTATTAATTAACGATTGAACGTGACTAACATTAATCAGTACAGGAATGGTACACGATGGGGGAGGGCGTTAATCGAACATACGTACTCTACATTTTGTTTACAACGCCCACTAAATGACTGCAATCAAGTTTTACAGGCTCTTAGTACAGCCTATTCCTTGTAAAGGGTGGAAGGGAAGTATAGCAATCGTCACAAGAAATAATTTATGGAAGTGGAAACCATCGAAGGAATTGATCTTGAAAGACTGGGTTATCATATTAACGTAGAGTAAGTTTTTACGGAGACCTATTTGCCAACGACCCCGGAAATCGACCCCAATAATCAATCCAAAACCAGAAGGGTCTGGGAGTGTTGACACCAGTAAGCAGGGAAACAACAATTGAATGGGTGCCCGGAAGAAGGGCCTATGTCACGATTTTTTCGAAACCCAGTTTTTCGTTGAATAAAGGCCAATGTCATGTGTACTAAGAGTTCCCATGGTTTTCAGTTTAAACTAGACCGAAAGAGGTCAGGAAAATCGCATTTACATTGAGAAGTGAAAGACATTGAAGTGGAAGAGGGGCCTATGTTATCAGTTCGTTATCAGAGTGCAACAGTATTGTTTGGTAGTCGGTATTATTCGTATTAATAAGGTATTAGGACCCTGGAAAACGTTCAAGATTTTTGACCCAGCTGTCAGCATTCCAGAACCTCACCGTCTAGCTCTTCTTTACACAAGCCTGTTGCCCATAAGCAAGGAAAAGAAGAAGGACCTTCTTCACATGACACAGTTTATGGCTGACCCAATACATGCGCTATTTTAAAAGTCACTGCCTTCAATGTAAATATTCCGAGAAAACTAAAATGTAAAAAGTCAATGTTAATATTCAGAGAAAAATTAAATGTTATTACTCAATCTAATATTCAGAGCAATAAAACATTGCCTTTTTGTTATAGATAATTTTTCCGCTAATTTCCCCTGTGGAAGAAGGGCCTATGTCACTTCAGGTAACTTTTATTAGTGGTCATTAGCAATATCCCACTTTTTTAGCGCTCCTCTAAAATTTAGAAATCGTGACATAGGCCCTTCTTCCGGGCACCCATTCAATTATTGTTGAAGCCCAAGTTCTATTTCAATTATTCAAGCCCAAAAGTGTCAATATTCAAATTAGTTGATTTTTAAAAAATTCAGATAAAGATAATGGTAAACGAAAAGGAAAATCTGAGTGAGAAAATAATGTTGTCAGGGAAGGATTTTTTGGAGACGACTCGCCAGCTGCGAGTGGCGACTTCGAGATGACAAACTCTCAGACAGAATGCCAGAAACTGAAGCGAGATGTTGTTAGATACTGGTTCGTCAATCCTGCAACATGGTGGGGTAGAAGGTATTGTTGCGGGATTCCTAGATCTTTACAAGTGAGAACAAAAAAATAATACTCACTAAATGAGGTTTCACTTGTCAGACTTTTCCATTTGACTAAAACCCATGACAGAGTAGAATCAACAAGAAACAGTTTCTCTGTCATGAAGTTCCAAATCACTCGTTTTGAAAAAACGGTAGGTATGAAGAAATATCGTTTTGAGTATTGGAGGCAATACCAAAGACCAAAGATCACTCCCCTGTAATAGTCGAACTATGGTCAGTTAGGGTAAGTATCGATACTTCAAAATATATCAACTTTTCCCAATATAGAATTATCAAGGTCCACATTTAGAAGTGATCGAATGAAAATAAGCTTCAAATGATTATTTGGTGTGACTAACCCTGGAATCTTTTATTCCTGACAAAATCCACATCAAATTGTAATCGATTAATACGCGCCTCGATGCCTCACTCCATTACAAGGCGGATCAGGCGGACCTGACGGTGTATTCATCCGAAGGAGGATGAAAACGGTTGATATTACGTGAATAATAAAATAAATAAAGTCCGGGTGGATCGAAATTGCGTTTGCCGTCAGCGAGAATTTGTAAGACAGTTACTGCTCGGAACCCCGCCAGGTGGGAATGGATCTACTAGACCCCGCTGGTTATGAGAGTCGGCCTTCAGGACCTTGGAGCGTAAATTTAAAAACGGAATTGCTCTTTTTTGTACTTCATTGCGCCAACCCTGACATCATTGTAACCAGAAGGGGTCCCCTGGACCCCCTTTGTGTGTTCAACAATTTTTCCCGGTTACTACCCTCCCTGAGACCTTTTCCCTTCATTGACTTTTTTTTTCTCTTCTCAACTTTATTTCCTCCCTCTCCTTCCATTACCAAGGTATCTTCCTTAACGACTGCCCTCCTACCGTAAACGGCCCAACACGCACATCAACTTTTACTCCGTCGACCAGCGTTAAATGAATATATTAGCCGATTCCTCGCTTTTTTCTTCCTCAGGTTCAAGGAGAACCGTGAAGATGAGTTCCCTGGTTGCCGTTAGCATGAAAACAGGAAAGTTTGCGCCTCATTTTTATGGAGACAACTGCTGGTCTCTTCATCGCAATTTCAAACGAAGGCGGCACAGACAGACAGTTCCTACCTCTACAATATCCTCAAGTTTCTTTTTCTGATGCATACTGATTTGTACAGCGACTTTCTCCTCGCGCAGAAAATTGAGAATAATTCTTCCCTGCAAGTGTATTTACTATAATAAGAAATTTCGCTCAAGGTTGTTCAGGGCGTTCTGTCCCATCGAAAAATATTTTAGCTGTTTAACGCTAAAAACAATACGATAGCCTCTTGGAATCCTACGTTCATGCTGTTGTGTATTGGACCAAGTGAGGGACTGACGTGGTGTAATGGTCCGTGTGGAATAGACATGGCTAATACCCGTATGTGGTTATTTCTTGGTAATAGGTTATCGAGTAACAGCGACCGTCCGGTAATAGATTGTGGTAAACATAATGTTGCGGAATATGCTCTCCAAGATAGTTGATAAGAACCAACGAGACTGAAAACAGTGGCTCCCGTTCTGCTGACGTATAGGGTGCTTACGTATAGGGCGACGATCATCCACTGGGTTCTCACCAGCCGAGCTCAACCAAGGAAGTAGACTGACGCACCCAGTGCACTTATTGGTTGACAAGATTCCAGATGGGGATAAGTTCCGACATATGACTAAGAGCTCAAGGATATGTTGACAAAGACCCATGAAATTGCTCGGGAGAGAATCCAGAAAGTTGCAGCTAAAAACAAGACGTTCGACCTCGAACTCCACAACTGAGATATTGTGCATATGGATATTACGATTCACGTACCTTTAGTATTGGATGCTCGGGTGTAGTCAAAGATGACGAAAAGTACAGGGGGGGAAAACTGGGTTTATTAATACAATTAATAACTGATGTTATAAAAATGTACAATCTCTCAGCAAGGGGGTACGGGACGAAGTGGCGTCTTGAATTCTCTCTCTCCTCTTCCTGAGGAGAGGGGGGACGAGGAGGAAGGGTTTGGGGGTCATTGGACGGTCACTCCTCAGATCCTGTGTATACGTGACATTCATGTCACACTCCCCCTCCGTTGAAAAAGGGCGGAAGGGTGTTTTGGGCTGCATGTTTTAAAATTTTTATGGTTTGAGGGACATACCTATCACTAGGGAAAAACCGTCCCTGCTCGTTCGAGTGTGCTGGAAAACCTTCAGCATTGGAGGCGGTTGACGGGGTATAAAACAAATATGTTGAAAATAATAAGAAAATAAATGTACCTGAGGCCGGAATTTCCTCTGTGGGGGGGAATGCTTGGGTCGGTGGTTGAACGAGCAGAGTGGGGGAAAAAACCCTAGTAAATTCAATGAAATATGTAGAGCAGATGTAGTTGGTATGTCCCATGCCAACTGTAAGGGTGTCGCGATTTCGTGACCTAGGAATAGACGAGCCGGAGTGTATTTCGTACTCGTGTGACGCACTGAATTAAATCCCATTTGAAAAAAGGGAAGATGCGTATCCCAATCTTGATGGCGTTGGGCATGGAAGGCTGTTATTGCCGACTTGAGCGTACGTATCTGTCGCTCTGCGATGTTGGGGTTAGGGTAATAGCGGGGGGTGTATTTTGGGGTCATACCATGCGTTCTTAGGAATTCTGTGAAAAGGTTGGATTTGAACACCGATGCATTGTCGGTGCATACAACCTGCCAGTACCCCACCGTTGCACATACAACCGTTTGGAGGGACTGGATGATCGCCGCACTTGTGTGTTTGCGGAGAGGTATGAAATATGTAAAACGTGTAAATCCATCTACGGCTATCAAGATGTGTGTGTGGTTATTCTTTGAACGCGGTAGGGGGCCTGCAACGTCTAAAAAGAGGGTCTGCATAGGGTACTGTGGGTTTGCGGATGATAATTCCCCATATGTTATTTGGGCGTGTTTACTACGTGCGCACGTGAGGCACGCTCGAATACAGGAACGTACCCGAGAGTCGGCCTGGGGGCAATGGAACTGATCTTTCAAACGAGAGACAGTTCGGTTTACTCCCGCGTGAGCGCCTAAGGGGGACTCATGACAGAACCGGAAGACCGTGTCAAAAAGATGATTTGGTAGGACAGGACGTGGGGAACCTCTGCGGTTGTTATAGACCAAAATACCGTTCTGCATGGAATAGTTTGGGCAGTGGACGTCTGCAGCCAGCTTGCGGATAATTTGGTGTAAGGTGGGGTCTTGGGCTTGGTGGGTTGCCAAATTGGTGGTAATGGCAGGAAAGTTCTGGAGGATATTGACGGAGGCCGAGGGAGGTGGTGGGGAGATTGGCCCGTCCTCCAGGTCAGTAGGTGGGAGGGTGAGGATATTGCGGGATAAATAATCAGCAATACTGTTTTGCTTACCGGGGAGGTGGTGGAGTGTGAAATTGAACTGTTGTAACTTGGCCACCCACCGAGTCACCCGGGGGGAAGCATCCTCCAACTTAGTCAAAGCAGCAACTGCTTTGGCATCTGTGTACAGGTGAAAGTGGGCGTGCCCGAGATATGGCTTAAACTTAAGGACTGCATGAAGGGCCGCTGCAAACTCCAGTTCATACATTGAATATTTTTTTTCCGGTTCCTGTAATTTCCTGCCTGCGTATGCTATGGGGTGGAAACGCAAATCGTGTTCTTGCGCTAACATGTAGCCCAAGGCATGTGCGCTAGCATCTGCAAAAATGTGGAATGGATGTTTGAAGTCGGGGAGGCGAAGAAGGGGGGGTTCGGTTAACCGTTTACGTAAAGCCTCGTATGCTGCTTGGCACTCAGAGGACCATAGGAACGGGACGTTTTTCTTGCGGAGGTGGTTCAAGGGAGCTGCAATATGTGCTATATCCGCAATGAACGGAGCGAAAAAATTCACAGCCCCAATGAATTGAGCAACTTGTTTTGCGGTGGTAGGTGGGGGGATTGCTAATAATTCCTGTATGCGATCTGCCCCAATGGTGACTGACCCGTCTTGAACTATGTGGCCGAGGAATTCCAAACGGCGGGTTGCTATTTTGCACTTAGCCGGGTTTACTGTCAATCCAGCTACCTGCAAACGTCTCATCACTTCTCTCACATGGCCCGCATGCTCCTCCATGGAGGTGCTGTACACCAGGAGGTCGTCTAAAAACCAAATGAGGTAGACGCCGTGCAAATCACCAAAAACGCGCTCCATGAGTGAACTTAACAGGTGGCCACCCACTTTTAAGCCAAAGGGAATACGCTGGAAGGCGTAGCAACCAAAGGGGCATTTAAAGGTTAAGAGGGGTAGGCTATCCTGTGTAACCGGAATTTGGTGGTATGCTTGGTTGAAATCGATGAGGGTAAAGATAGTGGCCCCGTTAAGCTGGGCCAACAATGACTGGATAGTAGGTAAGGGATAATCCATAGAAGGAATTAGTTGGTTAAGCTTCCTTAAATCTACCACTAATCTCCAAGCGGGGGGGTCTGTGGGGGAAGCTCGTTTCTTAGGAACTAGGAAACAAGGGGCAACACTTGGGGACGTGCTGGGAACAATGACTTGTGCATCGAGTAGCTTTTTAATCTCGTTCCGCATGACCTGTTGGAGGGGTGGTGAAACCTGATATGTGGGGGGTGGTTTGGGTGGAAGGACATCAGGTAATAAGCGCACCTGGTGCTTCATGAGGGTGGTGCAGCCTAATGCCGCTGTAAGGACGGCTGGGAACTCGCATATGAGCTGATCAGCTAACGATGTGCAAGGTTCACCTACTACACATAGGCGTTGGCGGGGGATGGAGTGTAGGGGGGGTTGCTTTACGAGGGGTATGGGAAGTTTCTGGGACCGAATTGTGATGACTTCCTCCGCTGCATGATAACTCATTCCAATTCGTTGGAGAACATCCATTCCTAAAATCACATCCTGAGGGAGCCCAGGGAGTATATGCAGGGTTGTTTTCCAGGTCCCCGAACCAATCACCATTGGGAGGACTATGCTCTGGGACGTGAAGACTGTATCGCCATTTCCCACAACGAGAGAAAGTGGGGTGCCTTTAGTGATTTTAACCCCTAACCTTTTTAAATTGACATTATAAAATTCGTCATTTATTGCTGAGATACTGGCGCCTGTATCGACAAGAGCATATGTGGGGTGGTCAACAAGTAGGATGGGCAGTAAGGGGTGGAGGTCCTTGGTTACGTGTGAAAACAGAGATGTCATGGAGGGGAGCGGTGGGGGGTTGGGTTTGGGTTGGTAGGTGGTGGTGTCGTGCAAGGTTAACCCCTTTGCACTACCAGACTCCTTGCAAGTCGGTAGTGTACTTAGTTTTTTGAATTTGACTCATTTGGCGTCTGTGGACCAAAGGGGGGGGTAAGAGAACGAATTTGCATAAGTGGTCGTGGTCTGTTCGTATACCCACGGTTAGAACGATAGGGTGGTTGGCTACGATAGGGTTGTGGGCTTTCTCGGGGAGGGGGGGCGGCTGTGCGGGACGGTGACGGCATCTCTAATGCGGTTTGCAACCGAGAGAGTCTCGTTTCTTCCTCCAATTCGGCGACCAAGATCTCCAGTTGTTGTTTTGTTACGGGTTTGTCGCGGAAAACAAATCTGGAACGTATCTCATTTGTAACCCGGGGTAGTAGGATATTAATGAGTTCCAGTTCTGTGTACGCATCCAATACCACGTTTGCCCTGAATAAATCATTAACAAAGGACCGAAAAGATTCTGAAGGATGCTGGGAACGATGGAGGAATTTCATTTTCAAGAACATCATAGTGTCAGGTGAGAAAAAGCTGTCAATAATTCGTCTCCGGAAAGCCGTATAGGTGTCTGATGCAGGATCAGGTACCATTAGGTACGCTCGTACCTGGTCAAATCTACTTTGGAGGGCTAGGTTCCGCAAAAGGTTAGGGAAAATCTCTGGTGCCACCTCACAAATTCTATACACAGCTACCAAAAATGAAAAAATGCTTAACACGTTGTCAGGGTAAAATGTAGGGATGTTCTGGGCCTGTTGGTTTATCACCTCGGGGAGTTGGAATGATGTGACGGGGGGCGGTAGGGGGGCTGGTGGGTAATGTTTTGTAAAGGACGGTGTGGGTTTCCTGCAAAAAGTACAATTGAAGGTCTCTTTTCTGGCAAGTGGCATCTTTTTCCAATTTACATAATCAATCTCCGCGCACTCCGCATCATAAGAAGAACAACAACCTGGGCAAAAAACGGGATTATCCATTTCCTCTTCAGGAATAGGTTTTTGACACTGTCCACATTTGAACACATGTCGTGAAGTCCCTGGCTTCGACATCGTGGGTAATCTTTAGTTGAGTGTGTTTAATAAACGATTTGACACTCCAGGAACTCGTACGTGTAATGTACGATCGTAGACGACGGCAGGGGGGTGGCGGGAGGTGCGTTGCTGGTTTGCAGCGGGGTTGATAGAGGACGCGGGGGGAAGGGCAGTGGAAGGGGCGGGGGTTACGACGGGCGATGCGTGGCAGGGGGAGGCGAAGAAGCAAAGAGGCGAAGAGGGTGAAGAGCGGGGGAATTGAAGGTGTGGAAGGTGCGGCGAGCGGGGGGTTCTCCAGTTGGGGGATACGGTGTAGCGGGAGTAGACGGCGTGGCGGGGACGTGCGCAGAAGTCGCTGATGGGCGGGGGGGGTGAGGTTCTGCCAGGTGCGGTCGGGAGGTGGGGTCGGTGAAAGGGAGTGGGACAGTGCCGTCGGTGGGAGGAGGCGGAGAGGTGAGGGGTCGGCGAAGGGGAATTTGATCGAAGGGGGGGTGCTGACTGACGGTGGGGCGTGCGGAATTCGCCGTGGATTGGGCGGGGGGTGGTTTGGTTCGTCAATGGCCGTCCGTTGTAGCGAATATTCGCGATGTTTTCAACGAACGACGGCCGGAAAAGGTGGGAAAACAAAAACGTGTGGGGCCCAAAAAACACTGCTGGTGGTCAAGAATTGTGAAACAAGCAACTGCTCGTGATGCAAGGGGAATGTGGGGGTCTGGTTATTGGTTATACAGAGGGAAAGCCGGGGGACGCATGCAATATAAGTTAGGCGTGAATCGAACGTTTTGCTCTGCTACCATGAGATATTGTGCATATGGATATTACGATTCACGTACCTTTAGTATTGGATGCTCGGGTGTAGTCAAAGATGACGAAAAGTACAGGGGGGGAAAACTGGGTTTATTAATACAATTAATAACTGATGTTATAAAAATGTACAATCTCTCAGCAAGGGGGTACGGGACGAAGTGGCGTCTTGAATTCTCTCTCTCCTCTTCCTGAGGAGAGGGGGGACGAGGAGGAAGGGTTTGGGGGTCATTGGACGGTCACTCCTCAGATCCTGTGTATACGTGACATTCATGTCACACAACTGCTGACAAGGTTTGGTACTATTCCCCAAGCCGCAAGATCGGAATATGTTCCAAACTGCTATATTGCTGGATGGGGCCCTGTGAAATCGTAAAAGCCAGCTACGATGAAGTCTTCCGCATTCGACTATCCAACTGAAAGCTACGATTCGTTCACAGCGATCACCTTGCAGCCTATGACAGTTTGAAGAGGAAGGAGTGTTTTTGGGATGTTACACTATACGTTACCTTGTTTTACAGTTGCTGTGTAACGAATAAAAAGTAGAGTCGTGTTCTAGATTTCAAGCGACAAACTGTTCTCTTTGAAACGCTAGGACCCTTAAACTATAACAGTATGAGTGCATATTGAGTAGAGCTCACAAGGATTTTGTACTAAAATACACAGGGATATTGTATCGGAAATAAACTGTTGTGGTAAAATATGCAGATTTGTAGGAATTACGTGGAGATAACCGGTCGAATTATTTCGCTTGGTGTCCAATAATACTAACTGCTCCAATTGTTGTGGTATGAGAAGAGAAACAAGTTCGTCAGATTATTCGGTTGTATCATAATAAATCAGAAGACTTTTATTGCATAATATGCGTGTGGGAGTTACAGAAACACATGATGCCCCTGTCGCTGATCACGCATAACTTCAGAGCTGCGCGGGTCAAGCATCTTTGGCCAACAGAGTTTCAGACCCCACATCACGGATACGAGCACGGATATCGCAAGAAAAGAATCTGACGCTATTCCTTTTATTCAAATGCAATTTAATGGAATTTCTAATGATCTTCTTGAATATTGTGGAGAGAAAAGAGAAAATAGGTCAAAAGACGAGGTTTTCGACGAATTTACCTCTTTATCGTGTCTGGTGTTTCTCTTCCTGTAGGTGAACAGACAAAACACGTAGGTGGTTCAAATAATGGTGCCAAATGAAGTTGAGATTTTAAGGTCTTTTCCCCCTCTATTGGCACCTGTGAATATTTTCGCAGTAGTTCGTAGGACATTGATGTTGACCTCATGATCAACAGTAAACAGTACAGTTTCTTGGAGTAAAAGTAGAGTAACATTTAAAAAACTTAATCCTGTAAAATAATGTTCAAATAGTCGAACGGAAGGGGGGGGGTTACTAGCTTATTTATGCAAATATTTATTTATTCAACATTTGTATTCGATGAAAACTTAGTTTTAATTAAATCGTACTGGTTTAATAATAAGGTTTCTTCTTGAATTTGGAACAGGTCACAGAAGAGAATAAACCATTGTGGAAGAATTTGCAGATTTTTTTTTTTTTTTTTTTCATTGATTAGCCTCCCGAGCCTTGATTGTGAACGAAAGCCTGGTAATTCAACGCTCCGGGTGGTCTTGAAATCAAAAATAAAAAATTTTCGTCTATTCAAAAATGTGTTTACAAAATACACCGCTTCGCCTAACGTTTTCTATCAATGGCGTTTTGAAAATTTCAACCTCCATTTTGCACATATTCCAATTGAACGGTTATGTAGCGTTTCGAAGCTCATACTCTACAATCAAGTTACATGTTTTATTGTGAAAAAAAAAAAAAAAAAATGGATGTCTGGAAGCCCTGGTAGACAGGCGGAGATAAGTGGGATCGAAATGGAACTATTGACTATTGATTAAATACTTCGGTACGGGATTGCGGGCGTACAGATCGTCCAATCTCGAATTTAAATGAAAGTATTTACTCAGTATTGAATAATCGTACACGATAAACTAGTGCGACCAAGTACAAATTACGTTGCTGGGAGTAAAGAATGGACAGTGTGCACCTCTGGGAGCCACAAACCGGAATTAGCATGAGAACACCGTCCGTTCGCTCGATAAAATATATTTTATTACTTCGACCAAAAAATAAAAACCCATTCGGAAAAAAAATTCAATTCCACTTCGCGTCCGTCATATTGAAACCTAATGCCGTAGAAGCCCCCAAGCACCTAAGTACAACGAATTAGTGTTACAATCCCCTACGGGCCTTTTTCCATCGTTCTCTTCATACAGTTTTGTTTTACGCCTCTCTCTCTAACTCTTCCTCTGTTCAGAGTCGAGATATTATTTTGAAAACAATAATTTCAAAGAAGATACTCCTCCCAGCACCGCAGGACACTGCGGCTGCCCAGCCAGAGGAAGTGCTGGAGCCTTTTGTTATGCTAATACTTGGACGCTATAAACTCCTTTATTTTTTCATGCTACAACTCCAAGTCCCTGATAGTCTTTACATTCCTGAATCCGTGGGCTTTTGAACTTGAAATCTAACGGATAAGGTAGTTTGTCTGCTATAAGTTAGGGTAAGTCAGTTGTGGCATTGCTCATGATTTGGGACAAGAAAGTCGTGTTTGATGTGGCTTTTCGAAATCCTACATAAGCCTGAATCCTACGGACTTTGGTCAAGTCATTGTGCTCTATTTTTGGTTATTGTACTTCATACTTGGCTGATTCCAAAAATACGGGCGAAGTACTTCTTTCTACTCTCTCCTGATGAATTACTTAATAATAATTTCGACACGTTGATGTATTGAAGCCAACGTGAGTACCACCAGGTGGTCAGCAAACATTATTTATTTTTGTTGTTAATCCTACCGAGACGGTATTCGTATATCGGATTTAGGAGGTACCACTATACGGTAGACTTAGTGAGTGCTCGTAGTATTTACAGCCTGATTTAGGTCGACTCAAGATACTTTTGTGATCATCGGTTTTGGCCTTCAGTTTTAGACCAGGAAAACGATTCTGATTTCCTGCATATTCAGATCCATATCTTCCATGGCGACCCATCCATTCCGCCGATTTTAGCCCTATATCCCGCACACAGCGAGCGCTTCGTAATAGTTGAAATTACCGTATCAGATCACTGACACCAACCACCCATTCGCTCTCGTAGAGAATGACCACTTATTACAAAACGATCTTGTTGAAAGACGGCACTGCGATCAACCTGATTTCTTTGTTCTTATTCGGATCCCATTCGCACACAAATCCCACCAACGTTGCGATGCGAGCCGGCGAGACGGCTAATCTGGAAGAACGTTGTTCAAGATAAGGCCGAAGGAGGACCACAAATTACGTCACCAACAATAGGGAACCAGCTCTGTAATCAGGGCTGTTGATTGGTCCGGGAGGGGAAGCGGTTTTTCTTGAAAGACAGGGAAGAAAGTGCAATTCACTTTTAATTAATGCCCCGTGCAAGTTCTTTGCCCGAGAAGCAGGTGCTTCGGTAACAAATGTGCTGGCTCAACTGGCGATGTTTTATCAAACCCTGGCGACGTCACGGGGACATCTCTGAGGCTGCTCAATCGAGTAGGATGCAAATCAGAGATGGAGATAATTATAATATTACAGGAACCCAACCCAGCCAAATCCAGTGAACATTTTATTCATGTTCAGTTCAGGCGACAATAGACACCGATGAAGGCTAAGATCGTGTGTTTAAACGATTTCTTTATAATGTTATTTGGTTGTGTGAACCAATCAGATAATATTTGATTGGTTCACACATTTCACTCATATTATCAGACATTTCACTTCATCAAGGTAAACGACAACCCTGATAACATTGCTTCAAGAAAAATATTATATCCTAGCCGAGAATCGAACACGAGCCCTCAGTGCTTAACAATTTTCTGGCTCAAGAATCAAGAATAATTTTATTGACAGAAATAAAGCATAAAAAGTTCGTAGAAGATGTTTGAGGCTTATACGATACCGGCCTGATGGCCCTAAAGGCTTCACGAAAATGAGGGATGATGGAGGGTAGAGACATGGAGTGAGGTTTGTGGTGGGATGATTGTGGTAAGAGAAAATTTTGCAGACAAAACTCTTGAATGGATGGAGTGTCTTAACACTACGGACACAAAATATACAATTACTTAACATTAATTACAAAAATATACAATTATATACAATTAGCATTAGTTACAGTTCTATATATACAGTTATTTACAGGTCTATGCACAAATTTAGTTTTACAGGATATAGATTCCTGATAGTGGGAAGTAGTGAGTGGGTTCTCAGGCCCGCCTCGTTTGGTGGGTTCCCCATTGGGGCTTTTGAAGGGTGTTAATGGGTCGGACAAGTGCGTTTGGGTGGGATCGAAGTTTATCAAGAATCAAGAATAATTTCACGGTCATGAATATAGCATACAAAGTTTGTATAGAATTATTGAGGCTTATACAATACCGTCCTGACGGCCTTAAAAGTTTAACGAATGATGGATGACGGAGGGAAATACAAGCAGGAAATAGAAACTGGGCAGTGTGGTTGTTTTCTAACGAAACAAATCGAGAAGAAACCACGAGTTGGACCAGATGGAATTAAGCTGGTTCAATATGAATCAGACCAGTCAATATTTGTTTGTTTTTTAATTTGTTTTGCACAAAAATTTTAACACAAACATAAAATAATGTTGACGATGATGATTACGACTATAGACAACGTATTCCATTCGAGATTGGTATAATTTTTTCAAAATTATTTATTCATGTTACAACTAACTGCATTACAACATCTAGAATGAACTGATTGATACAATGTATAACTTTCATTGACTTATGTTCATTCTTGATCAAAATTATGGCTGCTCGCTGGAGCGGTAATTATTTATAGTACACAACATATCATATGCACAACTCAATTCAAATCAGAGGAGACAGTTGAGGGGCAACAACTCAGATGCAACATCCCCATAAACACACACATCATCAAGACACCCTCCAAGCAACATATAACTGACACAAACACGACTCCCTCCCCACATTAGGCTACCAGGCAATATTGTGATTCAACTGATTGATTGATAAATCAAAAATAAAATGTTTGCCGAGTTTCTTCGGCGTTTTTGAGTCTATTTGAAGGCTCATTTTATTTCAAATAGTACACACCTCGATTTGAATAGTAATAAACGTTTTTCGAGTTTTTTCCACGTATTCGAGTCGAATTTTGATTTTCTCGATGAGTAATTGTGTTCCTATATTCAAATCGATACCTAATCAACTCTTTTCGAGTATTGATATACATCATAATATTAAAAATACATTTATAATATCTTATTATTATATTAACGTGACACGGAAAAACTTAGGATTTTGGATGTGTTTATTGGTATACGAGAGTATGGTTATTTCAACATCACCAATCTCGTTTAACTTCAACATGAAATCTTTTTGACCCATTGATAATCACGTGCATATTCCTACGTATGTCCTTCATTGAATACATGAACAATTTTTGATAGTTTAAAAAAAATGGGCCGAACACTAGCCATTAAAAATAATCAACTACAAAAGCAGATAGTACAAAAACATATCCATGTTAATAAAATCTGAAATTTGATATAAAGCTCAGTTTTGGCGTCCACGCTGAGTTCCTCAATAATGTAAGTAGCTTCTCTGGAAGTACGATGAGGCATGTGAAAGTAAAATGTATACGACCTACTGTTATCAGGTGCGGTTTCATCAGTATATCAGACAGTATCATGGAATAGGAGCTGTACGATTGTTGACTAGAATAATAGCACCATCCATGAAATTTATTATACCGTGCTGATGATTTACGTTATCCTGCTCGTTGGAAGGAAGTTATAACCTACAGAACTCATTCGTTAGATTCACACTAGTTCCCTGAAAAATTAGACGTATCCTGTTGATGATGAAACAAAAGTCTCGTTAGGTGTTGGAAGACGATGTCTGAGGGGCTGGCACCCTCTGCCAAGCAGGTGGCTCGTAAATCAGAGGTACTTAGCTGTCCTAATTGATACCGCCCTTTTGAAAAAAAAAATTAGGCAGACAGAAGGCGCATGCGCTCCACAACCGAACTTTAACTCGAAAACGATGACACCTGGTGCGGTAGGAAACTCATAAACGAAACTCATACCATTTTTTTCTTACCTTGTTCAAGAATCGCTTTTTCCCACCCCTCGATTATCCTTTGAAATAGAAGATATTAAGTTCTATAACAAGAATGTCTATTTTTTCCCCGAACTGAAGATGCCATGATAACAGGACACTGGCAGCTGTCATTCTTAATTCTCACGACTTCATGTTATATTCAAAGATTGGACAAACCTTTGGGTAACCGAGTCAGGGTTGTCTACTGGGTAGCTAATAAATGAGACATTATCATAAACTTAACATAACTTTCATCTCGATATGGATATTTGAAGAATCCTTTCACGACAGAGGGACTAGTATTAATAACGATTTATGATGTACGGCCAAGTCCTCGCCATTAGCATTGGATTGTGGCTTAAAAAATAGTGACAGTAACATGATAAAGCAAATGAACGATGAAAGTGAACAGTGGCATAGAATCAATCACCCAGTACCTACGTAACATATTTGGAAAGTGAAAGATTTCTAATTCATGGTAATCAGAAAAAAACTAAGAACTAACTTAGGGCGGAATTCATAGTCAACACTAATGCACACTTAGTACCGTAAGGTAAAGCGCACACTAATGGGAAGTTCAAGGATTTGTGCAAGAATTTCGCCACCTTACAGACTCATTTTTACTGCATTTTTGTTAAATAAATCTGTTTTATCTAATAATTATTGATTTTTATCCTGAACAACTCCAAAAGTTTGGAAAACAAATTTGTTTTAATGATGGTATCTAATATTTGTCAAAAGAAACTCAAATCAATATTCAAACTGAAAATCCTGATTTATTTCTCATCTACATGTACCAACTCGAACAACTTTAGTCCAGATTAAAACTCGAGTTATGGACCCATTACTCTGTGGTTTAATATACCAATTACCATTACTCTGTGGTTTAATATACCATTACTCTGTGGTTCAATAATAAGGTACTTACCTAATATTGACGATTCAAACAGCTTGTCTCGATTGTTGTCCCTGAATTAAGGACAAAAAACTCTGCAAATTCTTGACACAACGGTTCATTATCTTCTTTGTACAGATCACCCTTCTGTCTAGATCACTAGGTCTAAATGTCTAGATCCTAAATGTTAGATTAATTATTATTGTCAATTATCACTAATTATTAACAATTTTATCAAGTACCTACTGAAAATTATTATAATTTATTGTTAGGTATTGATAATTCGTATTTATTATTAATAATAATTATTATTAATTATGATTAATTAATAAGATATAATTCTGGGGTTTTTAATACTACGTCGGTAATAATTTTTCTATAAAAGAAGTACCTACCAACAAACATTCGAAATTACCTTCATTTCCGTAGCACGAAACGCACCTCAGAACAACAAACTCGACATCACTTAAGCCATATGATGTTCCAAAGAGCTTGTTAGTATGAAAATGGACCTGTATTTCAACAGTTTGATTCACGATCGGGTTGTGAGGCACAATCTTTGAGCCGTCATTGTGAACGAACGGCTGGTCGTACAAAGCTGCGGATGGTCTTAAAAAATTCTACGGAACTAACTCTATCTAAATATGAAATAAAAAACATACCGTTTGATGGGAATTTTTCGAGATATGGAATTTTCAAAATTTCAAAATTCGTTTTGAACCCCTTCCCCTTGACCTAGGGTTATGAAAAGTTTCGTGGATCATTGTGGGGCTGGTCCAAACCCAGAAACCAAATTTCGTAATTTTAACTCAACGCTAACTGGGCAAAGTGCCTCGGACGGCGGACGGCGGACGGCGGACGGCGGACGGCGTACGGCGTACGGCGTACGGCGGACGGACGGATTTTTTTTTATTCGATTTTCTGAATCTACGTATCTTGAAACGTAAACCAACAAATTTTGAGGGGGGGTTAAAATTTTTTTTTCTTTGGGCGATTCCAATGGTTCATTATCGAAGATAATAAACCAAAAGTCACAACAGGTCATCAGTCATTCGGAGCACCAATTGATTCATTACCCTGTTTTTGGCTCGATTTATACGACTGTTGACAGGAAATGATACGAACTTGTGAAAAGTGTTAAATACCACTCAAAGGCCTTGCCAAAATTTTGCGCGTGTGATGAGGATCGCTCGTATGAACGGTTCTTGGATGGTTTTCAAACCTCAACAAAGTCTAATATTCTAAAATACTTTCGAGAGATGGTTGCGTGTACTGTGTTGCACCATTGTACGGTGACAATGGCAGACCCTTAGCGACGTGGCAGGTCCATCATCTTCGTCGCCAGTTATCGATCGCATCAATTTGTCAACCAATGATGCGTTCTCCGGAGTATAAAACCAACGCCCACCCGTGACGCTCCTCTCCGGTATTGTGCATATTGTTTAGAATTCCTCCTAACTTCAGGTAAAACACTAACTACCGAGTTGTATTTTTTGTTTTCCCCACTAACTCCGAGCAGACCACACCAAAAACCGGACAGTTAGAGGGAGGGGAGAAGAAGGGATTTATTGGTTTGGCGCGATCTTCTTTTGTATTTCGTATCTTTTTTTGTGTGTGTGCCGTCCGAAAAAGGACCGAATCCGAACCACACCTTTGGAAACCGAATAGATCGTGGTTCCCGATGAAAAAGGCTCCTATTGACTGCCCACTCAGGTCGCTATCGCCTCGAGGTGTCCCCTGACAAACAGATCACTATCTCTTCAGCCGATTTATTGGATGACCACCCTTGTTTTTCTATAAAACGTCCTTTTATTTCCATGCGTTCGACCCCGGTATGTACCGGTGGGAGGTACAATTTGTCCCGTTTTTAGAACATTACAAACGAGGACCTTCAGAAAGATACTTCTACTCGAAATACCTTGAATTTATGGCACATCATCCTTCCGAAACTTGAAAGTAATTGGGATGAGGGCCCTTATACGCAGGAGCGTCGCCAGAATCTGGGGGAGAGAAAAGTTGGGAATTTCCTTGCCACGAGTTGGGACAGTTGGGAAATCAGTGGTACAAGAAAAATATTTTTTTAAATGAAATAAAATTAAAATATTGGCGAAAATTCATCAAAGATTGAAATTTTTGTTACTTGGGCAAATAAACTGTAGGTTTCCTTACATTTAACTTTGATTAAACGTCTTTGGCTGTTTACATCTTGTTTTAAGAAATCAATGAGCGACATAATATCAAACAAAATATTATTTTGTTAGAATTCTGTTTCGGAGAAATTTTGTTACTTATTGGACGTATGTTGGCTACCCTGATCCTGTTCTGTGTTGTTGAATCGTCTGCGAGAGCGAGACTGCGAGATTGAAAGTGCAAGCGATGTAGCTCTCCAGTTGAATTATGTTGATTGCTAGTGTTTACAAGTAGATAGGTACACTACACTCACTCAATTCAGTATTTAATTAAAGTATTAATACTGAATTGAGTGTGAGTGTAGTGTAGTATAATAATCAGTAGATTTTTTTTAAATAGTAGAGACATTGATTTCTTAAAATAAAAAATAGTTGGGAAATCCATGTTAAGCATTTGGAAAAATTGAGGTTTATCCCATTTTACTAAGCAACGCCACTGCAAATACAGATCCTAAGGAGGCTGCGTATCAAATTACAGCTTCATTGTGTGAATAACATTGAAATTACCTTCAGGAGCCACTCAGCTGATCCGGGGTCTGGGCAGCGTCAAGTTATAGTCCAAAGGAAATGAATCTAAATCTATGGAAAGGTGAAGGGAAGTTATAACGAACTGGTGAAAATGTCCGAAAAATTACGTTTTCGCCATTCATTTTAAACCCCTTCTCATTGACTTGGAGTTATGAAAAGTTTCGTGGATCATCTTGACTTTTAAAGCCTAATTCTACCAATTTTTAGGAGAGATTGAAGTTGTTTTTGTCTGTTTTTGAAAATTAAATGAACAACATACCTAATTAACCATAACACACGTTAAATAACGCATCTAGTTCATGGTTTTTACCGTGTGGGTAATCAGTTGGAAAACCAGATAGTAATCGCTTGGTGCTAGGATTTGATCCGGGTCAACTTTCAAAAGGGAACCCCCCCAATAAGATCGTGGTCGGAGAAATGAAAAGCGGTCCGATAATACCGTCTACGCCTTCATTCACTCCTATAAATCAGCTATTGTTAATCGAAACTGGGGGACACATCTGGCGTGTAGAGATTAAATCTTTATTAGGGACTGCGGCGGCCTCGGGTCGCTTTTCTTCCTTTTTGGATGTACATGAGGCTCTTTCATGTTTCGGTACAGTTACACGTATTTATACCGGTTCTTGTCAATCCCTCGATTCGATCGTTTGGTGATTGGGATGTCTCGGGGGAGTTGGTCGTACAGATGTTGGTCGCTATCTAGGAAACGTGATCGACGAATAATGTTGACGATTCGTACGGCGAGAGACTACGTCATTTCCTGTTCTCATCGAGTTGGTTCCACTCAATAAATACGTATCGACGAGGCGGCGATTCAGTTCCAAATGTAAATTCTTCCAAGGATACCAATATCTGAGATACAAAAACAACAATTCAAAAACATACAAACTTTAATAAAACATTCGTAGTTGAAAAATGTGCAGTACTAAACTTGAGATGCACTACAGGATCTTCATTTCGAGACAATTTACATTGGCGTTCCTGCTGATATCACCTGCAGGTCGTCAGAGCCTCATTCTTCTTCACTATTACCTGTTCGGTCTTTGAGCATTATTTTCCAGTCAGTAAGCGTTCTCAAAGCTCCCTATGTACAATTGAAGGGTCAGGGGACAAAACGTACTAAGTCAATTTTTCTAGAAATTGAGAAGAACGCATTTTAATTTTTCAAACTTTGACGAACCCCACAACTTTCGTAAACAAATTAAAACAAAACGAAAAGTTGACAGACAAACATAATATGTTTGTCAGAAAGTGATTCCCAAGCTCTTAACTAATATCAATTAGTTGAGTTGTTGAAAATCAAGAAAATGTAGGCAAAACTTTTTTACATAAATTGAAACCAACAATGAGGTCCAGTTAAGCACCATCTCCTGTTTGACGTTGACCACACTGAATGGGGATGGTTTATTTCTGCTCGACTTTGCCTTTACTTCTTCGGAATCATTAGGTGTTTCCATTTCCTTCGTCATGTTCCATAATCCGACCTTTTTGTCATATTCTAAGTAAGAGTGTCCATGAATTTGATTGGAGGTGACAATGTATGAACCGGACCACGGTATAGTTTTTATGCTGTCCCCTTACAGTATCACAAAACATTTCCCACTGTTCAGCTTCGTCCTCCAAAAAGTTATTGAAAAAGTTAAAAAGTGTTAAAAAGATACTTGGGAGCCAGGTAAATCAATGACTTGCGTGTTTCTTTCCCCTTGCAGCGAAAGTTCAAAGGTGAATTGGCCGGACTAGAGTGGGTTTTTCACATTTCTGACAGCTTCATACGATGTAGTTTTTTACCCTGAATCCAATGATACCAATATTTCAATTTCGAACAAAAAATGACTTAGTACGTTCTTGCCCCTGACCCTTCAATTATTCCTGTCAATTTTTTTGTACAGCGCTTTGGGGTTCGAGAAGATTGAACTGCACACTTCTACGATCACTTTTTTTCGGCTAATGGCCGTTTATGTTCCAATAATAGGAGTAATAAACAAATTACCATTATGTTGTTCAGTTATGTGACTCGAAAGGACAGCGATCCACAAAGAAGAAATCTTGGCTGAAAATTACAAAATGATTTAATCGTTCAGGATTTTTAATTGCAGTTTTACGATGTCTTCCCCTTTAGGCCTCATACAGGTCACACCACTGCGTAGCGTGCTTTCCACCGATCAGTGTGCAGTCATTACCCTGTAAGTGTGTGGCCGTGTCGTGTGGTATGTGATTGAAAAAATAAAAAATAACAATAAAAAAGGTAATGATTTATACGAGTGTCAGATAGTATTCGAGGCCTGACAACACATTGTTTGCTTTCGGATGGGCGGAAAGCGATGTCGAATCGTTTTGTCGTGACCGAGCTCACGAACTCTTCCACGGGCCTCCGGGATGTTGATCATGGATGACTCATTTCTTTTCTCATAAAGGCAGTTCATAATGGAGCGATGAGCACAGTAGGAATAACCCTTGCACGAATTTGAAATAAAAATACCTGGGCAATAGGTACCTTACATGTAATAATGAAGAGAGCGTTCAATGTAACTAGAAAGATAGTATTCGAATCCTCTTCTGTCTTCTGTATATACTTCTGTCGAGCAGTACCACATAGTAATTATATGATACGACTCCTCGTAATATTTCATCGTCGTAAGGAGAAAAAAAATGTCGCAAATAACACAATATTCAACATAACGTGAATAAGAATAAGAAAGTTATCAATAACTTTGAAAAAGTGAGGATTGTACCTTTAATATTAAATATTAGTCGTTACTTTTGCGTTGTACGGGTCCACATACATTATCGCTTGTGAGCTGATGCAACTTCCTCCTCATCACTCCCTCATGGCCTCAAGAGGCTGTCTACCAAATTTCAGCCCTAGGGTGGCCATCTATAGAACACAAACTTTTAGTAACAATCTTATTAGTTCATGAGATGAGCACATTTTTCACACAAATCATGAGCTTTCAAAAAAGTGGTGAACGAATTTGGTAGGTACGATGAAAATAAAAATGGCGAAGACGAATTTCCGCAGAAAGGCACTGGTTTTAAGCGAGAATCATCAGAAATGGTGAGTTTGTGTGCCAGAGTAGAAACATGAAAGTAGTAAACGTGTACTTAAAAGTTAGACGTTAAAACAATACCCGGTGCACGATTTTTACGAATCCATTTCAGTGCTACCAATTATACCGATTATACCTATCATATGAATTTTCATTTGGAGGGATGTAGGAGGTTCAGTATAGAAGAAGGAACGTTGTTTCCAAGCTATCGGCTTTATTAAGCCATTTTCAGGGGTTGGTAGATATTTTCTCCCCGTCCCAGTCTCTACTTCCTCCAGTGCACTCGTCAGGTTCCTTCTTTCATACGAACCTCCTACAACCCTCCAAGTAAAGAACGGTCAATAAGCCGAGGAGGAAATGTACAAAGCGTTAACCAGTTTAACATGGTTTTCGATTAATTTTTAGTTCTATTCAATTATTTCTTGTGGATTTGAGGTGTGTCAGCGTTCATTGTTAAGTTGTTCCGTAATAATTTTCGGGCATGCGCAGTAGCGAACGTTGAAAGTTGATCAAACTCGCTATTAACACGTCAGATAACGCATCACATCAAAACTCGACCGAGTTATTAGAGCCGATTAAAGATTCATATCGGTCGGATTTTCAACTTATCCGCTCATATGAGACCGCTCAATCACTCAAACAGATGTTCCGCGTTTAGTGACCCCTTTTAGGGTTTTTTTTTTGTCCAGAACCGAAATCACTAAAGTTCCGGAGGGAGGACCAGGTGGTTCTGGTGGAAGTCGAGATTATAATCAGCCTCCCCCAGGTTTTTCTAATGGCTTCCGGATCCTGATTGTTATTGAATGGAAATCGGCTCCTCCGTCCCACATTATGGTGAGTGGGTGCGTTAACAAGGTGCAGTACCCGAATAACGAAATGGGGAAAGACGGCGATGATTTGAACGAACCAAAAAAAAAAAACCAGTGGACGATATGAATTGAATGGAAGTGTTGACAAAAGGAGAATCGGTGAAATTCGTTCCGTCATTGGCCAGAATCTGCCCCGATCATTAGCTCAAGCAATCGTCGGTGGCGTGTCACGTCGTATTGTGTACACAATGGCGACTCATTGTTCACGTTTCCTACAACCATCAGTAACCACCGTTCGACCGTTTCATAAGCAACGATGACAAACAGCACTCGTATTAATCTTTTTAATTGAGGCGGCATATCAATTTTTTATGATAACCTATAGTAACCATCTTATTATTTTACAGTTTGGAAGATTAAATAACTATTTTATCTATACAAGTACAATGACACATGATTCCAGGGGCCTACCCTCTGTACGTCCTTGGTAGTTAATAACTGCTTATTTACTCTATAAATTGCTCCTTAATGTTTGAGTGCATAGATTTTTGTTGTAAATATAAATAATGACTAGCATAAGAATATAACGAAAGTAGTTTTTGTTTTCAAGATGCTATGTAAGATCCACTTGTATCTATCTTTTCAGTCTTCACGCAGCCAGTATTCACGCAGTACTTTGGCTTAGCAAGTGGTCGGTGAATCCATCATGAATCCATCCTCAGGAAATTTCTTGAGAGAACTTCTTTTACTTCGGAAATGTTTAACCCTCTACGGCCAGATCTGCCAAGCGCAGCAAAATTTCAATTACTCCTAGGGGCGCACCGCTGAGTACCCTCCCCACCCATCTAACCTAAAGTCTTAAAAACGCGACCTGGCGTATTTCGAACGCCAATAAAGTATTTCGTAGTGAATAAAGTTGGAGATTGCATCAAGTTTCGAAATTGAACAGTCGGGGACACAAAAAGAAGGTGGCGTACTGTGTACGCCGATCTGGCCTAAGTGTGACGCCCAGACCACCTGGACATGGAGGGTTAAGTCACAGTATATCATAGAGTTCCTCACATACCACTCGGCGTTTGTGGTCTGGCGTATAGTCTTATTTTATTGAACCTAGTTCCTCCTAATTTGGGTGGTGCTGGCCGAGCCCTATATTGTGCACCCATACTGCCAAATTGGCCTAATCATGGCAAGATAAATTAATTGATTAAAATTAATCAATCGTGCAATGTTGAAGAGTCGAGTGTTGACGAATCAGTAGTGCTGTATTAGGAGTGCTGTAGTACTGTATTTACGAAACTGTAGGACTGTATTAGCACTGCATTGTAGTGTTGCATCATTGTTCGTATTACCTCAGAAGGAGAAGACGAATAACCCCATAACTTCAAAGAAGTTTTCGGTTGTTTGTTGCTTCAAGACAGCTTGACCTTTCTGACGAGAAATTCTTGGCATTCTACGGAATGAGTAAGGAAAGTTATTTGGAACTTGTAATATTGGTGTCTTCCTCTACTTCAGAAGTAACACACAACCATGTGAGAGTCCGTGGACGCTGAGGAAATTGTGTAAAATCTTCTTCGCCGTCTTTCCACCTCCCCCACCAGCAACAGGTTGGTGTTTTTGGTCACTGATCATCAAGGAACTGAAAACTCAAATCACCATGACACGACATGCGAATCAAAAACTTTAAAGTAAAACCAATCAATTAAACTTATAAATACAAATAAATTGTGAATAATTTGTAATTTATAGATACAAATGAATCAGTTTTGGACCTGCTCGTAGTTTACTGGAAATGTAGGGGGTAGTTACCAAATCCTATTCGAAGGGGATTCTATGGTCACGTTTTCGAACAAACTCAATATTCCAGCTGATAACTCCAATTATTTCGTATGGTTGTGGGACAAGGATACCGTTGTGGAAAACTGTGCAGCATTTTTATTCAGCCTTCGAAACGCCTTACAAACGGCATCCTTCGAGATCAAATTGATGTTGTTATCCCGTTGACAAGATCTGACAGTTTTACGACGGAGTGAAAACGTCGAACCGCCGTAGATCCCCGTCGCGGTGGGAATTCGAAGTAATTCACCTTCCGAACGAATAACAGCACCTCGGAAAGGGTTTTGATTGCCGCTTATCAATTCCAACTTCACCGCTCGCGATCCAAAATGAAAAACCGGTTTCCTTCAAAGCGAAACGGGGAATAAATTGCTTGCTCGTTGAGAGAGAAGAAAAAAAAAGGAGACGATTCCCGAAATAATCCCTATTGCTTCGTTATCTAAACGCCGTCTGTATTTCACCCCGAACTTCCAAACTCCGAGACCCTTCGATAACCATCTTTCATTCCGTTCGCTGTGAAGTAGCTGTGTAATTCAATGAACTAACATCAGCGCCTTTTTTAATGATTTATTTCAAAACCAACCCCGCTTGACGGAAAGATCCATTTTTGAAGACGAGCTCCCTCTTTTGATGATAGTAAATTTATACGCGTATAAAAGAGACAAAAAATTTGGAGAAAGGAATGTTGAGAATTGTAGGAAGAAAAGACCGGCTTCAGGCGCAGCTCGAATGTGGGTGTATTAATCTAATTTATAGTTCGGATATTCGAACGTGTTATCTGTCGAGAGATGCCATAGATAGTGGAGAATCTCGCGTTCCATCCAAATGCACTTTCCGTGTACCTTCAACTCACTAAAGGAACTCGATGGTTTAGTGAGAAAAATAAAATAAAATACATGAAGAGAAGAGAAAAAGAAGAAAGAGGAGACGGTGCGTCAAACGTGAATTAATTTTTTCTCGCCTCCTTTCTCGGGGTTAAGAACAGCTAGCGGTCGTCCAGTCGCGCGAGTTTCCTCGTTCTCTCGAACTGTCTTCCGCATGAACGTGGGGTCCCGATATACCCATTATATTCAAACACGAAGAATATGAGGGCGTTTTCATGGTGAGAACCAATGTATCATGAGGAGCGAACGGAATCTGACAGCCGAAATCGGTCGCATGAATCATGTTGTAAAAAAGTCCACAAATCAACGATCAGAGGCCGGAGAAAGAGGTTTAATAAATTTGATCTGTATCTTTGAAAACTTGTGATGGCTGAAGGGAAAAATGGTTACAGTCTGAGGGTGAAAGATTTACACTTATCGAAGGGTATGTAACGTACTGATCGATTGTATTGCTTCTTCACATGTTGAGCTGAAGAGGGGCTTTTGTACAAAAAACTTAATAGGTAAATACATTTCCCCAATATTTTTAGGGTACTTGTAAAATATCTCCTCATTATTACCGAATTCAACATCTTCAAACGAAACATTGTAATTACCCTTGTAGAATAAAGTAATAAGGCATTTCTCAGAATCGGTATTAACTCTTGCAGGCTTCGATTAGCAATATTTGGCAGTCAACTCGCAATCCATGCTTGCTTACGTTCTCATTTCAACAAAGTCAGTGCCCTCGAGACGATGCTTTGTGATCTGGAATCTCTCGGGGTAGTCAAACAATATTATTATACGGAAAATAAATATTATACGGAAGGGTTTCGAGGATTGATCAACACAAGACAATACATTTTACAAAAACATAGCATGTGTCCATGTACCCTACAAGCAATTCTTATGATTAGGAAATAACCTGCATGATTCAAATGAAGTTATTCGGTAGCCCCTTGTGCCTAACTGTAGATTCAAGTTCAGGGCGAACTTGAATGAAATGTCTGCAAATAATGGAATAATTATTAATTCCCTCATGACTAGAGAAATATTTGGACGAAGCAGAGGGAGTAGCAAAGTGGGTGGTTCGGAGTGGGCCAACCCTCCAGCGTTAGTTAGCGAGCAGTCCGTTAGATGTCAGATGTTTGTCGTTTCCCCCCAGTCCGTTCTTCTCTATGCATCTAAAAGTATACTTTTTGCAAAAATTTAAAATTTTACCAGAAGTCCAGCTCTATATTCTTATTTGACACCTCCGAAGCCATGAAAAATGATGAAGGCAAAAATGTTCTTCTTTGTTATGTTTGATCATATACATATTATGTAAAATTCTGGTAAAATTTTAAATTTTTGCAAAAAGTAGGTATACTTTTAGTATACTGCCATATCATATATGATATGGCAGTACATGTACCTACTGCCTCCAGTCTGCTCAACTTTACCAGCAAGTAAATATTATTTTCACACCAGTTCAATGAGTTTTCGACCACTCATTGTTAATATTAGGATTGGTTTATTATAAATAATAATTATTGATATATTTGTGATTTTAACAATTGAGTCACTGATTTCCAAATACCATTTTTCATACCATTTTTCCAAAACGTCGAGTTTGGTGTATTCTGATCGACGCTCAGAAGAATTCTACACGGTTTCAAAAATGTAATACCTTTTGGTTTATTATCTTCGATAATGAACCATTGGAATCGCCCAAAGAAAAAAAAATTTTAACCCCCCCTCAAAATTTGTTGGTTTACGTTTCAAGACACGTAGATTCAGAAAATCGAATAAAAAAAAATCCGTCCGTCCGCCGTACGCCGTCCGCCGTACGCCGTCCGCCGTCCGAGGCACTTTGCCCAGTTAGCGTTGAGTTAAAATTACGAAATTCGGTATCTGGGTTTGGACCAGCCCCACAATGATCCACGAAACTTTTCATAACCCTAGGTCAAGGGGAAGGGGTTCAAAACGAATTTTGAAATTTTGAAAATTCCATATCTCGAAAAATTCCCATCAAACGGTATGTTTTTTATTTCATATTTAGATAGAGTTTGTTCCGTAGAATTTTTTAAGACCATCCGCAGCTTTGTACGACCAGCCGTTCGTTCACAATGACGGCTCAAAGATTGTGCCTCACAACCCGATCGTGAATCAAACTGTTGAAATACAGGTCCATTTTCATACTAACAAGCTCTTTGGAACATCATATGGCTTATGTGATGTCGAGTTTGTTGTTCTGAGGTGCGTTTCTTTTATAGAAAAATTATTACCGACGTAGTATTAAAAACCCCAGAATTATATCGTATTAACACTCTCGGCGCGGCAGCATATTCATAGAATAACGCCTCTGACGGGATTTTTAATAACTTGAAATTAAACATTAGTCTCATAATTATCAACGAGGAAGGTATTTATAAGCATGTAGACTAGAAAAAAACCAAAGTTGATAAATTTCCAAGAATGTTGCCAAATGGCAACGCCCGCCAGGGGCATAAAACCTAGATAGTCTAACCCGCAACAACACCTTTTTTCTCTGGACCTGTTCCGAAATTTCTGGGAATTTTACTAGTTTTCCAGGGTAAATAAATATAACTTACTGTATTGTACAGAAATTATTATGCACGTCATTGTTGATAATACGTTCTAACTTTTTGAACGTACCGTTTTCTTTTCTAAAAACTCGGTAAGCGTGGAAATGGAATGTAATAAAACGTCGAAACAAATGCTGTAAATACTGTACTGAATTTTTGTAACTTATTATTATAATACATGAAATGTAAATACTGAACTGAATTATAATACATGAAAAATGCATGAAATGGCATACACATAATATAAACAAAAACAAAAATTACATAGGTACGTGAAATGGAATACATACATAATTTTTCGACCTAATTACATGCTAAACAGAGGTAGCAAAAACTAACAAAGAGAGAATCCTTTTTCCTTGTGGTAATTCAGGAAACAATTTGGTATGCAAAGCCCAGGCTGTTCATCACATCCCGGACAATATGATGAAACATGTTTCACAACTTTGGTTTTAGAGCACTGACGGCAACGGATTCGTTTTTTTCTGCTCCCATCTGAATCATAGATCATGAGAAAATGCTTGGCGTTTATCATATTTTGGCTCTTTGATGGAAGTTAGGTAGATGAAGGAGACGGAACCTCACCACTATTTAGAGATGAAACGCCTGAAATGTGCGTAAAAGTCTCAAAATAAATAACAACTTGTTCATTTCATAATTTACGAAAGTAATATCAATACAAAAAACAGATAACTTACCGAAAACAGAAGCGTTGGATGAAAGAATAAGTAGTGTGGGCTCCACGTCCTTTTTCCTTTGCTTCAGACTTGGTAAAAAGCACTATATGAAAACGGGTGAAGCACTATGTTTGTTCAGGTCGTACTGAAGTCATTGAACCCTAACGGGAGCATCTTAGAGCTACCAAACCCCACTACGGTCAAAAGGAACTTGGAGGGGGCTTCTTTTCATTGCGTTGCCATATGGATACGGCCGTCAGAGGCGAGAGCTGAGCCCGTTGCCATATGGCAACGTCCGCGCTGAGAGTGTTAATTAATCATAATTAATAATAATTATTATTAATAATAAATACGAATTATCAATACCTAACAATAATTTATAATAATTTTCACTAGGTACTTGATAAAATTGTTAATAATTAGTGATAATTGATAATAATAATTAATCTAACATTTAGGATCTAGACATTTAGACCTAGTGATCTAGACAGAAGGGTGATCTGTACAAAGAAGATAATGAACCGTTGTGTCAAGAATTTGCAGAGTTTTTAAAAACTACGAAAATCCTGGATGATACGGTTCCAAAACCGACAAATATTGAGCTTCTCGTAGGAAACCTTCTAAAATGTTTCCAGTTCCAAAACCCTACATTTAGTCCATCGACTCCTTTTCACTCTGCCGGTTCTCATTTTGGCGTTATTTTTCCATCGTAAGACTATTCAAATTCGGTTTTATCACGTTGGCAGCATGTAACTCTAAACGCCTAGGAGGAGAATAGTGCATGTCTATCATCTGCAAGCAGGTATTTTAGAACCAATATTCGTTTAAAAAAAAAACCTCAAAATGAAAGTTCGAAATTTATTATTCTGAAATTTAGGGTTTATTGTAAATTTTGGGATAAAATTATTGAGTTTTTAATAAAGAAATAATTAAATTTTGATCTAATATAGTTTATTTTCTTGTTTGGAGTAATCTTTTGTTTAAATTCAAATTTGATAAATCAATTCACAGCAATTTTCAATTTCAATGCAACAGCAATGTAAGCAACCAGAATAACCTATTTAGAAGACCTATATTTTGATGTGATTGTTCATTTTTACCTCTCCTCAACTAGTTCCTGTGGTTTTTGGACGAAGTGATGGCAAACAGCTCTATTTACAGGTTTTTGAACAAAAATGACCGTTTTCCACCAATGTGCGATGGTCAAATCCCGTTATTTCTACATTTAACTTTGAAACAACTCGTTCTGTTCAACTTTGATTTATTGTCATTCAAGTTGTCTTGCTTTCGCTGAAAAGGTAGTTCGAGAATAGAATGTCTAGTTTTTCTCGGAACCGAGTTAATGGCTTTTTGAAATGAACAACTCAATCATTTCCAATAATTTCTACAAATAAAACGTTCTGGTGTGACTAATAGACATTGAATTGATTAGGTTGTTTTCCATTCTTCAGATAGAAAAAAAAAACGTTAAAGAGAGAAATTCAGCAAAAGGTGGCTTCAAACCTTGAAAAGATTAGTGGAAACGCAAGGATTCCAAAGAATCGATTGGATCTGGTGCAATCTGAAGGGAGTCCTTTCATCTTCCCTCCTTTTTAGCTTTTCTTTTAATCAAACTTGGATCTTTTCAGAGAAAATCCACCACCTCTCCTCGCCCCATCCTGCGAGGAGGGGGTGAATTACAAATCATCTATTATTCACCTCTGGCCTTATTAGGGATCCGAGGCTCAATCCCACCGCCCCAGAGCTTCCTCGTTGGAACAAATCGAATTAACTTGTAATGCGATGGGATTTGTTTCTGGGCGCGTGGGCTCCTGGATCCGATCGTAAGTCGAAGAAGGGCGATAGTGACGGGGTGGGGAGGGGGGGGGGGGTATTTTCTAAGCAATTAGTCGTCTGTAATCCTCAATAAGGAATCGTCTAATCTGATATAACTGGGCGCTAAAGGGTTTCGGAGGACCGCCCACCCAATGAAAATCCTTTGTAGGTGTCCTACAGGTGTGATGGCAATAATCTTGGATTACACTGAGCACCGTTTAATTGCATTCAAAAGATTCGTCGGTGAGTGGAGCAATCGAATCATTTCTACTTGAAGTAACGCTAGAAGGTTTTTGGATCGGGGTTGGGAATAACGAGATATTTATTTAGTAAAACCCGTACCTAATTATATAATAAAACATGCCTGTTGATGCGCTTTCTAACAGTTCATACATAATCATTTCAAATGATCTGTGTTGTTTAATATGTAGGTTTCCTCTTCCTGCAACACAATTATTTGTCTTCTATAGAGATGTATCCATTTACCTTATGGTGTGATCCACAGTGGCCATGCGGCGCCAAACCTCAAGGCTATCTAAAGAGCTTGGATATGTCCTCTACTGGATCCTGTGCCCACCTGATATCAGCTTGCCAGCTAACAGTGAAAATGCTCAAGGTTAGTCTGGGATCCACTCATTGCATATTCTTTGCTTACTTGCTCATCTACTACTATACTCTGAAACGTTAAATGTACCTCCAACGAACAAGAACGACTGCCTGAGTTCGATCTCACTTGTATACATTTCTTAATGAAATATACAGGGAAATACCAAGACATTGTTGCTCAAAAACTTCCCGTGTATGACTACGAGCAGACTTGCTCATTTCACAACACACCGTTGATATTAAAGTTGCAGAACGAGTTCTTTCACAGTCGAGAGAGTTGTCAACGTTTATTTTACGGTCATAATTTGCCTCCCTCTGTTTTACACGGTTCGAGGCGGCGGGAGGAGCTTAAAACAGCGCTATTTTACTATTAATGCCTCCCCCGCTGTCCCGTGTCAATAGTAGTTACCAACGTTCCATTAACTAATCGTAATTACTCCGATTTATGGGGCACGATTCCGCATGGGACGCAGCCCCATTAACCCCCTTCGACTACCCCTTTGGTCAGGAACACTCGCATTGCACCCCAGGCAGCCAGTCGTCGTATTGAGTGGGAATTATTGAGTCGTCCAGTTCCAATAGCCCACGAGATATTCCACATAGACTACGAAACCTGTGACAACTCTAGAATCGTGAAAGTTTATCTTATGGTCTATCCAGGGCCTTGGTGCTTCTGAAATTCGTTGTTATATTAATGTCATAATATGGCATGTATAATAACATGTATATTATACAGAAATGTGCGGCAAAACTAGTTCGCAATGCTGTACGGTTGTAAGTAAGGTACAGTTCCAGTGAGCTTCTCTCTAAAATTCAGACCAATTTTCATACTGAGGAACAAATTATTCAAATCTATTGTTGTTTTGTAATATTGAGGTCTGAGATACTTTTTGTGTCCGTGGAAAGAATGTACGAAATAAATTAACGGGTTTGGTCTTAATCTGTGTTTTCATGTAATAATACTACTATAAGAATAATAATAATTGGATTATAAAACATTTTTGTTGTTCTAACTATTTATTATAGTCAAGACAAGACTTAGTCAAACGTTTATTCAATTTACAGAGTGTCAACATTGCCACTAGGCATTAAGAGTGGTCCTTTCAACATGGTAAAAATGACTTTAAAACTTTAGAATCCTACTCCTGTCAAATCTTAGAAATCTTGAAAACTTACTCCTTTCTAATCTTTCAAATCTTAGAAACTCACTTCTGTCGCATCTTAGGAAACTTAGAAACTTACTCCTGTCAATTCTCAGAAACCTTGAAAACTTACTCCTGTTGACACTTTGAAACCGTATAACCTCTGAAACTTACTCCTGTCAAGTCTTTCAAGAAATTTTAGATAGGAATTTTTAGTTAGGAATTTCTGGAGTTGCCCTCAATTAGATAGGGAAACACAATATTTTATGTCATTACCCCAATTATTTCGTACAGTTGTGGAACTGTGGGACTCTCAAGGATATCGTACGCATCTGTACAGAAGGGTGACCTACACAGAAATGATTTCTGAGATCATAAACGACACGTACATAACGCGAGATTCGTGCCGCGAAATCCCCTCAACTGTTCTTGAGTTGTCTCCCTTCTTACTTTTTATGCGAATCAGAGTTGCGAATAGGAAAAATATGGGCGGACGAAACTAACGAAGAAAACCCGATCATTTCTGTGAGCTTTCAGACACAACGATGAGAAAAGGCACGAAACGGAGGTGGAAAGTGAGTTTCGAAACAGAAGTAATGAGTTGAACGTAGGCTCTCTGAATTGCGTGGAATTCATTGAAAACATAATATGACAATTTCCAATGAATTCCACGCAATTCGCATATTATGCGATTACAAATAGACTACCAAAACGTTTCATTTCCACCTGATCGCATTGGGCCTTTTCAACCGGATTGTTCTCGTTTTACACGGCAAAGGACTAACACATCGTGATATTCAGAGAACCTGATTCGATGTCATTTCATGAAAAGCTTATGGCGTTTCCATTATTTATCTCGACGATGACAGCAATAACCACGATCAGACGATATAAAAGCAAATCAACCTGATACGAGGGAACAACTTGCCAGCTCAATTCCGCAGAATGAAAACCGTGCTTGTTCAACGGAATAGAAATTACATTTCGATATGAATATCAGATGTCGTTTAGCTCTTGTGTACTTATTTTGCTAAATATTGCATAGGCACAATGGATTTCATACTCAGTTCAGTGTAGAGCATTAAATGCTCTATTTAATGCAAATTTTGTAAAAATCAATCAGCGTTACACACAGTTATAACTAACTCACTAATGCGAGTTTTGATCATATTACCTATTATGTTTCCGTTAGAAAAATTAAATGAATAAACAAAGTAAGAACAAATTTAGGCATATGCCACCTACTTGGGAAACACTTGACAGAAACGATAGAACAGAAATCTGCACTTAGAATTATCAGCTTTCTGCATAAATTAATGGTCTGCATATGGTCCTATCAAACACCTATCAATGGAGCCTATTGTAGAATTGTAATATTATTCTCAATTATCGGGGGAGAGTCGTGAAGGTCGAGTTTTTCTATTGTTTCGAATTTTGTTTTGGTTGAACGTTTATAATAAATGGTTTTTAAAACTAATTAAACATTCTCCATTGGGTTTAGAGGGGGATATTTCTACTAACAAGCTAAACATTTAAGGCGAATTAGAAGAAAAATGTAAAAAGGAAAGGACACGCTTAAAAGAGACGCTTTTTAAAAGACAATTTATTTATGAACAAATAATTTATCAGAGTCGAAAAGAGCTTACGAGAGAACATTAGTATAAGAGCATTATTTAAAACAAGTAATGAACGACAGTTGACAGAATGACAGTTGAACAATTATATGAAAGCATTTTCTGTCCAGTTTTTTCGGTTTACCAGGCGTTTTCTTGATTGCTTTCTTCTTTCTATCGAACCTCCATGATGTAGAAACCGCGAAATGTAAAGAATTGGTGAACCAAATAGGAATGAATCTGCAGCGTTAATGTGCATCACAGCAAAATTAGTAAGGTAGCTGTGGGATTCTTGAGGTCGGGTGCCATGTCCGCAGCGTTCATGTTGGGATATGGCAGAAGCTTGGAATGAACTTGATGTGTGCTAATTATATCTCTGCATGAGGTTATAAAGGACCCCAAGAACTTGCAATAAAGTGAATTTTGCCACAAAAAAATGAATAAAAATGCTGGAAATTTATTTGGTTTTGGTAGCAAACGCCTAATACTATTCTTGAACAAACACAATATTTTAGCCCAGTACCTGCTCCAATTACGGTGGTATAGTTATGGAACTCACAAGGGTATTGCAAACATATAGATTTTATATAATTTTCGTTATTGAATTATTTTATAGCATTCCTAGTCCAGTCACACTAATGTAAATGTCGTAGTAATGAACCGGTGTAGTCCACCTGATGATAGCAGAGAGAAGAATCTGTCTTGCAAGATGTTGATCTTCAATGAAAACTTTGAACGCTTTGAGGGATATTATAGACCGGATTCCATTTTCATTTATACATTTATGACGGCGGCAGGTCCCTTCTTAGGAAATGCGACGGTACAGATTTCCCACGGGCATTTTAAGCTTCTCTGGCAAAACGTTTTCCTCTGCCGGGGTCCATTAAAGTGTCCATATTTCATGAGCCCGTTCCTTCAATGGGAAAATGTAACGCGAGAAGTAGTTTTCCCCGCCGTCTTCTCATTTTTCATTTCACAACACGTACCACCAACAAGAATAGAGCGGTTACATTATTTACATGACTTGATGACCAAAGTTGGCCAGCTTGTAACAAGGGTTTATGTAACCATTAGGCCATCCTAAAGTAGTTCAACCAGCTTTTCTCGTTTCCGGGGTTTCTCGGTGATCAATGAAAGGAGTTGAGGCTAAGATACGGAGGAGGAGATGAGTTGGAAGGTGAGGTTTTTCCGGGAGGTAACTGGATAATAAATTCAACTATTCGAATTAGCGAACGAAACAACAGATAAAAGGATGGATCTTATTGGACATTCTCCTCAAAATGGATGCTTCAGTGTTTTCAACACAACATAGGTGGTGAATTTGATACCAATTGGCACCTTCACGTCTGTTATGAATGGGGTGTTCCAGTGAAATACAAGGGCAATTTTATAAATGAAGTGTAATAGGCAGCTAAGCTCGAAATGGTTACTATAATAATCATGCGAACACATGCAAGCCAGTGCCCAACTAGGACCCTCAATGTATGTTGATCAAAGAAAACACAATTGCTCTGGCACGGACTGACAAGTACAAAGAGACTTGCTGAAGTTTGCAACAAACATCTAAATATCCTCCACGACGCCCTCAATATGGCTCTTCCATCATCAAAGATTGTGAAAGGTCTTTGCCACTTTTGAAGGACCTGGAAAGGTACTCGTGCCATGATTCCACGAGCATAGAAAGAACATTGAATTTTACGATTCTGATATGCAATGGACAGCTCAGTACCGTATAAACTTAGCTAAGGTGTGCTGGTATCAAGTACGAGTAGATTCATTTTATCCGGTAGGATAGGTACCTACTTTACATCCGTTGATTGACCCGTTTCCTAAACTGAATTTGAGCTAAACATTGGTACCTACACAGTTGTATCGATCTGTATACAGATCCTATAGGATGAAAGTAAAGACAAAGTAAAACTGGCATTTTCCAACCGTCAGAAATTGTCTACTCTGCAATGCGTAGGTATTCAATTTACCTTGTTGTATAATTTATTTTGATATTCACGTCCTGTACAATGTTTTCTGCCCTTGGTTATAATCAAGGAATAGCCCTATTACATTTGAATATTTTTAAAGTTCCTTCTCTCCTAACTAGTCCTTGCATTATAGCTGGTTGGGAGCTTCCGTTCCGATTGCCCTGTTCTGCTGGCCAGGGCTGCTCGCAAAGCGTACAATCAAGGTTGAATAGAAAATATTTCAGCGCAGCAATCAATGGAGTTGAAATTTGCGGGCAGAAGAGCAACCGGTGAAACGGCCAGGTTGACCAGGCTTCGTTCAGACAAAGATGGATCGGGTCCCCGAAACCGATCAAAAGCACTCTCTCTATCCCTCCCTCTGTCCTTCAGTCAACATCCACAGTGGAAGCTCTTCAATAATTGACCGGTCATACAGCAGTCATCCATCATTTCTCCTGCAATCATTTCCAAAGCGGTTGCGGCCGAAGGTTGACCAAAGTGAAATAATGCGAGTGGCAAGGTGGAATGTCATGGTGAGAACTTCGTTCCTACGTCTTCAAATTCCTTTCTATACGTGTTTTGTTCAAATGTAATAAAAATATAGTATTTTGGTATAATAAAAAAAATTTAAAAAAATTTTGTAGAACATAACAAAAATAACACATATTTGGTAGGTACTCGTATATAAAAAATCGATATCAGTAAAAATGTGACAAAAGGTCGATGCCCTCTCCTTTTCTGTGTAATCTTCTCTCCCTCCACCACCAGTGGTGAGATTTTTACATGTTATCCAAAACACTTATGACGATTCATCGATTTATGATTAGGTGACTTGAAGTAGGCACTTACCAGTATTCTATCAAGAGAAAAAATTTCCATTTTAATTTATATTTCAACCCTTTTCTATTCGACGCTTCTTTCAATTTTTTTTCGGTTCGGGACCTCAAAACGATTCGAGGATTAATTTTTCTTCGGAAGGGTTTACGTGCCTTTGAAAGATTCCGATGTATTAATAGAAGGGTTCAGTGGAGTTGAGGGCTTCTGAGAGATAACACCATAAATTCGTTTTGACGTTTCATCAGACCAGAAAAAGAGAGGGAGAAAAAAAGACGGCGTTTCCGCAGTAGATAGAGCTGGGTGGATGTTGAATGAAGCTTTCCCGTTGAAGATGTGACCCGGAGAAGAAGAAAATGGATTGAAAATGCTTTGTTATAAATGAAGTTCCGCGCCTTATATAAAATGGAAGGGAGTTTGAGAAACCACGACAAGATAAGACATTCGGATTGAATGAAACAGATTGGAAATAAATAAAGAAACGATCAAATCGTCCGGTAAATGGGATATTGAAATTTCTCGAACGAGAAAAAAGGGTCACTGAACCCAATAGTGTCCAACCAGATCCAAACTTGAATACATTTTCGAATACATTTTCCCACCAAAGGCGTCGAATACAATTTCATTGTATGAAGTAGACATTGTTTGTGATCAAAAACCACTTGTCTTGGAATTTATCGACATTTTGGCGAAATTCGGCACACCGAGGTTCAAATGCCAACTTCCGGTGCACATCCCTGCATTATTTATTTTTATTTTCATTTTTTTATTTCTTTCAGTTTTAGCCACACTGGATTTTGATACAATATCATGAGTTTCGAAAGGAAACACCAGCCAGTATTGAAAATATCGGAAAATCCTAAGTGAGACTGAGATTGTGTATGGACATTCCTGATTTACTATGTAGGTACCATATTATTGAAATACTGATGAACATGTAGGTGTTGACTGTTTCCTGAGTTGGAAATTGCTGTCCTAAGCGGATATTGTACATAGAAACCCACTTGAGACAGAATTACCTTGGTGCTAGGCAAATAGTGTATTCTTCAAGGCACCCAAATTTGGGACTGGCTGCTGACAGTTTTGGTGGTGGACCATTGGTTTTGCAGTACTCAGACAGAGAAGATGCACCTGTAACTATTCATGTGGACGGCTAAATTAATATATCAACCTAGGATAGAGGTCAAAAGTCAGTTAATGAATGATTGGACACCCATGTGGTTCCACATGATTCGTTACACCCACTACTGGTGCATTTCCCTGCCAGCAGTTGCACTCTCAGTGCCTATCACTGCAGTATATACACCATGGTGTATATTTCCCTGCCACACTAACCAGGCCTCTGCCTGCTACTGGTACAAAACTGTGTGTACAAGATAATTAAAGAATAAAATCAATAGCAGGGTGGAATGATCGACTTACACGCGTGGAGGACACGTTGATGCTTCCGAACACAGCTTTGGGGGAGAAGATATGGATGAAGATATGGATGATTTGAAATGTACAACAGGCTTTTAAAGTCAATGTTTTATGTCCTAAGTATTTCGATTTTGTGATGTTTGTGATGTTTGTGGCCTGTAAAGGACTGATCGAGTTAAATTTGGTCAATCAACCGGCTGTTTTGAAGAGTATAAATTTAGGAATTCTTCGTAATGTGATGTCCTACTCATGTTAGACCTGTAGGACCATTAATCTAACGCATTTTGGTATTTTACAATACGAATGAAGCATTTTAAACTTCAAAAAGGCTGACTCAGTTGTAAATTTGTTCTCAAGGGCAGTCCCGGTGTCAATTCAAATGGACATTTTTGTAACTTCTCTTTAAATTAAAAAAATGTTCATACTTGAATCGTTTATGAGTTATCTAAGCCCCAAGGAACCATGAAACGGAGAAAAAACAGAAAAATATCATTACTTCAAGCTCAGCTCGGTAGAGGTTATTAAAAGCGGGTGAACATGAAATTTTTGTTCAAAGGCCTACTGTGAGTAGTTGCTAAACCTACCCTACCGTTTAGGCCTGTCGACGAGTCCTGTTTATATATTTCAGACAGTTGAGAACTGGCTCACGTTTTATGGCATTAAAGAAAGTATTCCTGTCTGGAATTCAGTTCATTCCAGATGATGCTCCATTTTTGCGAACTCCCATACGGCCGAACCCCTCCGGATATGTCCACACTGAGGGGGTGCACAGCCGAAGACGACTCATCATCATACAATACACGGCCACCAACCAATAACTTCCCCCCATGCCATCGTCTTACTCAACACTTCCTACCGGTTCCTCGGCACATTCCCCTTCATGCATCCGAATTCCTCATATATCACCCAAATACCCTCCTTCGATTATGATACGGCACTTTGCCCCACGTTTCCCAGCACAAAGGGATATCTTGACTGAGCGCTTCCTCTCCATCAACGCTGTCTTCCCCCTACGGTTTCAATGAAATTCCCCAAAGACAACTCACCGGTTATCGAACATTTCGTATTCGCAGGGGGACAGTATAAAAATAGCATTTCCAACATTTTGCGAGAGAGAAACCAGGAAAGGTTTTTCCACACTGAATATCAATGTCTTCGTTGTATAAATACAACTTGACAGGAAATGGGTCGGAGCCAAGCTTCGTTTCGTATTCTGTCTAGTTAGAAATATCCGCATACTTTTGTCCTCTTCTATACAAAACTTCTTGAATCCACCTCAACGAGATGGCCCACACGATTGTGACTGCTTCGATGATAGAAATGTACCAGAAAATGAACCACAGAAGAAAATCACACTTCTACCGCCAGTTTTAGTCACGGTTTTGTATTGCTATAATAATATTGTAGTCCTACCAGGGGAGACCTGCCAGGGGAGGTAAGTACCTCGAAGTGGCCTGGGGAAAGCTGGAAATCGTTCTAAAACCTCAAGATAGTCTTAAAACTAGTAATCTGATCGAGTTGAGCTCAACTTTTGGCGAAGAAGTTATACTAGTTTCCGGCTTGCTGGCAAGAGAAGAAGAGCATGAGCATGAACTGGCCAGAAAGCTGGAAGTGGCCTGGGTAAAGCTGGAAATTGTTCTAAAACCTCAAGATAGTCTTGAAACGAGTAATCTGAATTCAACATTTGGTGAAGAAGTTATAACTTCTTTGGTGAAGAAGTTATATATACCAGTTTCTTGCTTGCTGGCAGAAGAAGAAGAGCATGAGCATGAACTAGCCAAAAATCCATTAATTTGGTTTCATCAAATCAAATCAATTATATCAATATTATTAACAATATTATTGTTACCTGATCTGACTGATTATGGCGCCAGATTTTGTCAATACTTTTGCATGACTAGATCCTATTTACAGAGGCAAAATACAACATCCAGACGTTCAATTGACTTCAACCGTTGACACTCCGTAGGTACAGCTGCTGAAAATTTCCCCCTGATAATAATTATTACTAAGAAGAAAATGGATTAATGAAGTTTCCAATAAACGCTCCTGGAGTGTACACATATCGGTCGTGGAAAAATTGGACCCTCAATATTATAGCAGCATCGCACAGATCCCTTCTCTCCAACCATCTGCAAGGGCAGCTGAGTAGCGGCTTGGTGAGAACTGCGAAGGCACATAAACTTTATACGAGCTCTAGCATTGATAAACTGCAAATAAATCCGAATAACTTGTGATATACGCTGCGAAAGATCGTACAGTCGTGCGATTTACACGAGCCAAACAAAAAAACACGAGTGGGTAAAGTTGGAACGAGAGCGAGGGAGACGGTGGAGAAACGGGAGTGAGAAAGGGATAACAGATGAACCCACACCCAATCAGCACCAATTCAGCTCTTTAGGCCTTAAATCACCTTTTGAGCAGAGGTTAAATTTTGTATCTTTTCTAATACTCGTAAATCAGTCGTATTTCGAAACCCCCACGTAGAATCCAATTATCACAGCCGCCTACTCAAAAGTCATCGCCAGCTTGCGTTTTAAAGCTTGAGACGGAGCGCCAGAGCGTCGGAAATATAACTGTTACTATATACAAAATGGAGGAACGAAGGTTTCTATTCATACGAAACTCAGACAGCTACCGGTGGATATAAAATAGATAATAATGTATTGAGGTAGGTGATAGATGGATATTGTCCTGTCGTAATGGAAAAGTAGCCTCATAATTCAACTCGGAAATCATCATGTCTGCAGCAACAACTCTCTCTAGAAATCATTACACCTATTACTGTATCAACTTTCTATGTATGTACGTCCAAAAACCGTAAATTTAAAATGATAATATTTGCCATTTGTGGGCGGTGTTCGAGTAATAGCTGCCAACAGCTCCCTCAAACCGTAGTTTGGCTAGTACCTATGCCTTCAAGATATAGGCATAGTTGGTAGATCCAGTTCCATTACCCAAAAGAATCTTACGAAAGTATCAATTCCCTACTGTACAGTGCCCATAACTTTCTCAGTTTATACTATGTAATGAAATAGTGGTTAGGTATGCTTAGATTATTGTGTTGAGGTCTATGAATTTTCATGCACAGCGTTACTCCTTGGAGTTGTACTAAAATTCCATGGTCAAGTAAAGGGTGATGTTTTGGCTGAGTTGGAAGAAAAAGGTTTGAAATTGATTGAACTGGTTTTGTGAATGCAACTTGAAGAGTAAGATTGTTGTGAAATTTCGAAAACTGCCGGGCGTGAGTGAGGAGTCTACGGGAGAGCAGGTTCATTTTTTTGGTTAATTATTTTCAATAGTTAACACTTTTTAGCTGCAGTTCTGTCTATCTCGATAACCTCACTAAGATCGTCTTAGGTACGACTAGACAGTCAAACGTGACATTTAAGTGCGGTTTCCGAGCTCGGAATTTAACGAAGTTCGAGACTTTAACCAGTTTAAGACTCTGGAGTCTTCAAAATGACTTTCCGAGTCAGGGCGTTAACGAAGTCCAGAACTTAACTAGACTCTGGAGTCTAACGGCCCTGTTCGACTCCGGAGTCTAAAAATTGGCTTTCCGAGTAAAAGATTAACTATGGGTGGTCACTATTAACATTGGGTGGTCACCCAATGCCAACATTAGAACACAAAAAAATGTACGATTCTCTCGATATTTATTGCTATTTATTGATATTTATTCTAGACTCAATAAGATCATGGACACATTGACACCTTGACTCTGTAAGTCCTGAACCTAAAGATCCCAAGCTTGGGAACCGCACCTTAGTGCTATGATCACACCTTAGTGCTTAGATGATTAAAAAAAAATCCAGTCATGCAGCATGGGCATAAGAGCGAATTTTCGAAGAACATCTCATGTATCAACCACGTTTCTTCCAAGTGCTCCAGTTTCAGAACGGAATAAGATATCGCAGTTCTGATTTCACCTTCGTGGTCAGCGTAAAAAAAACCGTAAAATGAGGAATTACTTGTCAGGATGTTTAGTTTTGGGAATTTAAGGGAAATTCCTTTATCAGATCAGAGCAAACTGAACATGAAGTAAGTACATCTCAAGTATCAACCACGTTTCTTCATCTTCAAAGTGATCTAGTTTTAGAACGAAATGATATATCGCAATTCCGATTTCACCATCGTGTTCAGCATAAGAGAACCTTTAAAATGATACTCGTCTAGCACATCATCCAAATTTAATTTGTTTAAACAAGTAGGTATTGTTTGAACAATTTTATAGATAAGAAACCGTGTGAATATAGCATCGTCATCCATATTCGAATCATGTTTAAAATTTCAAGACTCTAGCTCATCATCCAAATTAATGGCCAAGGGGTCGTATACGACACTTTGATTCACGATTTTTTTCCCCATACTCCTGTAGTATTTTTAGTTGTCACAGGTAATTTAATATTTCGATCAAGTAGGTATTCATGAAAGCAAGAAACATTTTGTTTCAATGCTCATTACTCAAATCAGACTATTTGGCGGTGAGGAATGTACCTAAGTTATTAAATTCCCATTAATTCCCAAAATGAAACAGTCTGACATGTGATACCTCATTTCGATACATAGGTCGATAGTCGATGCCAATGCTATATTCTCCTACCCATTAATACCAATACCCATTAAAGGCCTAAATTTCAACGTTTTTAACACCTTGGCCTTTAATGGCTTAAACAAATAGGTATTGTTTGAACCATTTTACAAATAAGAAACCGTGAGAATATAGCGTTGTCATCCATTCTCGACCCATGTTTAAAATTTCAAGACTCTAGCTCATCATCAAAATTTAATTTTTTTGAGCAAATAGGTATTGTTTAAATATTTTTATAAGTAAGAAACCGAGTGAAATTGCATTGGCATCCACTATCGACCTATGTTTAAAATTTCAAGATCATCGGGACCAAAGGTTGATTATCGAAGATAATAAACCAAAATCATGCACCAAAGGGTGGCGGTGAATTCGAAAATGCGATCTCCGGAAAAAGGGCGCCATGTTTCTGTCGGGTGGACTCGTGTCTCATTCGGGTTGACTCGTGTCTCATTCGGGTTGTTAGCCTCCGCCTACTCGACCCAGACTCGTCTCTCCTGTAGCCTCCTCAACCGACAGCTGTTTTCTGTGATGTCACGATGTGCGTCCTTTTCTCGTTGACTTGCCGGCCGATTAAATTATTGAAATTCGACAACTTCAAGCGATTATTTCCGGTGTTCCCGTTTCGATTCGCGATCACCTCCGAAAAGTCGACGTTTCTTCGATTGATTTCCCGAACAAACCGCAGGTATGAGCTCATTCACAAGACATTCCTTTGTTTGTTGTCACTTTGCCTTCAATAGTCGTCCAAATGTGGCTGGTAAACGTCATGTTTCTTGATGACTGCTTACTAACGTGGAGAAATACAGCGTATTTACTTCTCAAAAACGGTAGTTTTGTTCAGTTTCTCGTGGCCTACTCGTGCTGTGTGTAAAGTTGAACGAACTGCTCCTTAGACAGAAACCTCTTCTCCACATACACGTAATCAGTGAATCTTCTTTAAATCGCTGTATGTGACTAGTAGTAATTCTACGCGCGTATCGTATTTATCGTGAGGCAAGATTTCTGCTGAGGAAATGTGTTGGGTTAGGTTTCTGTTTACCAACAAGTTCCGGGTCAATCCGCTAGGATGCACTACATGTGACGTGCGATACTTATCGATACGAGTGAGGAAAGTATCGAATATTTTCTTTCGATACCGAGTAAGTAGTACTGTTGGTGTCAGTACTGGTATCGAATATTTTTTTTAGTTTCGGAAACAGTACTCAGATGGATTTGTACCCATCTCATAGTTGCCCAAAGAAAAAAATTAAAAAGTACCCCCCCCCCCCCCTTGAGGGCTTACGTTTCAAGATACGTAGATTCCTAAACTCGAATCAAAAACTCAGCACATTCTTGATACATCGGTTTATTATCCTTTTTGGGCAGATAATATCATTACCTAATTATTATTTTGACGACTAAATTGTAAAATGTTGACTAAAAAAGTATGTTGATGACTATTGGTCTGCTCCATCTTTGAGCCCGCATTGTGAACGAACGGCTGGTCGTACAAACCTCCAGATGGTCATGGGCAATTCTAAAAATTAAACACTTCTTAAATGTGAACTATAAACGATACAGTTCCACCTGAATTTTTCCATACCCCTGTGGGGGGGGGGGGGGGGGTATTTAGGGTTCAACAAACATTAATTTTTCAAATCCCTTCGTCAACAACTTTTATCCCTTATCCTGGCAAGGTGCACTACAGTACAGATTATACCGAATCGTAAAATCTAATATAACAACCTGAACAAAGATTATAACAAATTCAAGCTTTCATTTGAGCCGATAGATTATAATTTGGGGCTTAGAGCACAATGGGTATATATACTGAGATAAACATTGTTACAGTTAAATTACCATGGCAATTCGCGTGGAATGAAAATGGCAATTTCTATAAATGCAATTTTCATTCCATGCGAATTGCCATGGTAATTAAATTTTAACTTTAACAACGTTCATCTCAGAATGAACAAAATGTCACTTATACCCCTTATGCTCTAGCCCTCCTCTGGGGTAGAGGCAGGAGGGGTACCTCCGTGTTCAAATCCCCTTGTCAACAGCTTTTATTTGAGCCGATAGATCATAATTGAATTGGTCAGTTGAAAAAGGTACACACTCCATAAAAATGACAAAATGAGTTGAGATAGCCATTTTGTGCTTTAGACTAGTATTGTGTTTATATTAGATTTTAGATATTATCTCATGCATGCTTATTATAAACACAATACTAGTCTAAAGCACAAAATGGCTATCCCAACTCATTTTGTCATTTTTATGTGTACCTTTTTCAACCGACCAATTCAATTGGTATATCTAGACCCCCCTCCCACGCCACAGGGGTAGCTGTGAAAGGTGTGCGATCATAACTGTCGACAAGTTATTTGAGAGAGTATTGAGTTAGTTTCGAGTAAGAGCGACCGTTTGGTAATAGGTGTTGGTATTAGGCCATTGCAGTAATAGGTTACCGGCGATTCGAGAACCTTTCCAGGGCCTGTGGTTCTCGAATCGCCGGTAAACTATTACCAAAATAACCTAATACCGCAACCAATTACCAAACGGTCGCTGTTACTCGATAACCTATCACCAAGCAATAACCGTATTAGTCATGCCTGGAATTGTCCACTTCTAAACCACATTTCTTTATGTCTGCAGACATTCTGCAGTTTTTGCTCTTGAGCATGTCGTATAGCTGTAAGTTGACGTTTGGTTGTTTCGTTGGTACGCGGTTCACTCTTTTGACCCTCGATTAATATCGAACTTCAGTGGGAACTTCCTTCGGCTGTATCGTGCCTGGTGCCGGTCCAGCTTAAGATCGGTATCTAACACAAAAGTCGTCGTGGAAAAACGAAATTCCTCACCCCGTGGCGTGAGCTCGCTCATCACGGTTTTTCTCACTAAAATCCATGGAGGCGTGCGAGAGTTTTAACAGAGAATTCATCAGTAGATTAACCCTAAGCTCCGAACCCCGAGTTAGCGTGGCACAAACAAGCTTTATCCCTTAGTTGAAGTTGAAGGCGATAATTGAGGGAGTAGTGGATAATCAGATAGTGCAGAGTTGGCGAGCTACGGGCTCCTAATGAGAAATCGCGTTCCTTACTAGCTAAACCCCTCCCTCCTCTGTTCAAGTCGTCTATTTCTCTCAAGTGTTAGCGTTTCTTGTTAAACTATAAACCCCTGGGGGTTTATTGTCTCTAATGTAACATCTTGGTAAATTACTGCGGGAAGCCATTTGCTGATGGAAATTCCCAGTTTGCAAATATTCGCTTGATCAAAACCGAGTTCCTCAGGCCCGTATAGGAACTACATTTCAAGGTGCAGGTCGGTGTTGGGGGAAACTATTGACGTTTGCTCCATTTTCATCTATTGACAATGGCGCGGCGTGAGCCCAGTTCAAAATGGGAGATTCAATGGTGACGGAAGAGGAGGTTTTATAGGCGGAGATGACGAGGAACCGATCTGCAGCAGAGGGCCTTCAGTAGGTATCTGGTTGTTGACTATATTGCACAGAATTGAAAGATCGTTTACGCAGCTATTATAATACAGTAGGGTGAAGAGTCCACTGGTTGCCCAGGGCCCAATGGCTGTCCACCTCAAGAGTTTCGTTTATATAATATGTCATAATTATAATATGTTATAATTATATTATAACGACATAAGTTGGAAAACGAATGTGAACCAGTCGAAGGGATTTCAGGATGTGATCATTCACTGAGTGGTCGGGTCGGCCACTGTCTGGGTGTTGGTCACCTGTGTACATGGCCAGATGTCCGTGCTGTCTAGTGGTTCGTTGATGGGATTCAACATAACTGCAGCTACATCACCACATGGCGTTCTTTTGCGGCAGTGAATGCCTATGAAACTGACTCGGGCTCTCTCAAGTCGCCTAGAAGCGCGAAATTGCTTTCAGACGCGGCGGGAGTCAACGCTGTAAATTCCCTCCTTAGCTACAACAAAATGGACTGTCACGCGAAAGGTTTCAGATAAACAGGAGGAAAAAAAATAAAGAAGAGAAAAAAGAAGCTGACTTATTCAAGTGGGCTTGGTCTTGAAACGCGCAACAGAAGAGCGCGATCAGTGTAAATAGCGCTGGGCGGTAGAGCTTAAGCTGGTAGTTGGCGATGATGCGCATTCTCCTCACTCCAAGAGGTTTTTGAGCGTCCTGATCCTATACGACCCTTATTGTAAACAATAAACCTACCTCAGGGTTTGTTCACAGCTTCATCCGTATTAATGGGTTCCCCCTCTGCAGCGTACCGAGTCCATTACATTATACGGCTAAGACCTTCCTCAGCTGCGATAATAATGTACGTATAAATCTGAGGTTGCTCTCTCCCCCTTTCTCCAACGCACGGCCCCTTCTTCGCGAATTCGTATAGTACGTTCGCCAGGTTCCATGAGTGGTGTCTGGACGGAATGGCCCGTGAGGCGACTGGAGGTTACAGAATTATCTACGCGTCTGCTGTTTTTTACAGTTGCCTACTCTCATCTATTATATTGTTGAGGTGACGGTTGAAGCAGTTCAATTATTTTATGCTTACGATTTCCCTCCGTACAGCAGGACATTACGCCTGTCGTACATAAGTTTATTTAATGGCGAACTCGCTCAAGTTGGCAGTTTTCGCTGTCGTACATCTGACTTGTAGTTTGAACAAAGAGTGCGACTACAGCGAGTAAGTCATCATAGTCTAGTGAGACCCACGTATTTTTAACGTACTTGTTTCGTTTATGTGCAATACATACGGTTATTAAAACTGAAAATCTACAAGATTCCATGAAGTTGTTGCTGTAAAAAAGCTTCTCAAGTGAAGTTCCCCCCTAAAAACCTTTGTTGTGGGTGGATAAGCGTACGAGCAAACCGGTTGCTCACCCCAACGCAATTGCTAGAGTCCTTGAATTGCTCGTTGAAATCCTCATCGCTTTGTGTTTTCTACTATCATCGGAATTTGTGTTTTCATGCTTCCCGAGAAACTCTCAGTGAGAAACCTCCTGTCACCCAGTAATAATGAGTAGTTGAGTGGAAATTGGGGTTTCTCTGTGCACTAGTGTAAATGTAACGACTGGACCTCGGTAAATACGCTTCACTCACCTTCTCATCAGGGATTTGGGTGTGGCGTGTTCGCTCGACAATCAGTGACCACATTGATGATATGTGTTCAAGAGCAATGAGGGCTCTTGAGTTTCTGAAACGTCGTACGAGGAACATCAGGGATGTCGATGCACTGGTTGTTCTGTACAACTCGCTCGTTTGATCCATTCTAGATTATGGTCCCACGATGGCGCCCCTTCTACGCAAATTCAATCGACCAAATCGAGAGAGTCCGACCTAAATTCGTACGTTATATCTCATTCAACTGAGTTTTTCATGGACGTTTTCACGTGGAACGCTTAGTTCGACCAAAATGATTGTATGGTTCTATAGTGGGTGTCGGTGAGCAATGGCTTGAGTTTGAAATGAAAAAAAAAAAAAAAAAAAAAAAAAAATGAAATGAAAAATACGTTTATTCCTTCGAAAACATATTATACAATCATTACAGTCAGATTTAAACAAACATATTAATTTTAAATAAAAAGCCTTGATGTTTGTCAAGGAGTGGCCCGAATTACTTGTAAATAATCGAATCCCCTGCTTAGAGCACAAGGAATTCTGAATCGGTTGAGTAGTGAGGATGGTGTCGACGTTCTTGTGGTGTCGTTGGGAGGCATGATTTCTATAATCAATTTTCCTTGATTAGGCGTCATATCCGTGCATGGTAATAAATAGACTGAATCTCGAGTGAATTCTGTGGAAATGAGTATATGTGGTTGTATCCGCTGGAAATATTCATGGTGTACAAAGAAAAGTCGTTTTTCTCACCTGGGAAGAAACCAATAGGTACTCGTCCCAGGGGCCCACTTCGTATATAATCGTTGTGACGGTCTGATCTTGTATCTGTCCAGTATGCTTGAATAACTCAACATTGACCATCTCTGGAATCTTCCAGTTCAGTTTGGGGACCACTGGTAGTGTACTACTCGTAGTTTGGGGCATAGGATGCACTAGAGGACATCCTGGCACATATTTTCAGGAAGTTGACAATGGTGGCACCTTGTAGGAGAAGGACCTCAGAAGCACTGGAGCTGCCTGGGAGGAAGATGCGACTCCTGGTGGGGATGCTGACGGTGCACGGGTGGGTCCGGAAACATCTGCACAGAATAATTATTGGTGTTAACACTGGAGATCCGTCGTGGAGAGCTTGCGGAGAGGAGGACGAAACTGCGCCTCATCTCCACTTGAAGCTCGACAATACAGAATAGTCAAGTCATCGGTACCAGAGGATATTGTATCGGCAAACCACCTTGTTCATCAGTCTGTTGGAGGGAGTGGACTGGACCTAGACCCTATAGGTTGGTCTACGGGGAGCGATCCACAATAAGCCCAGGCTTCAGTGTGGCAGGTGAGGAAAGAACTCACCCTGAGCTCCTGTCTACAATCTAACCTAGTGTATGTTTCAATGCAGGATCCAGACGGTTTGTTCCAAGGTGGATATGAAATGAATTCCTCGATAGAACTATTTCTGCGAAATAACCTGGTTACATACTTCGAAAAGTAGTTGATTTTGGTTGATCGTAGTTAAGAGCAACTGTGACAAAGCAGTCCGAGTGACTAAGATTCTGATACTGCCTTTTTGGCTCACCTGTAGTAGGAGCTCTCCTTCGTACTTTGCCCCGCCCAAGCAATAGTGGAATCTCCATTTTCATTCATACTGTGAATGAGTTATCCGACTGCCTAATATTTCACAGGTTTCTATCGTGTTGTCAAAACAGGGACTTCCTAATGATGCTGGATCAAATTGATGGACCACTATTTCACAATCTCTCTTGAGAGTCTCTCTCTAGCGATAAACGCAAATGCTCCCCTTTCTCCCAACTAGGGAAATCCGTTCCCGATCGCTCACTCCTAACAAAGTGCCTAAATACCTTTTCAATACCCTCCGGGCCTAGGAGCAGAGGTCTCCCGCTGGGAAAGAAAAAAACCCTCAGTTTTGCCCGGACTCAAGTCGCCTAGTCCTCCTGGCTATTAGCGGATTTCCCTGGCTTCCGCTTTTTCCATCAGGGTTAAGATTTTCAACGTCCTTCCTCTCCTTGGGGGTCATCAAGGGCTCCTTGGGGAAACCTTCTTCCGCTTCCACGTCCTTTTACTTCCCAGATTTAGAAAGCTTTTTTTTCTTCTCCCTTATCCCTTTCCTTCATCACATTCCCTTCAGTCTGTCTCTCTTTCGCTTTCCCCTGTATTCCCCAATCCCCGATCCAATCGGCTCAGAGGGGAATGGCGGCGACTATATACTTTCGCTCGAGCCCTTTTCTGACTAAATTGACCGCGGAACAACTCTTTTTTTTTTCTTTCGCCCGTTTTATTTTCGACTTGTTCCTCTCGCTTCCCATGGAATCTGATCCCTCTGCGTCTATCTGTTGATTATACTCCGTGTTGGGACTGACTCTTGAATTTAATGGGTCTTTACACTTTTGTAAGTACTTACAACAAAAGGCGAGTTCAATACCTCACATTCTCCAAACGCTGAAGTGCTTGGAAATTTCGTTCTGCTTATATTTCTACGTAACGGGGAATTGTTTTTATCCTGAAAATACGTTTATTAGTATGTTCATATTTGCATTTATATTTTTGTCAGCATGCATACAAAAGGCAAATGTATGCAGTTGTTCCTATTTGGCAAGCCAGGGGTATAAGTAGAAGTACGTACTTTTACTTGGAAAGTTTTACTTAGAAGTACTTCTACTTATGTCTCTGCAGCCATGGCTCGCCAAATAGGATTGGTAGAACTGCATAAACGCAGCATGATTACAAATATGAAAATCATCAACGCCAACGTCAAATCAATCCTGTATAGTCCAGTAGATATGCACTTTGTAGCTGGAAAAAATTCCGAAGTTAATGGAACTTTAACAGGTTTTTCTGGGGTGTAGTGGGGTGACTCTGTCAAGTTATCCATTTCGAGGACAGTGTGCTAACTCGGGGAGGAAATTTGTGGACTTTTTCGGTTTTTCGCTCATAACTTCTAAACTAAGCGCTTTTTGACCTAATCATTAATTTTCAAAACATTAAAAATATTAAATTTGCTACAATTTTGTACATTAAAACTTTTCCCCTAATTGCCCCAGATTTGGAGTTACGAGGCAAACAAATACAAACTAAGATACATTTATTTTTAAACCGTTTTCTTTGCAAGATCCTCCGTGTCTTCTTCAGGTGTTGATGTTGATATCATCCCCAATCAATGCTTCTGTGGAAAGACTCCCATGATGGGTGAGACCCCAAACAAACCTAAATTAAGATCAGAAAGTGGGAGTGGATTGGCAGGAAGGTCGGTATCAAGGTCTAACCTGAAACCCTCAAGGCAGGTGGAAACAGAGACTTCACCTGGTACATGATCGTGGAAGGGGGGGCGTTGTCAACCTGGAAGTCACGGGTTCAGCAGAAGAACCTGGTTTGAAACAGAGTCTGGTGGCGAATCTTTGCTCTGTCCAAGAGCCATATAATGCAAGAAGACAAAGGTTCGCATTATGAACGATTTCTGTCAAATCCAATGCTTCATTTTTGGCAGAGAGCTTGCGGTATTACGTTCTAACTGCAGAAACTGAACCTTCTTCAAACCAACAAACCTAGTTAAAGACGTTCACAGAGAATCTCAACAAGTCCTTTGATTTTGTTTGTGTTTCAGATGACTAGTTCGTGATGGACTACAGAAGAGGCCTTTTGGCACGAATCAAGAAAAACCAGTGACTCGAACTCAACGACACTTCCACTACCCTCGTTGTGATGTGGCCCATTAGCCACAACCCTGGGCACCATCGACTCTACGATATTGCTCACCATTTAATCATCAATACCTGAAGAGGAATCTCATTTCTGGTTCTGTTAGAATCACCTGTAATTTATCGCTTTTGAGTACCACGCCATCTTGTTTCACATGTCAGTCCAGGTTCAATTTTTAATCATTTCAGGTCCGCTTCACGTATCCTTTTCACATTGGAGAAAAGATAATAGTATCCTCAAGATTTAGATACTGTCTTTCCTGTCGTATCTGAGACTGGGAGTGGTGCCTGTGTTTGTAGCCTGTTTCAGATCACGGAAATACATACTACAAAGGATCGCTCGATTACGTGCTGCCAAGCAGAGTTTAACTCGGAAACGAGAAGAAGTGCAGTACTATCGCATTCCAGATGGTGCTACAGGAATATGTGTGTTTTTCTTCTGTATTTTACAGCTGCATAACGAAGATGAGCTGGATTCCTCAACAAGACCACTCATCAACGTTGGGGTAATTACAACTTCGGTGATCAGACACTGGTAGGTATTTTGGAAGTTTGTTTCAGGATGAGGAAGTAGGTTCTGCAATGCTCACTGTCAGATTTCCAGCCTCTGGCCCATTCCAGCTTGTTTGGCGTACAACTTGACTAACTACAGCACTGTAGTTGGTTTCGGAATCTGTGCGTTTTCTTTTCTGTTACAGATCGACTTCAAAGCTATTGTGCAACGACCCACTCCTTGATCAGCCCACAGCTACTACAACTATCGAAGCTGTGTGTGAAGTCACCATAGAACCACGATTAGAATGATTTTTTATAGTCCACATAATATGTATTTGGTTTCTGATGATTTTGTTTCAGGCTACTCTGCTTCTGCTGCCCTTTGAGTCGCGATGTTTCACTGAAACTCTTACTCAGTGATTTTTTCAAACTTGCTAATTTATTTCCATTTAAACCCACAATAATCAAATCAACACATTTTTTCAAATTATTTTACTAATTTTGACATGAACACTCTCTGAACTCGTTATTTAGGGACTTCTAGTCACCATTGTATTATATTAATACTGGCGAACTTGACTTTTTGGCACCTCATCTACTAATTACTTTTGGATTTGTGACTTCCTCAGTTAGAAATGGATATTCGTGCGTCCCCGTAGCCCTTTCCGAGGGTTTGAACATCAAATTGAACACGGCCGTCAAACAAATTCGCTACACCACCAAAGGAGTTGAAATCACCACAACCAAGGGGAGGAATTCAGGAAACAGCGTCACGTATACTGGTAAGTGAGTACAATGGAATGTACAACGATCTTTTGTACTTATTTCATTTTTGTCTCCCTTTTTCTACCTCAAGTACTTGCGTATCTCATGAATAATACTGAATTTGTATTTTCATCATTGTAGAAATTAATTTAACAGATCGGAATTTGAAATTAGAGAAGAATGGCGGTGCAATGGTGTCCAAAGATTTGAGTCTAATGGTGCAGACTCAACAACACTGAAGAATATTTCCCTCGGAGTTTCTCTGTGCTGAACCGAGTTTTACTGCTGATACCATAAAACGTAAGATTTTGATAGCAGAGCTAGAGCCTGAGCTCCAGTGGTGGATTTGGCAGACTCCACCGCTCCACCTCCCACAGCCATTTTTGACAGCATCCTGATCCACCCAAAAACTCCTCTAATTGATTGAAAAGATGATAATCCGATGGTGCCACAACATCCCACCCAAATGAAACAAGCCGGTCCTGAGTGACATGGGCGGTATGAGGTCTAGCGTTGCCATGAAGGAGTGACACACCACGAAACAGCATTCCTCTCCTTTGGTCCTTGATTTTTGTTCAACTTCTTGAATCTCTCAAAGTGTGCAGCTGCATTTATGGTGGTTTCTTTAGGCATAAAGTCGACCAATAATGTCCCCTTTGGGTCCCAAAAGGCAGATGCATGATCTTCCTCCCTGAAAATTAGACTTTGAATTTTTCGGGTGATTGTGAGTGGGCCACTGTAAAGGCTGCCTTTTTGAGTGAGGATTATAGTGACACACCCACGTTTCTTGGCACAATTTAGCCAAGAAAAGTTCCACCCTCGCTTTCATACCGTTCAAGAAATTCGCGTGCAGCCAACGCACGATCCCAATGGTTCTTTACACAGATCTGCAAGGATTTGTTGTTCCGAAGTAATTTTCTGCGTAGAATCTGAATCCATATGAATTTTAAGATATTTGAGGTTTGTACACGAAAACGGATATTTTGGCTATTTTTGAGGTTAGATACAGGATGCATAAAATTTTTCTTTTTTTCTTTCCTACATATTACATCATCTAGTACCACTCTTTCCCTTTAAAATGATACTTTGAATGATAGTGTAGGAGTTTCTTTCAGAAGTTATGGCGATTTTTAGGTGAGGGATGAAAAACATCCACTTGGCTGAACAAACCCTTTTTTGTCATACAATTTTTAAACCATGTGAATATATAATTAGGAGGTTTTCGAGGATACTAATTACGATATGGTTTAAATATTGTATGACAAAAAAGGGTTTGTTCAGCCAAGTGGAAGTTTTTCATGTCATCCCTCACCTAAAAATCGCCATGGTTTTCGAAAGAAGCATCTTACCGTATCATTCAAAGTCTCATTTTAAAGGGAAAGAGTAGTACTTACTAGATTATGTAACGTGGACAAAAAATGTAGAAACATTTTGTCCAGCCTATATCTAACCTGAAATATCTCAAAATTCAGACGTGATAGGACAATTCTGAGTTCGGATTCAGATTCTACGCAGAAAATTACTTCGGAAATGACCTGCAGCTGCTCAACAACAACCAGAACCCAATAATTTGCAGATATGTGTTATCGAAGATGATAAACCGAAATCACTTATTAGTTCGGTTTTAACTAGATTGTGATGCTGAAATTATGTTCAATTATATAAGAAAATTCTCGGAAATTTGAGTTTTATGAACTTTGGACAGAGATCAAAATTCGTTAAAACTTTGCGGTTGTAGGTGGGATTGCTGTTTGAAGTCAGTAGCATTGCCTAGCAGAGTACAGAAAAATGAAAATTCCGCCTGCATTTTGATTTGATCTATGTATAATGGAGTGGTATGTGAAGAAGTGCAAAGCATAACGGAAGGCGACAGAAAATGTAAATATGATTCAGAACTAGACATCTCAGGGATATTTCCTACATAAAACTAACGGGGAAATGAGGATGTTCTAGAAGCTTTCCGGCACATCGTAGGAGAAAACTTCTCATTGCAAGGGGTAACAAAAAAAAGTGGAGAATGGAGAAAAGAGAAACTGGGAAATGTAAAACAGGGTCCTTCACGGAGTCTTCAAGCACGCTCTTTTACTGTCATAACGAGAAAATATGGGCCAAGGGCTTTCAACCCTCCGCCCCCTAACCCGCCAACCTCTCAGCGGCTTCGCAGGCTTTTCGAGGATGTAATTAATACGGTAAACCACTTCTAGTCCCAGAGAAAACAGCTCCAGTTTTTCAGGATGAGCTTAGAGAAGAAGTTATTCTCTAAAAATACGTTACTTTCCAACCTTCAATGGCAAATCATTCAAAGTGCTTGCTTAGCTTGTAAAGCAACCTCTTCTAATTTTCTTGCCCTACAGATTCAGCGTAGTTTCTAGTTGAGGAAATGCTCGAGCTAACGAGAGGTCTTTGTTGGATGGTTTTCCCTTTAGAATTACTAGACAATAGGTGTCTTGCTAGGCAGGTGAGCTAGGAACTTATTACCCCGCTGAGATCAGCTTGGCATTGCAATTTTAGACATAGTAAGTCCCATGTGAGTTTCAACGTTTTCCTCAGTTTAGAACGCCCTCAGGATGTGGCCCAGAAATCCTATTGTTTCCTACTTGGAAGCGTTTTTTCCCGAGGGTAACAGTGGGAAAATCTTGAAAAAGACTTACGCTTTGGAGGGACCGACCTCCAAAGTCGTGTGAGGTTTCACTCACTAAATCCCACTTGCCCTTATCCTCTTCACCTAATCCACCCCGGAATCACTTATTCAGCATTACTTCGGAATGGTCGATCACTGTGCAATGTCACGCGTTTTTCTCCAGTTGGTTTTCACCTGAGGAACGGGTCGTCCATCTTTTTTGTCTTGAGGATTCAGAATATGTAGGACACAATCCTCTCCTTAGATCGCTGGTTGGAGATCATCTTCCTGATCTTCCAGGATTTCTCTCTCTCTTTCCCATCTGGCGCAGTGGAAAAACGTGTGCTCAGCATCGTCGTTTGGTGCATTGCAGTACCAGCACTTTGCTACTTAGAGGCGTTCGGGACAGGCATATTGGTACAAATCAGCCCTGGACCATTAAAAAACGTAATATTTTAATAGGATGTTCAGATCGCAATTTTCATTGGATTTCGGTTATTCTCCAATTCACTAATTCTCTTACAGCTGTACATGCAAGGTGTTTTATGATGTAGTGTCATAGAGTATGATGGTATTTCCCCTTAGTCATGTCGACATTCTGCGACCACTTCCGCCTTCTCAGGGCTTTTCCTACTGCCTCACAGTCATAGACCGTTTCACCCGCTAGCCAAGTGTATCCCTACAGCCGATTCCGGCTTGGTCAGTCTTTTTGGCGTTCCACTCAGAATCAGTAGTGATCAGGAGCGCCAATTTGAATCATATCTATTCCGGTCTCTGTCCAAATTTCTGGGAATGCCTCAATAGCTGTGGAGGGTGACGTGTTGGCGTGCGTCAGCGACATCATCCTGCAACCCTCGTCCCTGGATGGAGGGGCGTGTCTGCAGCGATTTATTTTATTTTTGGTGACAAAATGTTTGTTTCGATCATATTGTCGTTATTCCCAACAATATGATCGAAACAAACAAGATATCAAACTATTTACACAGATACCAAGCCGATTGGCTTGGTATCCTTCCTTACATCTCCTTCTTCCGTCTTCTTGATGTTGATATCCTCCTTCTGAGTTCGCCCCTCTGAATATGGCCGCCTGTCTACGTGAACGACGATGCTCTTCCTTTTTGGCGTAACAATCAAGACTACAACGTCTGAAATTCTTTTCTGTATTTTGCACGGCCCCAACCATGGAAGCTGCAGCTTCGGTGAGCGCCTGATTGTTGGACGAAGGTAGTGCAACCAGACTTGGTCTCCCAACTGGAACCTACACTCATTGGAGTGGCGATCATACAGGCGCGAGCAGGCGAGAATCCTGTTGTTTTGTGAACTGATGGCCAGAGGAAGCTTTTGGTCCCATTCGCGTTGGTGCACTGCAACCACCTTGGATAACATTTCCCACTGCGTCCGATTGAAACGTTCCACGAGCCCATCACTCTGGGGGCGTAAAGGCGTAGTCCTTGTCTTACTCACCCCTAAGATTTGAAACACTTCCTTGAAAACTGCTGACTCGAAATTCTTACCCTGATCAGTATGCAACTCGAGCGGGACGCCAAAACGCGAAAATACGTGGGCCACCAAGCCATCTGCTTCGGTTTCCGTCTTCTGATCGGGGACTGGAAATAATCTGGGCCATCTCCATGATATCAAACTATTTACACAGATACCAAGCCGATTGGCTTGGTATCCTTCCTAATAATATGATAACAAAAGTAAACTGTAGTGGCGCTACACGTGGAAGTGATTATAAGTGATTAATAATGAAACGCCTCTACGCTCCGCTGAAACAAAGGCAATAAGCTGGTAATGACAGCTTGTTTACAATGTCAAGTCTGTGTTTAATAGTACCGTGGGTAAATCACCTCATAACTTCTTCATGGAAAATCTTGTTAGTCCTGGCTGGCCCACTGCCTCATTATCGGAAAACCAAATGTACGAACTGATCAAACTTCACGAAACCGTAGTATTTATGAACACTGTCCATAAGGAACTCTGTCTTAACTGTGTGTTTGTTGAAATTATTGTTTTCCCGTCACCCAATTTGTATTGATTACAGGCGATGTCTGTCTCTGCACTCTTCCCCTTGGAGTTCTGAAGCAGTCGGCGACCATCGGTGTTCAACCCGTGCCGAACTCTGTGCAGTTTTCCCCGCCGCTTCCCGAATGGAAGACGAGTGCCATACAACGCCTTGGGTTCGGCAACCTCAACAAAGTCGTTCTTTGTTTCGAGAAACAGTTCTGGGATCCAGCTTCAAACCTTTTCGGTCACGTTGGGAGCACCACAGCGAGCAGAGGTTCGTTTTAAGTCTCCATACATTTTACACTCTTCTTGTGGATCAATTCAAACCAATTTTGGAACTTTTACCAACATTTGGTTTTCAATTCTAAGTAGACAGTAAACCATGCATTGTTTGGAAACCATGCATAATATGATAATAATATTATAATAATAATAATATTATTATGCTATCTCATATCAATTCTACTGGAATGGAAATTTAGTCATGTCGTACCTTCCTTATATTTTAATATGAAAAATACCTTCAATATGCCAGTTATAGGGGCGACGAACCATTATATATATGCCGAGAGCACCTTCTGATACGAGCTTGATGGGAGCAGGCACAAGGACATACTGAGCTCGATCGACCAGAAGTTTGGCTAACTAGAGAGTAATCGTGATTTAGACCCGGAAGCGGCACGGAGTGCCGTACCGCCAGTGCCTGAGGGTTAACAACAAGAATTTTGTGGAACAACACGTCCCCCTGAAATCTCCACTCCCTAGAAAGTCCAATTAATTAATTGAAAATAACTTCTTTTGCAGGGGAGCTCTTCTTGTTTTGGAACATTTACAAAGCCCCCGTCCTGACTGCTTTGGTTGCTGGCGAAGCAGCCGCCATCATGGAGAACGTCAGTGATGACGTCATCGTCGGCCGTTGCATCGCTGTTCTCAAAGGAATTTTTGGAAACAGCAACGTGCCCCAGGTGTGTTCTGCGTCTAATGCGAGCCCGAAATTCAGTTGAAATTTTTTATAGAACCTCTCAAAAGTTGGCCATCTTGTGAAATTCCAATTAGCAACCACTGATGTTGAGCAAATCCACTCCAAAGTGGTACAATTCAAGAGAATACAATTCAGTTTTTTTTCTGTGTTCACAACATGTTGTCCATGTTGACTGAATTTCTTGATTGTAAGAAAGCATTTCGAGGGGGTTCAGATTATTACTCCAAACAACGTTGTTATTATCAATCCAAAGTTATTGCATTAGGGAGCAGAGTTGAAACTCTTACAGTTAGTGTACAATTTCTTCATGGGTTGTGAATTATCACATCTTTGAAAGGAGTTACGGTTCCATTCGAGAAAGATTTGTTGAGAGGTAAGTTTTTGTTTGGAAATAAATCTTGAACATAGTTCCACTTTAGTTTGCGGGGGATGATAACGAACTGCAGTAGTTGGCCCAGTAAGAGAGAGAATTCCCTTGATAAATACACTCTGGTTTTCTAGAAAAGTTACACGTTTTACTGGATTCCTCATCTTCTTTGCCTCATTATTATAATTGAATTCCCCCTTTCAAAGATGAATCTTGCTTTTGGAACTTCTCTTGTAAACTATAACCAGCTGCTTGGCAGTTGAGGAAAATAAAAAAACCACTTTAATTATGATTGGTGAATTTAGTGGGCTATCAGGTTTATCAAGTAGATCGTCAACTTTGGTAGCAGGGAAACTCAGATTGGGAGAGAAACGTTTACTTTTAGTTGGTTTATTAGCCCAGTTTGGCGTCCCTGGTTTGTTGACTTGCCAGGAAACCTTTGTTAGGTTAGTTACAAGTGAAATCGATGTTGAGGCACTTTCTCCATCATCTTCTTGAGTTACCTAGTTCTATTGCTTTTCGTTGTCAAAATCTATCAACTCACTTGACTAGAGTTGCCTAACAGACGTTTACCTTTTTCAGCCCAAAGAAACTGTTGTAACCCGGTGGAGAGTCGATCAGTGGGCAAGGGGCTCTTACTCATTTGTCGCGGTTGGAGCATCAGGTACTGACTACGATGTGCTGGCTGCTCCTGTGCTCCCTCAACCTCAGAACCCTCAGGACAACACGCCTGTCGTGCCAAGACTATTTTTCGCAGGTATTTCATGTGTTTTGTTTGTCAAAGATGCCCTGCATGAAACGCTGTACAGACGAAACACAGCTACATGTGCTCAACAAAGGTTTTCAGGATGCAAATTGTATGCCATGGACTGTACAGCGTTGGACATACCAATCATTGGTATGCGAATGGTATGCAAAACTCATTTTGGCCCAAAATGACGACGTGGGAAGTTACCGTGAGACCCTCGAAATGCTGTTAAAATATTTTTCAAATGAATTTTCATTGCAGTATTTATTGATAGTAGGGAATCGCGGGGAACGTCGCGTAGCAGATAACAAGTGTGATAAAATAAGGATCTGGAGAAGGATACTACTAGTGGCCCCTAGCGGTCGCCTTGAGAAACAACATGGATCTGACTGGTTTTGGCACTCGAGGAATCCTCGCGGTACATTTTCTGGTTGATCTACCTGGTTTTGAAGGAAGAGCTTTTAGCCATGTGTGGAGAGCTACTTGAACTAACAAAATTCATTAAAAAAAATATATATATATTTTCGAAAATAATTCATTGCTGTGAGCAATGAGCTACCTACCTACGTATCTGGTTTTGATTCTAAACGCCTCGTATCTTCTAAGATCGATCGTTCATTGTATGCTATCATGGAAACCAATTTCGTTCCTGTTTGGTGTGACAGTGTCGTTACATTTGATAGTTGTGAACTACCATTTACTTTACTTACTTTAGTTTAGAAACGAAACGAAATTAGATTCGGATGTTATTCTGTTCCCTACTTCCTAACAAAAATAACGTTGGAAATCGAGATACAGTATTATTTCTAATTGGAGTGGAATGTGAAACAGTTGTTGCGACAATAAAGTTTCGATAGCACCTGTATCGGGAAAATCCTTTTCGCATTTCAGGATCGCCAAATATTTGTTTTGCGCAAATTACCGTGCGCACGACCCCCAACATCTTAACGAACTCGGGCGCGGGAACCTGCTTGTAATTACACCCGGATTAAATGCCGAGTAATTGGCGAGGGCAGGCTATTAGCAATGCAAACATCGGACGTCATTTGAACACACAGCTGTATTCGTGCAAACGAAATCTTTAGCGAAATACCTGATCGTAAATGGGAAGGGGGGGGGGGTGATTTCGGTTGAGTCTTTCAAACTGACCGGCGAGTTGTTGCACATTAAAGTTCACGATGAGGTCCTCGATGTGGAGTGGATGGAAAATTAATATTTGGATTTGGTCTTTTTGGATCTTTTTGGCACAAAATGAACGTCCGTCCTAATATATTTCCAATTTTACAATGATTCCCGCTTACAATCAGACCGTTGCTACGGAAATATACCTTTGCGCTTTTTGATCGTACAAAACTCGTTCGCTCTCGAATATTTGCCTGCTCACCATAACTCTGTGACTACAAATAGCAGAGCTATGGTTTTAATTTTGCTTTTCAAGTACCATATACCTTATAGAAATTCAGCCAATTCCTATGGTAGTAGAGACTTGAAATTTGGTATATGACCTTCATATAGTTCCATATGAGAGATCAGGAAAATGCTCATAAATGTCCACAACTCTTCGTCGGCGATCCTCACGAATCAAATTGTTGATATCTTCCACGTTTTCGGGAGTCACCATAGACGGACGGCCACTTCTTTTTTCGTCATGAACATCAGTTCTCTCGTTTCTGGATTCCCTACACCATTTGGCTGCGTTATTGCGGTTCATTACCTCCTCTCCATAGACCGCTACAAGCTGGCGGTGATTTCTACTGGTTGTTCGCCTTTAGCAAAAAGAAAACGAATCACTTCGCGTACACAGCATCGGGCCAGCGAAGGGTCGGAGGTGGCAGGAACGTTCACGGAAACGCACATTTCAAAATGCTCCCAAAAGCAAACTAACGGTCGCACTTGAACTCCGGACCTCTTGTTTTGTTCAGAATGATCCCGCCCATAACGCAGGGGTTGCACATTTGAAAACAAAAATTTTCCTGCTGCGCAAAACGGTTTGTATTCTTACTTTTTGATCGCCCCTCGTAGGTCCACAATTGAACAAATCCAGGTGCTTGTGCAAAAACAAGAGAGCAGACTTGACATATACCTATTTGGCCAACAGAGGAAACCTTCGTCAACGAGAATAGATCAGTTGTCGGAAACCTTTTAGGTTTCTTAAATATAATATTCAGAATGGCCTTTTGAGCTGTCATCAGGGGACGTAACAGTGAAGGCTCCGCCCCCCGCAACTGTACCAAAGCTCAATATACTCTGAGTCATAGCTGAAACTATTCCTGACACTAGTATACGTAAGCCATATGCTGATCTTCTTTGAAAATTCGCTCTAAACCTCTGGTTTTTATGGAATCTAAAGGTCAAACTTTTGCGTTTTTTGTAATATTTCAATTCTTTTTTTAATGCCCCGCAGAACACAAGACGGGAATTACAGGAACAAACACGTCCAATAATTCCCTTATCTCCCTGAGCAGAACATGGAAATCTCATAATCCGACAAGGGAGCCCACGGGGTTGACGAGGGTCTGGGGCGAACATGCGGTAAACCGCCCCCCAATCTTCCCCATCCACCCCCCTCCCCTCCCATCATCCTGCACCGACAAACGGGTAAGAACTCGGTCACTCGGTCCTTGAGGTTTGATCAGGAAGGAGGAGGATCGGGGAAGGGTTTCCGAGAGGCAGAGAGAATAGCATCCCCTAAGTAATGATAGGCAGGTCGTAAAGGGCGGGTTGGTCGATAAACGGGGAGGAAGGTATTTTTTGAAAAATATAACAGCATTTATCAGACAGTTTACGGTTGTATTGTATTGGCTTTTCTGCTCCTACCCTGAACATAACGACTCCATTCATACCTATAATAAGACAGGTGGTACTTCTTTGTACGCTATCGTAGATCTGACCACAAATAGTTGGGCTAGCTTTCAGTTTCACCCTGTAGTCCAACTCCAAAGTATGCTGGCTGTTTGAGGGTCGAATGACGTGGACAATTATTATTGCAAACGAATGAAATGAAATTGATGGGTTGGGTGTAGGGAATTGGAATGAGGAAATGATGGATCAAATGATATGTTTCCTGCCAGCTCATTTTAAAGATTTTTTAAGGCTGGACGCGATGAAGTCAGAATTGCGGTATCGTATTCCGTCCTCAACCTGGAGCGCTGTGAAGATGAAGAAACGTGGTTGTTACTTGTGATGTTCTTCACAGTTCATCTGCTCTAATGTTACAATGGAAATAGATTTATTATTTATTTATTTTATTCATACAAAGGAAATCATACTTACTCATTTAAAATTCCACATTCACTATTATGATTGCACTAACTACATTTCCATCCCTAAGGTCATAGTCCAGGGTCTAGTTGACGTTCGTAGTATAATTTTCAGGGAAGAACCATAATGCAGGCCAACTCCAGGTCAGCTTTGAGGTAAACTATGATGTGTTGATTTGCCCGTTTCGTTCTGTGCAATGGTCCTAGGGCATCAATAAATAGTCTCTCAAAGGGGACACCACTCTGACAGGGCTGCACAGAAACGTTTGACATATGCGACATGCCTGGTCAATCATCTGTTGTTGATCCCAACAATATCGCTGGCAATACACGTTACTCTTTGACTGTACTCTACAACAGTCAATTTTGCCAATAAAGGGATTGAACTGGTTTTGATATGAAACCCTCGTCTCGCTGCGAATATAAGTTCTGTTGTCTTCTGTGCTTTGTTTAAACGTAAACAATATGATAGAGGCAATATGTCTCGATGCTTCCTTCTGCGTATACCCCCTAGAGCTTGTATAGGATGTTTATCTCTTCTTGGGTTTACGTACTGTCAATCTCATGACAAACGTCATACAGAGAAGGCGATAACGGGTTCTTAGCTTATCTCTAAGCTAAGAATCTTCTACACAAACCACTGCCATAGTTTTACTTCATGAATGAATATGTATGATGGAAGTTAAGGTCCTAAGGGAGGTTTTTAGGCTTAGGAAAAGGTGTTGGGGGCATTAAAGAACTGCTAGATGGAAGAAAACAAAAAATACCAACCCTCCAGATATGCCTCCATTCCCTGCACGCCACCGAAACAAAAAGCATCCGAGGGGCGTTTCTTCTTCAAGGTCTGTCCCATTTCCCGCACCACCTTCATCAACCCACATCAAGGACCCCCTTGACCCCCCCACCACCACTGCACGACTCTACTGCTGTTTTTCTTTCCAGGGTTCCTCCAAAACGGCACTAGATACATTTTCAATGTCTTTTTCATTACGTAGATATTTTTCTTTTTTTCAAGAATTTTCATCCAAAACTACACAGTTAATGTTGACTCTGTTGATAATCCAGTCACCGCAGAACCCGACTTCAAGCAAATAGTAACCAGCGAAATCCAGTGCCAGGTGCCACTGACTCGCCATAAATAATATCCGTGCACTTGCTAGATAGTGGGAAGCTTCCCCCCACCCCCAAATTCTGATGTTGGGCAGCCCCCCCCCCCCCCCCGGTAGAAGTCGAAAGCCAGTTAACCAGGGACACACAGCCTTTAAAACATTATCTTTCACATGACTCACCATAATGGGGACTTGGAAGACAAGCTGCGTGGATTCAATCTGAGAGAGACTGGGTAGTGTTTGTGTGTGTGTGGAGGTGGGCACTGTCCACCATGTGACCTTCAGTTGCAGCCTGTTTGCCCAGGAGCGTATGGTGGCGGTGTCCAGGGTGAGAGAGTTGGGCTTAGAATGGGATGTGAGTGTTGTGAGAGTGGAAGAAGGGTATGATGTGTGGAAGGTGTATGCTAGGGAGGTAGGTTTGTGTTATAGACTGTGATATTAGGTTAGCTAGGTAAGGTGTGAATGTAATTTAAGGTTTGGATGGGTTGGTTAAGGATTGAAAAGGATGTAGGTAGGTTAGCGTAGCATAGGGGCAGATGAACATCGGGTAGTCTGCCCTTAGGTTAGATAGATGGGTTAGGTTACCTAGGTTTTTACCCCGGGGTTTGAACCTCTGGCTCCTGGGGTGGTGATACTCACAATAACATTTACTGAATTTTTGTTCAATCTCAGTGTCAATTTTGTTTTTTAAGTATGGGCTGAATTGATTATATTACTTTCGAAAGAGCTGCCTTTTTGACATTTTATGTCTTTACTATGGCACATAAATGAAAAATCGTTACGCGGAGTGCGTTACGAAAGTGTGTAACGCAAAGTGCGTTACGCGAAGTGTGTTACGCGGAGTTTCCCTAATGATCCTTGAGGGACTTCTGAACACAACTGACCGATCCCAGATCAGCTGAGTGGCTCTAGAATCCTGTTTTTTCCCTAATGATCCCACGATTCTGAGATTTGGTATGTGGGCCCTTGAGGGACTTCTGAACACAACTGGCCGATCCCAGATCAGCTGAGTGGCTCTAGAATCCAGTTTTTTGCAATCCACAAACAAAAGTACAATACGGGGTTTTATAGGAAGGGGAAAGGGGGCGCAAAGACATAAAATGTCTCTCGTGGTTGCGTACTTGTACGAAAGCTGTATCCACCGTATGAGTTTTAATTTGGTGTCTGTCTGTATGTTTGTCTGTTATGACTGGTGTGTCACTATACTCCTGGGTCACAAAGGCAGTCTCTACAGTGGCCACAAGTACAGGCTTTCCACGTTCACGATCTAATATTCACTACTATTTTGCCCTTCAATATTTATTTTATGTACCCATAAAAGTACCACTTTTAAATGGTGAGGAGGGGTTGCCCGTCGACTTGACCTTAACTGTCTTTAGCGCCCTCATCGAGCGCAAGGATGCCGTTCGTCATTAGAATCTTATTGACTCCGTGTTGTACGTTTGGCATCAGAGTTCACTGGCACTAAAACCAAGATGGAAGTTACTCAAGCTCTTCAATTTTGTGGTCGGCAGCTGCTCAAACGAAACGCTTGGTCTATAAGTTGGTTAAATCAGCTTCAACAAAATCTGTAAGACCAACTTAATCCCTCGAGCATTATCGTTTTGTTGTTGTTTATACATGTTAGACTCTTCTGAAAGCCTTGCTTTTGTTCTTATGGCCGCGGGCTGTCGAAGGTGAAATGTCTTTTCCTTCTGTGAAAATCAAGTCCCATCGAGAGACCCCTAAGGGCCCCCTCCATTGAGTTCGGCCAAGATTCGAAAAAAAGCCTCCATCCTTTTGTCACCCAATGAGGGGAGGCCAACCGCCCTCTGGGAGAAAACTACATAAATTATGCATGGGAACCTTGACCAAAAACCCGTTTTTTCTGAAGGGAGAAAAAAAAGAAGAAAAACGCCTAGTTACTGAGGAACGAGATATGCTGACCCAAGCCTTTAAGGGACCCCTCTTTTTAGGAAACATAACGCCTGGTCCACTCCCTTCCATCTACAAAGGGCTCCTTCTTCTTCTTCAATCAATAAATTCCTTATTTTCTCCAAGAAGGTTTCCCTTGGAATGTCTACACTGAGGGTTCCTACAGAAAAGCTCCGACGCCTTCGGCGTAGAACTGAACCCATTTTACTTTTCTTACTCATGTTGTTCCACACGCGTCCTTGCGTTCCTCCCCACGTAATAATTTCTGTTCGAGAGGGTTCCATTCAAGGGGTTTTTCACCTCTTGCAACATCCAAGGTTTTTCTTTTTCCTATTTGAAGAATTCATGAGAGAGAAGGGATGTGAAGGTGTAACGAGAAGGGTATTAGAGCTCTTGTGATCAAAGCAAGAGGTTCCGTTGTCTGAATACTGATGATTCCGCTGGGGGTGGATTGGATAGAGGCGGCGGCACACAAAAACCGTCCGCCCCCGAACGTGTGCTTTCCACCAAATGGGAGTGAAGTTTCCACCCGTTCGCTCTTCCCTTATCGACTATCTTACGCTTGTCTAGTCCCTTTATACGAATTATTGTAGAAAATGAAGCTTATGATACAGGCACCGTATTTGTTTGAATATTTTTGAATGTGTAAACAAATCTTCCGTGGCACCGAGTTCCACCTGGAGGTTCCCATTTGGGTGGAAGAGCTCAAGGAAGCGTATTTTCCTCACCTCCCCTTAATATGTTACTCGTATATGCGTCATTCTCCCAGAAAGCGACATTTTCAAATCTCAAGGTTGAAAAAATAAAAATACTCCAAACTGTTTGAAGAAAAATAGGTTCACTCAGGAAACCATAATTAATGATTATTCATGCCTATCCACTCACGAATACTATTTATTTTGAAGAAAAAAATAAAATTGAAAACGCCTAGGACGGAGGATGACTCGGTGTCTGTAGAATTCTCCGTCATCCTCCGTCGTATGCCAGATTCCTGGTCGTCGTTCCAGATTATCTCGCGTTTCTTCGTCGTTAAATCATCCTGACATAACTTTAATTTAAAATTAAAATCACAAAAATGATCTGTCACCAAACCGTTGGCGAATAAATTAGAAGCTAAAAGAGCTAAGTTTGTAACTGACCTTCTCACCAGTAAACAGGGGTGGACGGAGTATGACGGAGAACAAATGGATTTTCCTGTATAACTTTACAACTTTCCTGTATAACTTCAACAAATTCTCCATTGTTTTTAGTGAAATTACGAGTAAAATTATTCCATGAGCTCCTTCAAAGCATAACGAAGAATAAAATTTGTTTCCAACACTTACCGTGAAATGACCGACGAGAGAATGACAGGGTGATTGGACACCCACGTCCAACACGAGATAATAACACGCTGACGCTTTGGAAGGAACTGAAACGAACTGCTACTCAGTGTTCTGTACAGCTGAGATGCGCGGGTATCGAATGAATGAATGAATGAATGAAAACATGCCTTTATTATGAACAATAAATAATACAATTCTTGTTAACTAGGAGCCATGCAGTAATCGTGGCCACATAGGGCCGTCCGAAGAGTTTGCCATAATTAATACATCTTACAACTCTAATACAATACAGAATTGGAACTGCCTACCTTAAATATACTTGCAACCTTAATATACAGATAACAATTAATATAAATCGATCAAATCAAACAAGTCACCTACATAAATCCATATTCAATCATGGTTTTGTGCCTTAGTTGCCATGCCACCGAGCAGTACTTAATCAAACTAACATTCCCAGACTTAATAATCCCCAAATACTCCTCCCAGCCAAGTTCTGCCCTACCCAGGCATCGCCGTCTCAAGGTAACCAGAGCCGAACATTTTCCAATGAAATGGAAAGCGTTCTCATCTTCACCACTGCTACACAAGTCTGATTGTTTGACCCATACGACCCATACTTCAACGCTAAAAGGTCACCCCTGATCTTAAAAACCCACCTACATCGTTGAAACTCCTCGAACTTGCTCAATGGTACTATGTCACTCTCACATCTAAGGGCCACGTACTGAGGGTGATTTCGAGAGCTAAGCGCCTTTTCCTCAAATTCGGAGTACATTGTTTTGGCTATTAACTCAAGGCTTTTATCGACTAGCGTTTTCCATTCACTGAGGTCCGCATGCTGATTCAATGGAATGTTGTAGGCATCGAATGGTGGTAGAAAATTAGCGGGCAAAAACAGCTGTGTCCGTCAAAATTCAAAAAACATCTTAGACGAGGTGAAACGTGCAACAGCCCTGGACAAACATATTCTCCACTTGATTTTCGAAAGAAATTAACTTAAAATTATGAGAACTTCTTAGGAAGAATCACAAAGGGTTGACAAAGGTGTTGTGTGGGCGCGAATTTTCGATTAACCCTCGAAAAACCCTTTTTCAGGACATCGAAGTTGGGAAGGTCGAGCTTGGACACGGACGGAGAATGACAAATTGACTATTAAATTTTAAACTTTTTTCTCTATTGAACGAACTCATTAATCGTAAAAATGAGAAAAGCGGTTCTAGATAAAGTCAAATTCAATAAGTCAAAAAACATTTCATCTCAAAAAATTATGACAGGGCTTGGAAAACGCTCCGGACATCACAATGTCGCTTTCTGGGAGAATGACCCATATACTGCCGTCCACCTTGAGTCCTGTCGACATAAATGTCGGCATTTTTGAGGTTTTGATATGACCTTAACAAAGAACTAGCTTAATTATTATGAGATAAAATATTGACAGTACTTGAAACGTATTTTTTGTTCACAGGGGAACACACCATCAGGAACTACCCGGCAACTGTTCACGGAGCTTTCCTCAGCGGCCTCCGGGAGGGCGGTCGCATTTCAGATCAATTTCTCGGCTGCCCCTACTCCCCCGATAACAAATTGCAGTAGACGGATTCTACTCATAAGAACCATTAAATTTTGTTTGTAGTTTTAACTACAACTTATATTTAATTAATCACAGTTTTGCCATTTCAACTTTCCATTTCCGCCATGCCTTTTGGATCCCTAATTTGTATTGCTTTATTCTGACTGATCTCAAGTAAGACTCGTATGTTTTTATTTATATATTTTTTTCCACTTTTAGAAATCTACATGTCACCTTAACTGATATCATCGTGTAATTCGTGTCAAAAAATTTTACAAATAATAATAAACTAATAATAAACAAATAATAATATTAATAAAGACTCAACCTGTGTGTTCCAACCTGTCTATTTTACGACGAATCACAATCATGATTTTCTTCAACCTATAGATACACCTGTCTGTAGGTAGGCCAGCAAGCAAGTTTTCAATTTTTACTAGTTGGTAGTACTGGAGTAGGTAATACTATAATATTTTAGTGTATCAGTCAGAGAGGTTGCAAGAAGGCCTATACCATGTTTTTAAGGGAGTTTTGCAGGGAGGTGTGTTGTCGCCATTATGTTCCTCACTCTACATTTCGTTTTTCAAGGATATGAGCCTTGTTTTTCACTCTATTCATACATTCCAGGGAAAGAGTGAATCCTGCTGTCCCCAATCATGGAGTTACAATCATGTGGTAACTTACTCCATCATTCTCGAGACGAAACGTGGTCTTGTCAGTTGTTCCCAACATTTGTAGTGGAAATCGTTAGCTAACCATGTTCATTTCTTAAGGTTTTTGCAGCATTTCACTACTTCAAATCGGAGTTTTCTTCATTTCCCAGGTAAGTACAGTCTTGTTGCACATTCTAGTTGTACATTTTTCGGTTTTAGGTTAAAGTTAAGTGTTCAATCTTGCTGTCCAACCACTGGAACCTGAAGAAGGTGACTGTCCCAGTAATTGGACAATCCAAAGTTTAAGGGAGATACCCAGCTCAAAGCTTACGATCTCCCCCTCAGTGCAAGCAACTGGGGAGGCCCAGTAATTGGACAGGTGTCCAACGTCTGGATCATACGCTTTTTTTCATTTTCTAGTGATTGCACAACTGTCCAAAATTCGTCGTCAAAATTTGGCCCGCCTCCTATTTTAACAAAACAAGAAGAGGACATTCTTGTCAATTTAATATTTCAATTTGCAAGGAAAGGGTTCCCTCAACGTAGCCTTCAATTGGCCCAGAGCTTTCAGGATTATTTTAGGTTGAATTCTCGCCCTACCCCCTTGAAGTACAACAATCCAGGGAGGGAGTGGTTATCCTCATTCAGCAAAAGACATCCAGATATCTCACTTCGAACGAGTGTTTCGAGGGATGATATCATCAAATGGATCACCAATGTGGAAAATTTGCTGTGATGAAAAACACCCCCCTCGCGTACCCCCTCCCCACCCTTCTCGCGTATTTATGGCGACGAGACCAATATTCTATTGTGGCCTAAAATGGGCCAAGAAATAGACTGCTAATGATTGCCCTCGTCCAACAATTCCAATTTTGATTCTTTTCCCTCGACTACTTTTACGTACCCTAATTTGTACCTACCTACATGATTTTAAATGTATGTCTTTCATGATCTCCAGTGAGATGTTTAGACACGCTTCAGAATAATGGCCAAAGCAATTTCGAAACCTATAGTTCCTTCTAAAAATGGTTATGATATAATCAGCCAATAATAAATTAAAAGTACATGTTAGATTAAACAATGAATTGTGAAATGATGCATGAGACTGAATTATTCCAAAAATTGATCTCTCGATTTTGCTGTTACCTATCTATGAAATTTGTGGTAGTAAATATTTCAATTCCTATGTTTCATTGAATTACTTATTATTATAGTCTGTCTTGCTGTTGTAATATACAATTTTGCATACTAAAGGTTTAGGGAAATATGAATATAGGTAGGTACCCGTTATGAGATGGTCTTACAGCAATTGCCATTCCTTTCTTCCAAAGCACATTAGGATCAGCCTTAAATGCTTCAACTGAAAACGCCCCTGCCTTAGAATCCCTTCACCTCTACTGCAAGGAGAAATCCCTGCAGGTATACCGCTTGAAGTCCAATGTACTAATCTTCAGGAGGAATTGCAGCATCTCCACTCATTACAAGTTCATGTGTGAAGATCCCTGTCGCCAAATCCTACACAATGCATCCCGTTTTGGGCCCTTATTATACTCGCAAATATGGCCTATCTCAGCTGATGGGTTATTCCTATCTATTTCGTAATGGATCCTATGGTCCTCTTCAAATAAATGATTCTCTAATGCCTTTCTCCCTCTTCTAAGCCAAAGATCATCCCTATGTTCCCCCATTCTAACTTTAAGTTTCCTACCTATTAGCCCTGCATATTTAATCCCACAGTCAGATTTCAATGAAATATATAATATATTATTTCATTTTTATATTATGTTGAAATCTGACTGTAATATTATTATACTCCACTCGCATCTTCTAATAAGATGGAAGTTGTTATCATCCGGGAATACACTATACTACGCCTTTGTACGTCTACTTATGGTTACACATCACAATTCCCGCTTTACCGCTCCCGATTGAAGGAATGTCCCTTTGATGTATTGTCCCGTAATTAGTCGCGGGTTTTTTTCAGACGTGACATGAAACCGCGATTACCAACGAAGAGGCTTCGTTACCGCTCCGATGCAATCGGAATGAAACGGACACCCCTCCGTCCCCTTTTGCCTTCTATTTTCAAACCCCCTCACAACCAATTAATGCAGCCCCAGCAATTAGTGAAAATATAATTTTCGTAACACGTTCCCAGAGACAACGCAATTTGCATGATTATAACGATAATAACGGAATTAACTGGCAATTATGTCCCGGAACAATCAGCGAATGAATGCGTAAATAGAAGGTGGATAACTAGCCAAATATGCTTTCTAAATAATTTGAATAGATACGAATTATTCACCATAATCGCCTCTTCGTTACGAGCTGAAGATCACAAAGGAAATTTTCAACACGCCAAAAAGCTGAAAGGTACTTGATTCCTGTACTTGAAACCAGCGCCAATTTGTCGCTGTAAATCGTTAAGTTTCCGTGTTTCAAGGCGTTCGGACTCTTTGCTAACCAAGTGAATAGGATGGAAAAATTAAATTAATTATGGTCCAGAGGACTCCAATTACAAAATGCGGCATTTCGATTTTGTTTGAACGATGTCTGAAATCTACTGGTATTTCTTCCACAAATCCCTCACAAAAAATTTAGTAAAAGTTCAAGGGTATGTAGGTAGGTAAATTTGAAAAAGAAAGAGTCACAACATTTGAACTGGGATTTGAACTGGGATGTGTTTTTTTGACATTTGTATGATTTTCTCCCAAGTATATAGCAATTGTGAATAGCAATTATACTAATTATTATGGAATTACCTCTTCCTCTGTCGTCTACATGTCGAGTTGTCTCCAACGCAATCCCTCTTCAGATTCAAGCAGTAGTCTGCCATTGTTGATGCATTCCATCTGCCTTGATACCGTTGTCCCACCAATTTAATATCCTGGTGGAAACGCTCGCCCATTCACTGAAATCCCCCAAATTTTCAGGAAAATATCCTACGTACGAAGATAGTGAAGTGTTACTCCCATGATACACCCGAGATCCTGAAAGTGTTTCAGCAAGTCTTCCACCAATAGGGAACGCCAGTGTGTCAGCGAATAATTCTTTGATGGCCGAAAATTGGTGACTCTCAAGACATGCAAAACGAAACGAAAAATTTTTTGTTCAACTACCAGATCGAACTGAAGAATGGTAAATTTGAACTTTTCCCGCTCAACGTGGTCGGACAGGGTTGTAGTTGATACAGCTGCTGATAGGGACGGGTAGGGGTGACTTTCATGCAATGCTTTTGGGAGCCAATCTAAGTACTGCTCTCTGATTGGCCTGAAAGGTAGATGACGTTCATTGCTTCCCTCTTTCCGCTCAATACGACGTCAAACCTCTCCAGAAAAATAAGTATTTCCTTAAAAAAATTTTATTACTCTCAAATACTCTTGTTTTTTCCTATCCAAATACTTGGGGTCCTTCACTAGCTGGCGGATTTGAGGCTCAACAAAAATGCATGCCTTAATTTTTTCGCAAGTAACTTGAGCAAATTTCTTCCCCAAACACTGAATACAAAGGTTTTCTCCATTCAGGGCCCTGACAAATTGTTTCATAAGGTCAAGCTTCATGTGTAGTGGTGGAAGCCACACGTTCTTGGGGTTCCTCACCGAAGGACTTAATATTATGACGTTCTTGGAGCCCTTTCTGGCCAATTTTAGGCAGCCCAGTGCTTATCACGACCTCGACTAGCAGCAAGCCGATGATCTTGAAAACTCCAAAGACTTGTGAACTTTGTACACGGTGGTTTCTAAGAGGGTTTTCACATTTCCATAGGTACTTGTATCTCATCATTTTTCACATAATATATTCTATGATAGGTATATGAACCAGTTATATGAAGATAGAGGAATGGAGCCATCAAATGGTTCAAACCTATTTATTTTAATTCGTTGAAATCTTAAAAGAGCTGTAAGTTGTGACGTGTTCAATATAAATTAATATATGATGGATATTCTAATAGGGAATTTAATTTTGTACAAATTTTAGCTTGACGATTTTCCCCTAAAATGAGTGAGGATCTAGATTCTTGAATATTTTGATCTTCTAGATTCTAGAAGATCAAAATATTTTTAAAAAAACATGAGTGAAAAACAGTTTTTTATTTTTTTGAAAATTACCACCTTGAAAACGGTGTGGTTTTTCAAAACATAATATTAAATTTTTTACAGGTTTGGTTGTATAATATATTATATTATATACAACCAAACCTGTAAAAAATTAATAAGCTTTCATTTGGTACTGGAGAAATTGTTCAAAGCAAGCACCGTTTTCGAGTTAGAAGCGATGAACTGGAAAATGGAACCTTTAAGGCTCCCCGCGGCACCGGGATTTGGAGGGACTTCATTAAATGTAGTTACACTACGTAATTTAAAACACTAAAAATTCTAAGTACAAATAATCTTGAAAAATGGGCAAATGGAGGAACTAAAAATACTAGTTCCTCCATTTGCCAATTTTTCAAGATTATTTGTACTTAGAACTTTCACTTGTGGAAGTGGAGGCACGACCCAACTTAAGCGAGGTCAACAAGTGGAGTTCAGAGTTCTCAATCAGGTGCATCAATGGTCGGTGGCCAAGCCTGATGGCATTTACAGCGCAAACGCTCTAATGGAGAAAAATAACCATGGATGTGTCCTTGGTTCCGGACCCGCTCCAATGTTGTGTACCAATTACTCAATTTATAGCGGTTGAATTAGTCTGCATCCAGTGATAGATGGTTAATAAAACTTGTGCAATTCCCGCGAGCAGCAGGACGAATACGTTTCGTTAAGGAGAGTCGGTTTTCGATTGGAGTAAGTTAAATAGTTGAAGTGAATTGTGATCGTAGGTCTTTCCTTCTCCCGAAGATGTCTCCCTTGTGCGCAATAAAACCTTCTTTCTGGTAGGGAGGAGCCAAGCTAACAACCACAACTCCCAAGTTCGGCGGTCGGGGTTTCCCTAACAATAAAACTGCCATTGCTTCGGTCGCTCTCTTCTTCCCTTTTATTCCTATCTCCTCCAATCATTACGTCTCCCCTTGATGTTGCCTGCTTGAGCGTTTTTAGTTGGTCCGGGATTGAAATAAATTGGAAGGCGCACTATTGAATTATCAAGACAATCTCCTTAATAAGTTTACAGAATTCCCTAGTGTACAAGGGGGAGGGCAATCTCGTTAAGAGTGAAAGCCTCTTCAAATGCGCTTCTTCGCCCATCAAGGAAGTTCACGATGCACAGGAAATAACAATAAACTATCATTTTGTCCTCATATCCCTACATGAACTGACGTACGAATAGGGCATTCTTGGGCAAAGGCGGTTTTTAAAGCCAGTTTTAATCCAAAAACATTAGAATATTGCTTAAATATTGACGATAAAACAAAGCTGCCTAAAATCACTTGTCGTTAAAAGAAACCTTTTTTGTATCCATGGTGAGGGGGTCGCCCCCACTCTGGATCCACCCCTGGCTTCCCCACAAGAAATGAAGAATGTAGGTAGAAGTTGAATGATGATAAAATGTATTAAGAATAACAAAATGTTGAATGATGTTAAAATGTATTGAGAATGACAATATTTTGAATGATGATAAAATGTATTAGGAATGACAAAATGTCAACAGTATAACATTCAATTGAAACTTTTAATCGCCCGCTCATTATGTCACTGTGGCATAATGAGTGTAAAACACACCCACGTTTTGTCACGAGTCACAACTGAGTCAACAAACGTTCCACCCTCGCTTTCATATCGTTCACACAATAACAGAGTTTGACGACATTTCGTAACGGACTGAGGCGTTTGATGATTTGTTTCGACCGTTAGAAGCCTTTCTACCTACCAGTGTTGATGTTACACAGCCCTTGTAACCTTACTTTCTGGATGTCTCTCGTATTTGAAGGATCGAGCCTTCCACACGACCAATTTTGATTCGAAAACGACGAAACAATTCGAGAAAAGTTTATGTTAATTCGAAAAGATCTACTTATTTCTGAATAAATGACGCATAGCAGGTGGAAATGGATCCGTACTCCGACCTTCATACCGTGGGCTACGGTTGTTCTCTTCATGTTACGGAAGGGCAACCAACCGTCCTCGCCCTCCGTCTAACACAACCCTGTGCCCAGACCTTTTCAAGGATATAAACCAACATTCGCCTCGCAAACATCGTCTGAAACCCATCGGAGCCGAAGAACGCCGAAGATCTCGCGTCTTAATCACTTTCCGCTCCGCGACTCACCGTGTTCCAAATGACGTTTCGCTGAAGAGCGACGCGAATTGGACAGGACCTCACGTCATGTAAATGTCGAGATCTAACAATGAGATGTCACACCGCGCGGAACATCCCGAGAAAAGCCGTTCGCAACAACTACATTTGATATCGGAAGACGAGATGTTTAAGGGTGATTCCTCAAACGTGTAAATTGTAAACTATGACGATCTCATCTTCCTGACAGCTTTGGATTTCGGTCGCATCACTTCGTCACGTTGAGGTCTGCCGCAAGAATAACGAACGGATACGGTGTAGCTCTCATACGTCCCAGTAGCTACCGCCTAACTGGGTTGAAGATCTAACTTCACGTTCATCCTTCAATCTCTCATGACAAATTTAACCAAGAAAAAAAAAAACACTATTTCTCTGTAATATGGCAACATGTAAATCGAATCCCTGCTGCTATAGCACATACTCGTATCACACATTCAGATGGACAGATGAAAGAATCTAAGCAGAATACGTTTGATAAGTCCAGGGACGTATCCAGGAGGTGGGTTTAGGGGATCCTTACACCCCCCCCCCCCCCTCTTTCGGCCTTTTTTCCATACCGCCCGTGGTAGGCCCTAGTAGGGTATTCACTCATCATCGGTACATCGAATTATACATACGACACATGCAAAAAACTGGCGACCCTCGGACTCCCCTAACACCACGAACACATAACACGTTTCAAAATAAAATAAATCTTTATTTTTCAAAAAAATCTTTTTTACATTCATGATTTTACCATATTTTTTCAATATGTCTCTATATTTAAGGGGAGGGGGGTGTCAAAAAGGTAGTCTTTACAGTGGCGCCATACCCATTCACCATCAGCCAAAATGACGGCACAAATCCGTGCCTTTAACATGTTGTGTAAAACTATAAATAGTTTTACACAACATGTTAAAGGCACGGATTTATTCATAAATTTATGAATTTACGAGCTCTGTATTGCTTCACTAATTTCTTACATGTTTTCTGCTTCTTCTTCTTCTTATAGTAAAAGCATTGCTTTACAACAAGAATTTACTGATTTGTATGGTTCCCCGTTTGAAAGAATCGAATTAGCGTAAGAAAGTATTGAAGAAATTTCAATTTCAACTTTATAGCAATTGTTCAGCAGCAGTAAAACAAACGCGCAGGACATTTCTCCAAAATAGGCCAATGACCGCCCTCTGCCGGTAGGTAGAACCGATTTGTCGACCCAGAGCTCGTCTAGTTTTTGCGCCATCCGGCCTTCACACCGTGGGCCGCGTCCCAAGTCCCAGTCCTCGAACCACCAAACTCGAATCCACTTTACGCTCACGGATTCGACAATAACTTGGATTAGTCTCCCTCTCTCACACGCAATTCCCACAAACTTCGACAGCACTTTGATAAGTAGTTGTCCTCTTCCTTCGGGAGGAGTAACTTGAAATTCCCTCTCGTGCCGAGGGTTGTGCGCCTTGTTCCTATCTCATTCCCTGCTCCCCCCCCCCCCTTCTCACCACGTTTCGAATATTGTTGTTATTATAATACCTACCCCGGAGCCTTCCGCAGAGCTCGCCTGCCCGTCAAGAACTGAGAGAGATTCCATTCCGCCGCACGGTTGAGTAATTGCTTGCATTGTTGCTCCAAGTTAACCTACCCGAGCTAAAAGCCTGCCTGCCTGCCGAATATCCATTTTCGAGCAATGCGAATCAACATACATATTTACACCAATCTGCCCTTAAACGTGCAGCACTTCTTGAGCTAAACGTGGTTGGGGCGACTAATCTACAAAATTTGCTCAGTGTTGCTGCTGGAGCGAGCATCCAATGATAATGCATGTTGGTGGGGGGGAGGGGATTACCCACAAACTCAAGTACACTGCCAAGGTGATGGCACAGGAGCTTCCTCGTCACAATCAGAGTGACCCATTATAAAATAGAACAGACTCGGAAGCAAAATAAAGAAATCTTCACATGCAAAAGGCATTTTACAGACTGAAGAAGGTAGGTACCGTAAATGTTAAGATAAAAACAAGGGGTGACCTTGCACCTGTCCTCCGAAAAATGAATGACGCAGTTATGAAGTTGCTGCTTGTAAAAACCGAAGGAGTGGGGCCAGAGTCAGTTTAAAGGGGCTCTATCATGTTGAACAAGGAACGGCTGTTTGAAGAATTTCACGTTAGCGCCTGCGCAGAGACTAGTTGTTCGATCACGATGATACTGATAGGGGACCTCAATGGGCCCTAACCGCTTAATCTCTGAAAATTACATTGAAATTGGGTGAAATCTTTGGTTATTACGGCTGTAACAAGGAATTGAATCTATTTCACGCCAGCCCATGCGCAGAGCGCACCGAGGGTCCGATCAAGCTGAAATTCATACTGGAACTCACTAGGCCTTGTCCAAACAACCCTTGAAAATTTGAGCGAAATTGAATCATAATTGTGAAAGTTATGTGTGTTTGTTGAATTTCACGTTAGCGCATGCGCAGGTCGTATTGCTGGATCAATCATGTTGAAATTTGTATGGGGCCTTATCCGCACCATCCCTCAAAATTTGAGCAAAATCAATTCAAAATTGTGGAAGTTATGGCTGTAACAAGGAAATGCGGACAGACACACAGACAGACAGACACGGAACCAAATTTGTTCAGTAGGCTTTGAAACGCAAAATGCAAGTGGAAATTTTGATTTCTGAAGACAAAAATTTTTTGGCTCACGAAAGTGAACACAAGGCTTCCGCTGCTTTGCAGACTCGGAAGCAAAAAAAAAAAAAAAAAAAAAAAAATGAAACGCCCCTTCCACTTCAAATTTTACTTTGCGTAAAACTGCTCCTGTTTCACTTATTCGTACGAATACTGGTACGAAAATTCGCTCATACGATCATGCTGCATGACTGGAATTTTTTCCCTTTTTCATTCAAAGAAGCAAAATGAGCGATTTTAATGAAATTTTGTGATTTTCCAGTGCGGCCCCTTACGAATCCACAAATTTGCGAATTTGAGAAAATTGGCACACCACGGAAAAAAGGTTGCCGACCCCTGCTCAAGGCATTGACAAAATTGGGGGGGAAAATGGAATTTAGGGAAAAACGTGGATTGAGCCGTTTTTTGGTGCAAGGCGCGTCAAATATGATTCAACAGGCCCCAACCTGCATTTTATCGCGAGGAAATGCAAATTTCATAATCAATAATTCGGCATTTTTAATCCAGTCAAACCTCTTATAATTAGATTATTAGAGGTTTGACAGGATGAAAAATGCCGAAGCGCTAGCCTGTGATTTGTCAATTAGATCAGCGGGCGCTCTCTTCGTAATACGTTCATTCTTCATAGTCGCTCATCGATTGCAAAGACCGAACTGTAGGGGGATGAGGAATTAACGCGATAAAACGATATTTCATGGACTGTAATTACATAGAAAACCCCAGTTAGAAGTTGCTTCGACTATCCAATGATCCTCTCGACAAAATCAATTCTCCTAAACTCAAGTGGGCTTGTGGGAGAAAATACGCCACCGTTATTTTCTGTTATGTAGTTGGCTCATGCTCATGTAACGTGAGGTCGATATGGCGAAATAGTGGGAATCCATCTTCAGAAAATAAAGACGAGTTTCAATACGGAAAAATAATATTTCCAGCAGTAATAAAATTTATTATTGGTGGAAATACAATTTTTCGTTCTTGTATTTCCGTTTTTTAGTATTATTTAATAATAAACTCTAGACCGGTTCCGGCTGTTACACCATCGTCAGTACAACACAAAGGACATAGAACTATAATTGTCACATCTGAGACGTGTGTAGTAGGGATGTGTAGTGAATATCGATATTTTCTTGCGATATTTCTATATTTTTCGCCGATATTTTTTATCCCGATTATACCTATATAGATTATCTATGTAGCATATCTATCTATGCAGCATGTTGAAAACCCCTTGAAGATTTGAATCGCCCGCGCACATTGAGAAGACTCCTGGGGCATCATCCATCCACCCGACCAGCATCCACGCAACGTCGAGACCGCAAACAGCTGTTAACACTCTCAGCGCGGACGTTGCCATATGGCAACGGGCTCAGCTCTCGCCTCTGACGGCCGTATCCATATGGCAACGCAATGAAAAGAAGCCCCCTCCAAGTTCCTTTTGACCGTAGTGGGGTTTGGTAGCTCTAAGATGCTCCCGTTAGGGTTCAATGACTTCAGTACGACCTGAACAAACATAGTGCTTCACCCGTTTTCATATAGTGCTTTTTACCAAGTCTGAAGCAAAGGAAAAAGGACGTGGAGCCCACACTACTTATTCTTTCATCCAACGCTTCTGTTTTCGGTAAGTTATCTGTTTTTTGTATTGATATTACTTTCGTAAATTATGAAATGAACAAGTTGTTATTTATTTTGAGACTTTTACGCACATTTCAGGCGTTTCATCTCTAAATAGTGGTGAGGTTCCGTCTCCTTCATCTACCATCATGGAGGAAGACTGTCATCATCACACTAACTTCCATCAAAGAGCCAAAATATGATAAACGCCAAGCATTTTCTCATGATCTATGATTCAGATGGGAGCAGAAAAAAACGAATCCGTTGCCGTCAGTGCTCTAAAACCAAAGTTGTGAAACATGTTTCATCATATTGTCCGGGATGTGATGAACAGCCAGGGCTTTGCATACCAAATTGTTTCCTGAATTACCACAAGAAAAAAGGATTCTCTCTTTGTTAGTTTTTGCTACCTCTGTTTAGCATGTAATTAGGTCGAAAAATTATGTATGTATTCCATTTCACGTACCTATGTAATTTTTGTTTTTGTTTATATTATGTGTATGCCATTTCATGCATTTTTCATGTATTATAATTCAGTTCAGTATTTACATTTCATGTATTTTTCATGTATTATAATAATAAGTTACAAAAATTCAGTACAGTATTTACAGCATTTGTTTCGACGTTTTATTACATTCCATTTCCACGCTTACCGAGTTTTTAGAAAAGAAAACGGTACGTTCAAAAAGTTAGAACGTATTATCAACAATGACGTGCATAATAATTTCTGTACAATACAGTAAGTTATATTTATTTACCCTGGAAAACTAGTAAAATTCCCAGAAATTTCGGAACAGGTCCACAGAAAAAAGGTGTTGTTGCGGGTTAGACTATCTAGGTTTTATGCCCCTGGCGGGCGTTGCCATTTGGCAACATTCTTGGAAATTTATCAACTTTGGTTTTTTTCTAGTCTACATGCTTATAAATACCTTCCTCGTTGAAAATTATGAGACTAATGTTTAATTTCAAGTTATTAAAAATCCCGTCAGAGGCGTTATTCTATGAATATGCTGCCGCGCCGAGAGTGTTAATATCCTGGCTGGCGATTTGTAGGGAGAACGGCCAGTGAGGTTAAGAATGAAACGTGGTAACAAGGGCGTCAATGGGTATTTCTGATTTTTCTTCCGACTACCGTTCATCTGTTAAGCATCTGTGAAAATTCCGTTCTGGACAATCATCCTGCTGCTGAGCTGCGCTCGATAGTTCGTCCACTACCATTTTGAGTCAACGTGAGTAACACCTGTTGCACTTCAACTGTTTCTGACACTCAACCTAAGTTGTAGTGTTAACCAGTTGATTTGTGTTTGTGATGTCTTCTGCTGTTTGGCCACTTTTGAACAAGATTGATGTGGGAATATGTTCACCCAACAATATTTTCATTTTGGTTGGGTGGATGTGTCAAGTAAGTACCTATGGGTACCTACCTAATCAACAGTGAGATATTTATAAATACCTCACTGTTGATTAGGTGGGTACAATTATCGTACTTTGAATTTTGTTATTTAGTTTGAAAAACTCGGAAAAAATAATTCCATACCTGTTTGAAGAAACACACTTGTTTTCCACTATCCATTTCGTAAAAACGGAGCTCAAATAAATATGTCCGAAATCTTCTGCAGTTTTCGAGTTGTGTTGGATTGACATAATGAGTACAAACTTCTATATTGTGAGACAACCCAGACCTTTTCAACCAAGATTGAGATACTGTGTCAACGACGTTTCACAACTTTTTCAAACTTGATGCGAGCCACTTTGTGAGTCTGGTGGAACTGATGAAGTCATTACAAAGGTCTTCTTTAAGCAGACAAGTGTCGTTTAGAGGAGCGCAACTTGTCTTGCTTGCGTGAAAGTTGGCAACTCAAATTATTATTACAACTTGGCCAAAAGGACTGTCCACGTGCACGTAGGTCCGCCGTGATGTTCGAACCTTCGAAGTTAATAAGAAGTTTACTCGAATCCCGACAACTACTCGAGCAACTCCAAGGCAATTTCACAGGGAAATTCGAAACGTCGAAATGAGATCCGGCCTCAATTCGTTACCCGTTGGTTGATTCTGTGAACCCACCGTTTGAGATTGACCAGAGGGGAAACATTGGCCAGAAACTGGACAAAAGTAAACAAAGTAAAGTGCCGTCCTTTCAGAAGGACGTTCCCCTTCCTTCAGCTCATTAGAGTATGCAGCTAAAACATCAATCGGAATCGGGCAGAGTTCTGTAAACAGGATGGTTGAAGTTGAGGGTCAATCCCCAATTACGGGTACCTAACTCGCGGATCCTATAGACCTTTCCTGGCCACAGTTTTTCGGGGGCACGTACAAACTTCATCTTCCAAATTGGGCTCCATCAGCTTACTCTTCATACATTGAGTGAAACAACCGAGTTCTTGTTTGTCGGGCCACCAAGTGGTGATGCTAATTGCACGCTAGTTGGAAATAAATTAGGAAAATCAAGGCAGTTATGAGTTGATAGTGAAGAGATAGCAGGTATATGGAACGGGAATGCTCAACAACAGGGAGACTCATAGAGTAGACCGCTGAGCCAAATGTCAAGTACGTATTGTGGAAGGAATATTATGATGTATTTTCATATACTGGTCCTCACCTTCCACAGCACGTACTTGCTATAAATTCTACAATAATTATTCAAATCGAATATGACTGTAGAATAAGGGTCCTAAAACACCTTACTTCGTCATAAATAAGAAATTATGTAGGGTAGTGGCACCGGCAGTTTCACCTTGCATCAGTTGTTGACAGGCTCAGCATTATTTTACGAAACTAAGGATATGTTTGGAGTTTGGAGGACAAGTTTCTAATTCTTGCTCCAACTCGCTTGAAGCCTTCTTCCTGGCGTGGTAGTGTTGCCATGTGTTTTCAGTTTGGAGGAAAAATTCAGATTAACCTACTGTGATGCGTTCTCAAGTTCAGTGCAGCTGTGGAGCTCATCCTTGCCAGGAGTGATAAGGAATGCCGAGTATGCATTCGCTTTTTCTGTATGTTTTCCTGAGATTCTCCTATTTTTTCTAGCTTACACCTTTAGTGTAGGTGTAATTACCTACATTCTACTGATTCTATTCATATAATTTTTTCTTGGATTTGTGTGGTTTTTGAAGCATAAAGTTGAAGTGTCAACTTTATCACATTGTGACCTTGTTCTGTTGTGACACATCCTGTCAACTACCAGTTCATGTTTTTTTTAACAATCTTCTCAAAGTTATTATTCGTGAAGGTATCATACTCCAAGCATGAAGTTGAATATACATTTTATAGAAGTCAATTGAGGTTAACCAGTAGTTGACAGGAGGAGTCAACTACTGGATCATAGTGAGTGTCAACTACTAGTTCATTGCTTCCCAGTTCAATAATAATTAATTATTAGAGCAATTTATTGCTTGAAATTATTATGTTTCAAAGCAAATTATAGTTTCCAATGAACTGCCTTCTTCAAGAAAAAAATTATTGACCCAGAAGCTAGCGTAATAGGCAGTAACTACATAGGTAGGTAAATGTGTTATATTCATGATTCTTGATAAACCATTCAATTTTTTCTTTTTTCCAGCTCAGAATGGCACCAAACCAGAGCAAAATTTTGAAGTACCCTCCTGAAAAATGGAAGAAGCTGTTTCTGCAGTCAGAGGAAGCATGTCGATGTCAGTAGCTGCAAGAACCTTCAAGGTGCCCAGACAGACCAATTTTGGTGTGCATATCAGTAACAGACAGCTTGTGCCCCCTGGTGGACTATAAAGCTTGTAAAGGGTTTTTTAACATGGAACATGTTTTAGCCTTCACGTAACTGGCTGAAACCGAGCTTTCCGTAGACTGGCTCGCAGGCTCCCCACAAGAATCCTTCAATGATTTAAAATGAATCAACACTCAAATCGAAAAATTGTGATGGTTAGGTGACGTCGGCTTAAGAAACGGTCGGAGGTCGGCTGCTTCGGGAGTTTATCTTCAACTAACATTTTCTAGTTGAAATGATTGTGGAATGGAAAAGAATAATTACCTATTATATGACGGAATCCACATTTTTAGAGTTTCCTACGTGTACAGATATCTACTTGAAACCTAGGAAACCTGCAACCTACAAAATGGTTTTATTGATCAAAGCACCATTCTCACATTTTGACATAGGTAACAGAATAGTTAGAATCATTCTGACTCTGCCACGCTATTAGGTGGGAAATGTTAATTAAGAACGTGTCTCAACTTAATTTGGTCCAAATTGTGACTTCGGTTGTGTTGCTTCTAGAGCGACGATATTCCAGAAAACTCACTCATTCAAAATCCCGTTATTTCTACACTTAAATTTTGAAGTCATTTTGTTCAGCATTATTAGAATGCATGTTGAATCTAAATCATGTTAAATATAAATTTCAACAAATCATGAGTGCACACATGAATGTATGTGCACCTTAATACGAGTATGTTTATTCGTGCACTCGTCTATTTATAGGTAATTACGATGCATATGTGTGTGCCTCTCGCGGGCCCCTCCAATAACTTGGGTGCAGTACTATGCAACTTTTCCCCCATACACCTGGAGGGTTTTTGTGCGTTATGCAGCACGTGGTTCGCCAACTCTTACGCCATTAATATTCCGGGTAAACCCAGGGAGTTGTGGGTAGCTTCGGTAATAACGCCACCGCTTCCCCGACGCCCCACAAGATTGCGCCTCCCTCTCACAAGGTCTATATTGCTTTGATTTACAGGATGAGGTGAGATTGCGAGGTCGGAGGGGAAAATAAGGGAGTAGAAAGGGGATAGCACGTTCTTCCGCACAGGTATCCCCAAAGGTAAAACGATGAAGGATACGAAGGCAGCGCCGAATGATATACGTGAACCGGAGGATGAGAACGCGGAAAAACTCTTTCTTTTTCTTTTTATTTCGTTACCTTTAATATTGAAGGAGAGAAGACGAAGGAAGAAAATAAGAAGAAATTTATAAACGAAGACAAAAACATTCCAAACTTCTGATGGAATATCTCAGGCCTTTGGAAGGACAATCAGCCTCTCAGTGACCCGCACCGTATGTTTCCAAAAGCCACTATCTCCATTACATGACCAATCGAGAAAAGCTGATGGCTGATGATACAAACGAAGTGAAACTTCGTTTACTTTCGTCCTAAATATCTACCCAAAAAATATAATGTTGGAAATAAAGGGGTTTAGAGCCGTATTGATTTTTGAGCGACTCCTCACTCTGGAGTCATACGAGGTAGCACTTTGGGTCCCGTTTTGTTCTCTATTCATATTAATGATCTCTCGAACCTCTCTGACTCCCAAGGGATCTTTCTTTTTTGGCGACGATACGGTAGTTCTGGTTTCGGCGATGACTGGGGTGAAGCGTTTGATCGCATGCAATTCTAGGAGCTTGTTGAGTGAAATAAGTAGTTCGCTTTATATAAGTAGTTGGCTCTATATTTATATTGTAAGTAATTAGCAAGTGTTTTGGCACTTAACGCTTAGAAAACCAAACTATAATATGATGTTATTTGGTAATGTCAAAAATCGACAATTAACTGTTCACTCTTGCGTGAGTCAGGAGTCTTGTTCTTGTGTGACTTTGGAATGTTTGCCTCAGTAAAAATACTTAGGAGTGATGTTTGATAGTAATCTGTCTTGGAACAGTCATATAGAGTACTTATGTATCAGCTTAAGGAAATTTTTTGCTATTTTTTATAATATAAGAGGTCTACTATCGAGAGATAGGTTGAAATTGAAACAATCGGTGGTTGCAGTACGGCATCTTGGTGTGGGCCGGTACGTTCCTAAGTTTGTTGACCAAAGTGGTGAATGTAGAGAAAAGCCTAATAAAAGTCATGCTGGGTAAACCAAACGCTTTCCAAGTGAACTCGTCTACCACGATGCTAAAGTATTTCACGTACGCCAGCTTTTTATAAAAACCTGGTCTTATATTGGTTTATTATCTTCGATAATGAACCATTGGAATCGCCCAAAGAAAAAATTTTTTTAACCCCCCCTCAAAATTTGTTGGTTTACGTTTCAAGATACGTAGATTCAGAAAATCGAATAAAAAAAAATCCGTCCGTCCGCCGTACGCCGTACGCCGTCCGCCGTACGCCGTCCGCCGTCCGCCGTACGCCGTCCGCCGTCCGAGGCACTTTGGCCAGTTAGCGTTTAGTTAAAATTACGAAATTTGGTTTCTGGGTTTGGACCAGCCCCACAATGATCCACGAAACTTTTCATAACCCTAGGTCAAGGGGAAGGGGTTCAAAACGAATTTTGAAGTTTTGAAAATTCCATATCTCGAAAACTTCCCATCAAACGGTATGTTTTTTATTTCATATTTAGATAGAGTTTGTTCCGTAGAATTTTTTAAGACCATCCGCAGCTTTGTACGACCAGCCGTTCGTTCACAATGACGGCTCAAAGATTGTGCCTCACAACCCGATCGTGACTCAAACTGTTGAAATACAGGTCCATTTTCATACTAACAAGCTCTTTGGAACATCATATGGCTTGAGTGATGTCGAGTTTGTTGTTCTGAGGTGCGTTTCGTGCTACGGAAATGAAGGTAATTTCGAATGTTTGTTGGTAGGTACTTCTTTTATAGAAAAATTATTACCGACGTAGTATTAAAAACCCCAGAATTATATCGTATTAATTAATCATAATTAATAATAATTATTATTAATAGTAAATACGAATTATTAATACCTAACAATAAATTATAATAATTTTCACTAGGTACTTGATAAAATTGTTAATAATTAGTGATAATTGATAATAATAATTAATCTAACATTTAGGATCTAGAAATTTAGACCTAGTGATCTAGACAGAAGGGTGATCTGTACAAAGAAGATAATGAACCGTTGTGTCAAGAATTTGCAGAGTTTTTTATAAACGCAGTACTGCCTCTTATAAATGTTTTATAAGTAAATACACAGACACCAAAACGGTTTTTGTTGTCTTATTTGCGCAGTTGGGGCGACTGGGTCTAGTAGTTACAAGTATTTTCAATATAGTGTCACGGTCGAGAGGAAAACGAAACTAATTCTCTCACAAACTACAAAAATTTACCAGTTGAAGAAAAAAAATCGAAAAGAGCGGCATGAAAGGGTTTTCTCTGGCTTCATGTTTCTCGACAACTTCTTCAATATCAGAAGTTCCAGCGAGTTTGAGGGACCTACTCTATGGGATATTGAAACCTGAACTTGCTCTCACCTCGGGAAGCTTTCCTTTTCGCGCTGAATCTCACCTAAAAGTTCGAAACGCTTTTCAACAATATCCTTTCCCTTTCGCGAACTCAAAGCCCCCTGTATTCAGACCACTTCGGAACAGCTATGAAAGGAACGCTGAATGCCCAGCGCTTAATCGCAGCCGCTTTCTGAGATCAAATGAATCCATTTCGAACGCGGTGAGATTTGTAATTCAGCGAATCGTTTCGTTCCAAGGACTCAAATAGTTTCCTGAACCGAGTTCGCCGAGTAGGTATATGCTACACCAGAACGGGCCAAACCTACAAACACTACAGAATCCGATCTACAAAATACAGAAGATACTATTAAATATGATACTATGATTTATAAATGTTATAAATCATATGAGATACTGGAAAAAGATTCAATGCTCTGAAAATAATTACACTTTTGATGATTTTAATAATAACAATAATTTTAATAATAAATAAATGTTAATAATAAATTTATTTAATAATTGTTAATAATAATAATAATTTTACTGCTTTTTTTATAGAAAATTGGTCCGAATACGGTGGTTATGGAATGGATCCCAACAACATCCCATTTTCTGAGCACACATTGAAGAGATTTAGGAGTGAAATGTAATAGAAAATATAAACAATTGAAGATGTGCATCGCGATGGAGCAGTAAAGGTTAGTAACGATCTCGTACAATGTCACTGTATTTGATCTTAATTATACAGTGCTATTATTTATGAAATAGAAAAGAAACCATCCCGAGAAATTACTTGCCAAATTGAGCGAGATCTTGTAGACACCTGCTGTACATAGAAAATCATTTAATCATGAGCAGATACCCACAGCTGAGGTGAAATCTGTTTGCCAGTCTTACCTACTTCTTGGGTATGACCGTAGTATTGCTTGGAGCTTGAATCTGACTTAACCGATCGATTCAGCGCAAAAACACGAATCTAAAAACCCCCGTAACCTCAAATTCGCCTAAATTGTATTATTGTACCTATAGAATAGAAAGCGGTAGCGGTGTTACAGCTTTTCCTTGTTCTCACCCTTACTGTATGAAACATCACGCAATGCTCTTGTTTATAACTTCGGTGATTATTCATGACCATTATATAAGAAGTACTCATGAGTTATGCCTCAGTTGTGTCGCATACATTTAGGTATTAAATTTTTTTTTTTTTTACAAGTGCAAGAGCCCAATTACAGTATGAAGAAAAGAGCCCGTTATCTAATAATAGAAAACACCTCAATAATTTCACTTCTTACAAAATTAAAACAATAAGTACCTAAGTAAAAAACCTAAAAAACTAAGGTCAAATTATTACTCTCTCCTGTTCGCATTAAATTAATAATGTTCATTGAGACCAAGCTTTACGTTTCTAAAAGAGTCACTAAGAATATCAATTTGAGAAATATTAAATATCAATTCAGAGAATACTGGACGTAGAAGAGGTTGTTCGAACATGTGCGATAGTGAGGGCCATGAAAGTCTATCAGCTGCAGCAGATAAACGATTGACGAGTTGAGCAGTTTGATGAGAAAAATGCAGTCAGCTACTTGGCGATGGTGACTGAGGGAAATCGCATGACACCTCAGGAAGCCCAAATTTCTCACTACCCTAGAACACAAAACAGAAATCACAAATCACAGAACACAAATCTCAGCGATATGAGAGGAGAACGTTAAGCGAGAATCGAAAATAATAAAATTGATTCGTTCGATTCTAAATAGTATCGTGTATTACTCGATTCTAAATAGTATCGTGTATTACTCTCGATCCCGGTGTCGAGTGCTGATATCGAATATTTTCTGGTATCGTACGGTCATTAGATGAGGTCACCAGCTCTCGCCCAAAAGCTTCCTGTCATAAAAAATACGACGGAACTTCTGTGGAGAATCGTCGGGTTTGCACCGTTTTAGAAAACAAGATCATTTAAATTTGATGTTCTCCGGCGACCAAATATCATTAAGACGGGAGGAACTAATGGGGTAGTCGTATAAAAAGGTTCAGCGGCGATTTCTCGACACTGTTCGGGTCTAGCGATGGGACCGATATTCGCACTGACTTTCGTTCTGACTACCGTCAAGGCGAGTTACTTCCCGATCCCAACGAGGGATTTCTTCGATGGTTTCCGTAAGTTGATTGAAATGTCGGGTTTTTTTCCTCGTTCTTTTTCACTCTTTTTCGAAATTAAAAACAGCCCTCAAGTTTCTCATCCTCTCGAAATTTTGAAATAGCTCGGAAAAATTATTAAAACACTGGAAAAAAGTCAGAATTTTTCAAGTACAAGTGTTACTCCAAAAGTACATGTGTGGAAAAGTCACAATAATTTCCGAGGTACCTACCTCCTTTTCAGGTCCAATTTTACTGGACTAATATGGCCGCTACACTTGTAACTTTTACAACACAATAATTACGGTTCCAGTAAAATTGGACCTGAAACGGGGTAAGTACCTACTTCGAAATGACCTGGGGGAAGCTGGAAATTGTTCTAAATCCTTAAGATCATATTTGAAATCATACCTTGAATTTCAAACGTTCCTACGTTTTTCATTATTCGCGATTTGACGAATCGTCGGAATGTTCGAAAAATTATTCATCAAAAATGTTGAAACCATAGGAATACTCGTATTTACAGGAAATCCACTATTACAGGACATCCACTGGTGTGATTGTATTCCGGAACACTGTGTACTCGTACATACATAGGTAATACTTGGTGTATCTAGTAATTTGTCACTTGAGTGGAACTGATAAAATCCAAATTAACATTGCCGAGGTCTTAATTACCTACCCCCCCCCCCCCGCATCTCAACATCAATGAAATATTTAGTCAAACATCTGTTAAAAACTCTGCAAATTCTTGACACAACGGTTTATTATCTTCCTTGTGCACATCACCCTTCTGTCTATACCAGACTGTTGCAAATCGGCACCATACCATATTCTCACCGTACTCATACCATACCATACGAATTTCTTTCCTATCATACCATACTGTACTATACCAAATCATACATACAATAATATACCATACCATACTCATACCATGTCATACAAACCGAGGGAATATTGAAATGTCATCCATTTCTGACCTATATTTAAAATTTCAAGTATCGAGCTCATCATCAAAATTTAATTTGTTTAAACAAATAGGTATTATTTAAACAATTTTACAGACAAGAAACCGAGTAAATATTGCATTGTGATCCAGTTCTGACCTATTTTTAAAATTTCAAGTCAATAGCTCATCATCAAAATTTAATTTGTATTATTACAAAAAGGTATTATTTAAACAATTTTACAGATGAGAAACCGAGTGAATATTGCAATGTGGTCTATCCCCGGCTCACGGTTAAAATTTCTAGACTGCAGTTTACCGGGAAGATGAAAAAAGGTAGTTTTATTCTGGGCGTCTGGAGGTTGGGTCACATAACGGCCGTTTTCGACGCGAAAGTTTAGTGTTTTTCCTAAACCTTTGCGCGGTCACTGTGAACGAACGGCTGGTCGCAACAAAATCCAATTAGTCTTAAAAGATTCGTAATTTTTCAGGTCATTCAAAAGTGAACTAAAAATTACACGGTTCAGTTAAATATTTGGAGATATGACATTGTCGAAATTTTAAATTTCGTTTTGAACCCCTTCCCCTTGACCTAGGGTTATGAAAAGTTTCGAGGATCATTGTGGGGCTGGTCCAAACCCAGAAATCAAATTTCGTAATTTTAGCTCAACGCTAACTGGGCAAAGTGGCGCGGACGGCGGACGGCGTACGGGGGACGGCGTACGGCGTACGGTGTACGGCGTACGGCGGACGGACGGATTTTTTTTTATTCGATTTTCTGAATCTACGTGTCTTGAAACGTAAACCAACAAATTTTGAGGGGGGGTTAAAAATTTTTTTTCTTTGGGCGATTCCAATGGTTCATTATCGAAGATAATAAACCAAAAACTCTGCAAATTCTTGACACAACGGTTCATTATCTTCTTTGTACAGATCACCCTTCTGTCTAGATCACTAGGTCTAAATGTCTAGATCCTAAATGTTAGATTAATTATTATTGTCAATTATCACTAATTATTAACAATTTCATCAAGTACCTAGTGAAAATTATTATAATTTATTGTTAGGTATTGATAATTCGTATTTATTATTAATAATAATTATTATTAATTATGATTAATTAATACGATATAATTCTGGGGTTTTTAATACTACGTCGGTAATAATTTTTCTATAAAAGAAGTACCTACCAACAAACATTCGAAATTACCTTCATTTCCGTAGCACGAAACGCACCTCAGAACAACAAACCCGACATCACTTAAGCCATATGATGTTCCAAAGAGCTTGTTAGTATGAAAATGGACCTGTATTTCAACAATTTGATTCACGATCGTATTGTGAGGCACAATCTTTGACCCGTCATTGTGAACGAACGGCTGGTCGTACACAGCTGCGGATGGTCTTAAAAAATTCTACGGATCAAACTCTATCTAAATATGAAATAAAAAACATACCGTTCTATATGAATTTTTCGAGATATGGAATTTTCAAAATTTCAAAATTCGTTTTGAACCCCTTCCCCTTGACCTAGGGTTATGAAAAGTTTCGAGGACCATTGTGGGGCTGGTCCAAACCCAGAAACCAAATTTCGTAATTTTAGCTCAACGCTAACTGGGCAAAGTGGCGCGGACGGCGGACGGCGGACGGCGGACGGCGTACGGCGGACGGACGGATTTTTTTTTATTCGATTTTCTGAATCTACGTATCTTGAAACGTAAACCAACAAATTTTGAGGGGGGGTTAAAAAATTTTTTTCTTTGGGCGATTCCAATGGTTCATTATCGAAGATAATAAACCAAAAATCAAAAAATCGGTCATTTACATGTGGTGTGGAATGTGATCAATAATTTGTTGCTTTCAGGCCCTAAAGATGTGACCGACGGAAGAGACAGTTTCTTTCCGAACTTCTGGGCGAACCCATTGATCGGTTACAGTCACCGGTACTGGAACGGACCTGTCCCTTTCAGCTACGAATATCAAACGCGTAACTTCATTGGCGACCAAATCACCATCAAGGACATCTTCGAAAAGCCAATAATCGTAGTGACACCATCGCCGATCATACCCAACACGTTCACTGCTCACTATCTTCATAACGGTCTCAGGTAAAATCACCAACTTTCTTTGGTTATATTTGTCTATAATCGTTTGGCAGTATTCGACTGATCTAATTTCGTAGAGATTTCACCAATGAGGTGCCTCTGTGCCGTAACTCCTCATCTTGTCGTATAACCCCCGTGGTTGAAGAAGAAGAAGATGAAAACAAAATTGATTGAGTTAACGATATCTTCCATTAGGTATACAAAATAAACAATACAGAAATGGTTTTTCAAACCGTATGTAAGGGTTCTTCTCATCTATAAATAACTTAACAGTGAAAAATAAACGTATTTTTTCCAAGTAATTGATTTTAGAAATTAAATTCGTGAATTAACATGGAACGATACCGCCTTGACATCTTGCAGTAATTGACCTATTGTAGCCACCACCTGCCGTCCAGCGATACCAATGCCTCGTCCCGGGAAAGCTGGTTTATCCTCGTACTGGTTTTTCAAACGGTATACCTACCTACTGGTTCACCTTGGAAAATACAGATGAAATGAAACTCGTCTTCCCTTTCGTGTCGGTTGCATAGTGCACACTCCTCGTTCTGGGTTGGTTTCGTATGGGCGTGCATTCAGGATTACTAGTTCTCCCCTGAGCTTGAACAAACACCTCGCCAAAAAGACGTCCTCTGCTGTATCACCGACCAAGCTCGCAGCTCTATGACGAGAGCCCAGTTCTTTATAGAGTGTAAATCTCCCTGATTCCTCGGCCCTTTGCCGGAACCACCACCGTTTCTGCTCTTTGTAGTTTCTTCGGATGTCCACTGCCTGTCCACGGAAAGCTTCAGAACCTAGCGAGTCGATCCGATCGCACTCATCCGATTCAGCAGCAAGACGGTCAGGGCAACCCGCCCTAACGAAAACATGCTTCTCATCACCTTCCCAGCAACTGTCGTTGAGAGACGCGGTTCTGGGAGCTGAGCCAGCTCATGCCCACACCCGTCTATAAATGCGAAATGTAGTTTGGGGCGAGCCCTGCAAACGAAAGAGCTTCCTGATGTAAATCAGCTGCACTCCTTCCGCCGTCGCAATACTACCAAAATCCCCTACAAGGCGAAGCACAGCACAGGATTGCCCGGATCGTAGCGCCAAATACATTTGTTTTTGCCCCAATCGGGACAACAGGATTTGCAAATCCCCACACATTATTCAGGGCAAACTTCGCTGATTGGGCCTTCCGCCGGCCGTTCTTGGTGAAGGAGAGGTGAGGAGTAAGCTCCACCCCAAAGTATTGGGAGCTGCTTACAATATCTAGAGTATCATCACCAAAGTTCCAGTGCTCACTTTCGCGCATCCGCCCATCGTTTTGGAAAATAATTATCTTGGACTTGGAAAAATAACCCACTGTGGTTGAAATAGGATATAAATAATACAACCTAAGATTGAATCGGAAATCGGAATCGCCCAAGGAGCAAGGCATTTTCAACACTAGTAAAGACAAAAATGTGGATTTACTCTTCAAGATATGTAAATGCCGTATGTATTCTCCAATGTAAAGTATTTTGGTTTATCTATGGGATATCCCATTCAATGTTTGAGGGGGTGGAGGGTCGTACCTACATTTCGTATGTGCAGCTATCGTACGAATGCTATTCAAGTTCTCTGATAAATTACTCTGGTCTCGTTTTCCTAGGTTTTTTTTTATCGGGATAACGCAGTGTTTCTTTCAGTCAGTCAACATAGAAAAATCCTCATAAGAATGTAACATCAGTCCCCAACAACCTATTTCTTTTCCCGTCCTATCCCTTCCAAGGTACGAGCATTCCTTTTCCAAATATTTGCTCTGTGAGTTATATAGGAAACGGATGAAACACGATCTACAAACGTTCCACTGTTAAAGGAAATCGTTCCAGACTCTTGCGAACATTTTAATAGAACCGGAAGGTTATTTCCAGAGCCTTTACAACGAGAGGATAAGCGTTTGTAGCTCAACTCAAGGGATGAAAAGATCAAAGAACCAACAAACTCCCTTTCCCCGCCATGCGAGCCAGGGTGGAATCAATAAAGGTCGCTTTTGATGGATTCACCAATGATACGACCATACACGTTCGTTCAGTAACTTTCATTGTGCCCTATAAAGTGTGCCCACTTAAACTGGCTCTATCGAATAACGTTCCGTGGTTTGCCACGACGATTAGGCTTCTACAAGACCCAATTTCATTTGATTTGCATTGCTCACAACGGACGAAGTTGATTGGAGTTGGATCCAACTCATCGGTCCGTTCAGCTTAAATACGATTATTACTATTAGATAAGTACCCCTACCAATCAAATTGTTCAAATTACACAATTACACCAATAACGTTTCTGATTAACAGGTCCTTGTACCGCTTCAAGTCCCTCAGTGGGCTTCTGGAGTTCGCTAAAACACCAGGGATGAAAAGTTTGGTTTTCTTCCCTCACTATCTATACAACGTCCGCTTCTTCGAAACGCCAATCAGCAGCGTTGTCCTCCAAGATGATTGCAGGGTAAACATTTTTATTCTTACAATTGATACAGTAATCAGTATTATGTTTAGTGATTCTTAGTATTTATGGTTTTGATTTTGACGTCTCTGAAGTGACTTTACGATTATCAAAATAATGAATGTAGACTACCTGTGAAGTATTGGCTCAATTATTGGCTCTCCAGAGTGGCATCACACCAAACCTGATATTTTCTCCTCTGGACAGAAACTCGTGGACAGACGAAGGACTCGTTGATATTACGAGAATTACACTTTTCCCGTGACTTTTCCGTGGACACTACGACTTCTGAGAAGATGAGCTTGAGGCTCGCTAACACTTGAATCACAAAATTGGTCTTGTACCCTCAACAATCCTGTCAATGACTTGTACTTGGACAAATACGTTGGATAAATACTTTTCATGTTTTTATAATGTTCATGGCGGCTTAGTTGGAGTGGAATCTTCAGTTTCTGAAACAATTGGAGATCCACATTTCCGCATCAGCTTCATAATGTGCAGCGTGATCTAATATAATTCTTAAAATCATTCAAGTCCAGAAGATCGGTGACATAGGTACCTATCACCAAGGTTTCCACATCATTTCTGGAACAGCCATCTCAATGTTGGGTTGGTATTTATTCTTCCTCTGACTCCTATTCAAGCAGGGAAATCATCCTACTGCACGGATGATTAACAACTGGTTGTTGACAGATCTCCAGATCAATCATACTCCGCTGTTTGCTTGGGCGATCTCGAGGTAGAGATCCTTCATATGAGCGAATTAGTGGAGTATAAATAAGCCCTGAATGTCTTCCGCTCCACCATATCGCTATTGTGCTCTAGAAACTGACTTCCATTTTATCATCTCCTAGTTCCAGACAAAAACGGTATCTGTTCCAAACATTCCCTAAAATTAATAATCATGCCCCAGCTCCAATATTTTTGAAATATACAATAATTGTTGGGGCTACCATGATATTCATTCTTTGTGATCGTTTGCTGTACAGGTCTTCTCTTTTCTCCACATTAAATTTCAAAAGTGATAATATTTGGTAAAATGGTGATTTGGAGTGGAAAAAAAACAACCACAGCGTTAAAATATCTCTTGTATTCTTGGATATCGTTTTGTATCAATCATGTACACGTATGTAATACAGTGTATTCTTATTCATATTGCAGATGAGTGACTTCTCTATGATTTCCGGGTCGAATTACAAAGTTCCCTACATGTTTGTAGCTCGAGAATCTGTTTTCGAAGAGATGCATTTTGAAAACATAGCAAAGGTCTTAGACTTGAAGGTGTTCAACGATATCATTGAAGTGTTATCGCCCTTTTCATGGTTCCAAAGTAAGCCGACGACGAGTCACAATGAACGTCCAGATAGTTCATCGAGTATGCAATCAGGAAGTGCAGCAGGGGCTCAAGGCAACGGAAGGCCGATTATAGTAAACGAGGTTGTCTCGCCGACCCAAAACACGGCTGAAGGACTGAGCGGAAGCTTACCAACACATTCTCAGGTTCCGTTTGAAGTGTCTGACAACCAATCTGTGGTATCGGATGGTATTGATGCTACGCCAGCTTCAGCAGCATAGGACTTCTGGTGGATATCGTGCAGAGAGATGAGCTGAATAAGCTTAACATGCTTCAGCAGAGAGTGATTGAAAACCACATACTGCGTTGGTAACTACCCCAGAACCATTGGCATTTAAAAAAAGTTGTGTAGTGTCAAGGAATACAATACATATCACACTAAAAACCACACGTACCTACCAATTATTTCCCTCTTTCAAACTTCACACCATTATCGCTATTCATAATAATGATTTACAATTAATTTTTTACAAGTATTTTACAAGTATTTTTCAATAATTTATCAACTTTATAAATGTTTCATCCACCATTTATACAAGGAAATCATAGGTCATAATTAAGCTAGTTACTGACTAACCTTAATTCGGAATGACCAACTTGCAACCTACTCTAGGGTTTGGTCTTCGGATTCAAAATGTCCCGTTTCGAAATATGAGAAGATTGAGTGAAAAAACACTAAAATGGTGCGACTGGAACACGTATGTAGGAACTGGTAAGTAGGAAGTTCTAAGAGAAGGACTAAACGTAGCATTACGTGCAAGACTCCCTCGTACTACAGGTCAACCAAGACAAACTCGCCCGAGGGCTGCAGGACCCACAGCAACGCTGTTATTACAATCCACCCAGCTCCCAACCGGTTCTGAACTAGCAGGGAAACATTATATGTCCCCAGGCGCTCATCCTTCAAAAAAACCCCTTCAATGGGGAATAGAAAGGAAAAACTCTTCCAAGGTAATATCAAACCAACCACAACCCCCTTAGGTTCACAGGAAAGAAAAAAAACCCTCTTGTTTCCACCCTCCTCCGCTAAGGAGCCGAAATTGGAAAAACGGTGTTTTTGTAGTTTTTGTGCGAGCGAGGTTTTTTAATTCAAGAGAAGGGCCAGGGATTTTTCTCTGTCAAAACAAGGGAGAAGCAAACCCTGAGGGCCCTCACAGCAATTTCCGCTGCAATTCTTTAATTTTTACGGTGTACTAACAAGAACGGAGCGTTGACCTGAGGGCCTAATAAAGAGAGGGATCAAAGCTTCAAGACTCCACTAGAAAACGCTTCATCCTTGAAGGAGAAACCCGGTTATTTCTTTCTTTCTTTCTTCTCCCACCAACACCGGCGTTGCGCTGTTTTAGAGTATCTCGCACACAAGGGCGCTATCGAACGGAGTTCTGTCCTGTAGAGCAAAGAAAAAGGCAATCATCAAGTAGCACAAACGATTGTTCATCAGGCGATCTGATTTTCCCCACTCCTCCTATCATATGATAATCCAGACGAGGTACCAGTAATTTTTTCCCTCAAACCACAGAACCAAAATTGTCCAACGTACTCTTTGTGATGGAATCCCACGAAGTTGCAACAGAACCCTGTGAGATTGTGTTCCTTAATGATGGAACAATCTTCAGAAAGTCAATATCTCATTCATTAGTTTTCTCGCACTCCTCAGTTACCCTAGTTTATCTAGTGGGATTTGAATTTTAGGGCACTACTAATCTGCCGTTGCAGTAATAATGGACAGTGATTGATTATTTATTCACTAGGGAATTTTAGGACCCTAAATCTTCAATCTGATTCAAGCGTAGTTTGGGTCAATTTCTACGCTTATTGGGTTTTCAGTCAAAGCAAATGAACCAGTGCACGTCAACACGACCGATGAAATACCAATGACCATCCACATACTGGCCCTCACCTAAAGACCTTCAAAACTCGACACTAATGTAGATCTCGTTCAATACCTCGTGTTGATATCATGACAAATCATCGTTTTCATGTGGCCTTATTAAACTTGATTAGACTCAAATCTAATACGAAATCCGTTAGAAGTGTAGTATTTTGAGCTATTTTGAAACTTTGGATGATCAAATAGACAATAATTCAATTTCTTTCTTAATCCGAATCGATTATAACAATAATTATTTAGACGTTTTTGGTCTTCAGAAGCTCGATTGCATCCTGAATGATCCCTCAATTCGATTCAAATTCAACCTTTTTCGAGTTTTCGAGACGTTTTCGAGTCGAATTTCAGAAATTCCGATGAGTTAGTCTAACTCAATTTTCTTCCTCTTTCCGAATCGATTATAACCATTTTTCGACGTTTTTTAGTCGATTTAGGTCTACAGAAGGTCGATTTGGTCCCAAAATGAACCCCTCAATTCGATTCAAACTCAACCTTTTTTCGAGTTTTTGAGACGTTTTCGAGTCGAATTTCGGAAATTCCCAACGGATATCCAACTCAATTTTCGTCCTCTATCCGAATCGGTTATAACCATTTTTCGACGTGTTGAGCCGTTTTAGGTCTACAGAAGGTCGACTTGGTCCCAAAATGAACCCCTCAGTTCGATTCAAATTCAAACTTTTTCAAGGTTTTTTTCAGTTTTGTTGTTCGAGTTCCTAAATACTGAACAATTGTTATCCTTACAACCCACTCAATGTTTTATGCTTTTCTAAAGGAGAAAAAGCTGAGATTATTTTTCTAGTGCCAACCACAAACCGCTAAACAGTAGGTGCCCCGCAGTCATGGAATTACACGTTTGGTTCGTTAATAATGAAAACTCAATTTACTCGGTCTCATTTAATTGAACCATCTTCCTTATTCCGTCTTAAGACACCTTGATCCTCGTTAATTGATGGTGATCCCTCGAATTAGAGGGAGTTGGGGGGCAAAAGATACAAAGGTGGATTAGCATAATCCCTCACCTCGGCGGGTTTTAAAGTACCCTAAAGCCTCAGCCTCAGCCCCCGTCGTTATGACGGAAAATACGAAAACTAGTGTCCTTTATCGGCGGAGGATGCTTTGGGCGTCAGGTGATGTCTTATGACAACTAAATGGTCCACTGTGAACATCGAAACTTGCGAATATATTCGAAACTAACGATAAAATTCGATCTTATTTCATGTGGGATAATCAAGGCTCACCTTAGAAGTTCATTAAGAATAACGAAACAAACGAAAATATTCGAAACTAAGGAAAAAAATATTCGAAACTAAGGAAAAATCGATCTAATTTCCTATTGGATGTCAAGGCTCACCTCAGAAGCCCATTAAGAACAACGAAACTAAAGAAAAATACGAAAAAACTCGATCTCAAGAGACTCCTCCCCATTGTGATCGGCATCACGCTCTCAAAACACCCGATTGCTTCCTCTGCGAGAGGTCGTCCTAAGAAACCTCTCCCGCAAATTGAATTGTTGGGTCAAGCACTCTCGGTGATAACACAACCCTTCAGAGCGAGCTATAACTTGACGGCGATACCCAATCTCGGACTGAGAAGTTTTTTCCTTTCCTCATTCTCTTCTTCTTCTTCCTCCGCGGTTTGGTTTTGTTCGAATCGGCGGTGAAAGCTCGCTCAAGTGGAGTCCTCTTTTACATCGGTTCCTAATATCTCAGCCAGAAGTCCTGCCTTGTCTCCTGCAGCCGACACCACCGTATTTCATCCACTTCGAGTTATACACATTTCATGCGTTCCCATAAAATGTTCTTTCCACACACTTTTTCATCCTGAGGTATCGCCTTAATAAACATAATAATATTATCCTTAATATAAGCGTTTATCCGGTACCTCATCATTTCGTGGAAGTGACAAGGAGAATCCACTCAATTTCAAACGGTGGGCTCGCATATTAAAAAAAAAAAAAAAAAATCCAAATTTGAGTCTAAACCAAACGGACTAAGTACAAATATTTACTTTCTATTTGAATGGTACTCGGGTACTGATATCAAGAACCACACCAAGAATCGGTTCCTCACGTCGTGGCAACATACCAAAATGCATCCAACAAAATTTCAGTGTACCTGTCGAAATATGGGTGAACCAGTAGATTTTCAACTAAAGGACGCCACATATGAAGTGATGTCAATGACTTGGAATTCAGTTTTTCCGACATTTTTCGACAAATTGTTGATTTGTAAAACCAAATGCCGAATTCCACACTCCCGGTCGAGAAAGCAAACTATGGCGTACAACATGTGATGTACGAACAGATTTTTGTTTTATAACTTTGATTTTCAGATTGCATCTACATTAGTACACCAACTATCCGGACCACTTGTAGGAACAAAATATATATCCAAAACTATATATTTGAAGGTAGAATCACATTACAAACGATGAGGGTTCTGACGTCTTGCTGACGTCTTCTACTGGGTAGTAGGATTATTGTGAAAGCGCTGGCAAATACACGAAAAACTAGTCACAGCCATTTCCTTCAGCTTACAGTAAGGAAAGGGCTGTGACTAGTTTGTGTTTGCGACTCACTTTGTTTTTCCAATCAATAAACCTTTTTTTGGAGTCCCTTTAAAATAAACTTTTAACGTACAAGACGTTTTTACAGAGGACTATCTGCCAAAACCGACCCCAAAAATCGTTTTCACAAACTTTTGTATTGATTTTCGATTATAAGCAAACCGTTGCTTGAGAAATTTACCTTGGCCAGTTTTGATCGTACAAAAACCATTCACCGATTCAGCTCTCGATTCAACGACCCTCAGTCTTTAGCCTTCAGGCTCAAGGAAACAGCAGTTTTTTGTGTCAATTTTCAGAACAAATACAATAATTGTATTTGTACGGATAAGTAATTATTACTTATCCGGTTATTTGGAAGAGGAGGCTATAGCTTATATAGAGGAGGTTATATCCAGAAGAGGAGGTTATAGCTATCACACTCCTGTTGTGAGAGGGTTGTTACGTGAACGATACCCGCAACACAGACCGGTCTTGAAGGGCGGGTGGACTTGTGCGCCGCCTTTTATTTCCCTCGCACATAACACAAAGCCACCGTCCTAAGTAAAATCGCCGTAGAAACCGAGACTAGCAATGGTGAGGGGTGAGGGGGGTCATACTGAAAAATACTGAAAAATCATGGATTTAAAAAAGATTTACTTATCTGAAAAATGATGTTTTCGTCGACTATGAAAAGTGTTAAAATTAGTTTAAAACCCCCTATTTTGTACCCTATTTGTCAAAAATTTTCCCCCGAACCTTCCAGCTTTTCAGACGCCTTTCCAAACCCAATTCTCGGCTACGGTACTGATCGAGATAGTCATAAGACCTCGAAAACGAATTCACCTGAGCGTATTCAGCTCTTTCACAGCACAAAGCATTGTATTGATATTCTTACGTACAAACCGTTGACCCGTTAAACAAACCGTTAACGTTTAACCCCCACCGAGCTCACAAATTATCGCCCTATCTCGTTCCTGTGCACCATTAAATGTGGGGTGAAACAAGAAGCTTCTGTATCGCAAATCCGATATGGCCCATACTCGGTGGAACTTAAGCCATTTAACAATGTTTTCTGAATTTTTATGGACCAATAATTAGGAATTTTCAATCTAAGAGGGACTTCGTACCTATTTGCTGATGACAGCACGATGATACTATCATATATTGATAATATATTATATTTAATGCAGCAAATCAAGGTATGACCGCAGTTTTTGGATGGATGTGCATCAACTAGCTAAGTCTTAACGTAAGGAAGCAGATCGATATCAAGACATGTTAATAAATAAAGTAAGCATGGATCAGGGGAAAGAAGAGGAGAGTTTTTTCGATTATTTAAAATTCGAGTTTAAAAACCTTTATTAAATAAAGGTAACTGATAAGGTTATTATTAGTAAGGTTAATAAATTTTAGTAACCTGTTTTTTTTTTCTTCAAAATTTTACCCTCCCGAATCCCCTCAGAACGATATTCCTGGCTACGCCTCTGCGTAGATCCCAAATTTGGCATTTTAGGGTTTTCGATACGCACTTTCATGATCTACTTTGGTACAAGGAGAAACAGCTTGGAAAAGTTCCTTCCAAAAAGGAAATTATGGAAAAACATCTACGGTGTTGTTTTTGCTCTGACGCAAAAACAGCGTTGATTTTTCAAACAGCTGTAGGCTCCAGACTTTTTCTGTTCATGCCGATGGACTGTTTCCTGATAGTAAGTACCTACTGCTTTGGCCGTTCGGGAAATCTACAAGCTGTTCAGAATCATGAACATAAATGACTCGAGGAAACTCAACGTTTACAATAATTGCAGTGTGTTTCCAATTATTGGAAACACACAGCAAATTTTTCCACTGCTCTTCTTCATTTTCGTATATCACTATAAGAAATAATTGAAGTTATAAGGCTACAGCTTGTGTGATCATTCGAGGTCATCATTGTCCTGCGTGCAGGGGGTGTCCTAAATGGCTCAGTGATGGTTTTTTCAGTTCTCCAACTAAATTCTGCAGATCACAAAAACGCTCTGAAGGTATTCGAGAAACGCTGCTAGATGTTGTAATTCACTTCTACCATAAATGAACCAGTTATTGTGTTAAATATTCATTACATTTGGTGTTCACGATTTCAAGCGTAACTATTCAAGAAACAATCCACTAAAAATTTCATTCCCGAAACATCGCAGAGTACAGTGACTAATCGTCTCTAAACTTCTCTTCCCATCTTGCAATTGCTCTACTTTCGAGAACTAAACCAACTTCGGTCAGGTAATTAAATTATCCTTAAAGTATAAAACGCGGCCTCGGAAGCCGCAAGCCTTTTGTCCTCCACCCATTAGCTTAAGTTTTCCGAAAATAACCAACCTTATCGGTTTGAATAGACTTTTATTTGGACCCTCTTTCTCTTCCACTTCCCTACGTCTAATTAAATTATACCCAAGGAAAGACAATCGCTCTTTTCTTGGTAGGATAAAAGGGTTTTCCTGGAATCGGAAAACCAATTAGATAGCCGAGTTTCTAGCCCAAGCTCTTTTAAACTGCACAATAGATCTTTCCACTTGTTTCTTCTTCGCTACTTGTTGGCTCTGAGCGCTTCCAACTACTCGTAGTTTGTTGGTCTAGTGAATGACTCACTGGTCCCTCTTGATGGACAATGGATTTTAAATCGAGATTCGAGGTCCAAGGCTTTCATTGACAATAGCTAGCAGCGGATACAACAAAAAAAGAAATGTTCAGCAACACTGAAACAATAATAAAGACAGGAAAATCATGAAAATTGTACAGATATTTCCCCAAGGAAGAAGAAGTTCCTGGTAACTTGTGCTTCTCGAAGGAGTTTTAATAAGTAGGTACCTACTCAAGTTTTCTACGAATCAATCCTCCGCATTGAATTTGAGCTCTTATTAGAGACGCAAACCTAACTTGTTCAAAATTATGTAAAGATTTCAACCACTTAACGATATTACAATATTGTCTAACTCAAAGTTTGTGGAAATTGATTTGTTTCGTGAAGGAGGTCAGGCGAGTTTTTGAGCTGTTTGATGATCGAGAGCACTCAAATTCGTTGCAAGAAGCACTCAAGATAGAAATCGTAACCTGAGAAAATGGTGCATAGAACGTCATTGTGGAAGTAACTTACTCTTGTGTTTTACACATATTTTCGAGACGACAGTTACACACCAACCGAATACTCGTATTTTTTGATGGGTATGTTACAACTCTCTAGTTAGTCCATATTCTGTACGATGTCTCCTTGAGTAATATTTAACTGATCAATTCTAACTTTATCTTTGGATGATCTTTTTGGAAATGTTTGGAAATGATTGAAAATGATGGGAAAATGGCCTTCTCAAATTACTGACAATTCAAGGCAGTTTAATGTACTTATAAGTAGATTAAATCTATGAATAGATTAAAACAAAAATTGAAGAGGGGATCGATTTCTGCTCAGTTTCAGCCAACAGAGTTCCTCTCTCTGTTCAATGAGCATAATAATATTATATAGGTATGTTATATTATGTTATACTACATACGTGCCTACATAATATGTACGTACATATTATGTACGATCGTATTTCCAAAGACACTGAGACTGGGATTTTTTGGAGGGAAGGAATGTGTAGGGTTTTTGTTTAGGGTTATTTTTTCCTAGTCAGGGGTTTTTCAGGTTTTTTTTTTTGTATAGGTCAGGAGGTTTTAAGGAAAAAAGGTTGGCAACCGTGAATTCATCCCTCAACCCATTTTGACCAATTTTGCAGATTCGACGTTGTCGAACTGGAGCTGCGATATGATGTCCATAGCGCACCTACCGGAAGTTTAATAAGGATCTGTTGTGTCAAAGTGTTGTGACCAAAAGCAGTTGCCAAATCAATTATATATCAAGGTAGGAGACCTCAATTAGTGGGGAACAGCGAAGATAACCAACCAAAACCGAAACGTTGACTTCTGTTGATCCAGAAACTGCGGATCCGCGAGCGAATGACCGACTTCGTTAGAGGCGTTGAAGCGCGGTATGTAGCGTCAGGTGTGAATTTATCCTCTCCAATGGGGTGCAGACAATTTCAAGTTGTAACCATGAAGGGACCGGTAGTGGAGGGTATGACGAAGGGTTTGGTGGGTGGCATCATCGCAACACGTCCGCTAATGAGGCCCAGGGCACCCCGAGGTGAAGTTGTTCAGGGGGTTATGCCTCAATAATGAGTAAGCGCTTTCCATAGTTGACAAGGCTAATTACGGTAAAGAGGGATAAATTTGCATCCGCCTCAGCGGCCAAATACCGTGTTCAAACCGAGCGATGTTTCCATTTTTAGAAAAGCCTCGCTCCGGTTCCCGGATCGACACGATAAAAGTCGTGATTTCACAAGCTTTTGAGCATATCGGGGCTCGGCTGAATAATGCCTGCCGCGCATTATGGACGATAACCGGGTTAAAGAGAACCAATGGTTTTTCGCCAGTTTACTCGTCCAGACTTCATCTGTTTCGCTGGCGCGCTCCATTATTGAGTGTGCTTCACGATGCATTTCCTGTAATGGCGCGTAGTTCTATTCATCACAAACGTGCCCGTTGATCGCTCGAACGGTTGGAAAGTCTGGTCTGCCGCCCAATCATGTCAAACGGCCGAGCCAATTTAGAAACAGATGTTCGAATTTATCCCCCACTGCAACATCAATGTAGAAAATCTCCAACTGAATACACCGTGTTAAACCCACTAGAGCGTTTTTGATGAGTATTGAACATTCAAGTTAAAATACACACGAGAGGCTCACCGGAGCTACCATAATTTCGCAAAGCTCCGCTAGAACACTGCCAGCTATTTTCGCCGTACATATTGTGCATGGATTATGGAACGGCTGACTTGAAGTTTCGAGAAAATTAGTTTCCCCGTTGTGGAGCGTTTGGAAACGAGAAAAGCACTAATTCATTTTCCCCTCCTCTCTGACTTACAAAAAATTACAATGTTCTTTGTCATTTCAAATGAAACTCGATGGTAAGGGCGAATCCAACGATTCCCAAAAATCAAATATCGTAAAAATTCAACTGACAGCTTTTTGGCTTAGCACGGTAATAATTGGACATTTAAACATCGTGAGCCTTAGAGATGATCATGGCTTTGCTAAATATCAATATCGGAATTTACTACTGCTTCATCTTCATATTGCTGTTTCACGTCAAACCTCTACAGAAGTAAGCCTAAACCAAAATTGGCTTATACCAAACCTAAACCTACAAGCTACACACTATGTAAACACTACTGTGAACCAAGAACATTAGGTATTTCTTACCAATATAATACTTCAATTATTGATTTCTCATAAATGTAATATCACTGGGTACTGGACTACTTGTACCCTTCAAAAAGAACCATTTCTAATCACCAGAATGGTTACAGTGGTTAGAGCAATGGTAAGGAAAGGTAACAGGTTTCTCAAGGAAAACAAACATAATAGCCAAAACGTCTCATTGCTGTACTTAATACTGTACATTTATCATTGGGTAATTAATAATAAATTATAACAACAGGTAGGTATGTATTATAATAGGAAGTTCATATGTATAGATGAAATATGAGGTTCTGATTGTTCAGAAACCATGAAATCGTTACCAGTCGAAGTGAGTTTTATTTTATTTTTTTCAATGTTTAATGTTTGTTCCTGTGGTTGTAAAGAAACGAAGAAAGAATTTTCATTTGCTGAAAAGGACACTAGCTCAGGGTTTTTCAAAACATACTGACACTTGGCAGGAGAGGCAGAATCCACAGCTCCGTAACGGGTATCAATTCTCTCTTACGTCGGCCGTATTTATGATCCCTGATTACACAAAGTGTATCGTGTTGACTCCTTCAACATATTTCAACTCGGCTGGTACCTCTTCCACCTTCATAACCCTACTAGGTGTGAGGTATGAGGCTATCGCCGGATGAGCGGGCAACGAAGCGGAGGATCATATTTCCGTTTAATGCCATGTTTACAAGAGGCAGATAAACAGCGTTTTCAACAAATTTGCCGCACTTCCTCCTCCGAACCGAAATATGCTGACGCCGCAACACCCTCCCAAATATTTAGCGGGAACGATATTTTATCACAGTTCCAACTCTGGGGAAGTGTAGGGTGTATTTTGTTGATTAACGATCGCTTAAATAAATATCTGGGCGTAGCAGAAAAATCTATTTTCAGTTCTGGGCCCTTTCTGCACACGTGGTAGAGATCATAAGTTGCCAAGTCCAATTTATAATCTACTTCTTCTTCCTGTTGGGGGGGGGGGGGGGGGTTTCAAAATATGATAAAACATGTAGATGCATAAATATTCTCCTCAAAACCCTGCGATATAAATAATTCCCACACATAGGAGCAAATAGAACTCCTCCACCGCTCGCAGGAAAGGTTGCTGCTCACAATAATCCCAGTTGCACCCTAGAAAGAACTCGTTCATGGCCACAAAATCAGCCTTGGAGAAGTTATAAGTAAATTTTGATGGGGGGGAAGAGAGGTCATCGGATGCAGGGCGAGATATAAAACACTCAGTTCTTTAGCTACTGGTATAACATACGAATCTGGCTCTCAGTGGGACAATTTTATCCCAGTTGTCTCGCTCCCTCCGTTCGTTAGCTTGTGTGTTCCAATCACACCACTCTGCTTTCCCTGTTCCAAATCTAACGGATATTAGATAGGGTTACTGATACTTTACATAACATTGTTTGTGTTGAGTCGAAAAGTATTGGTAACATGATAAAATAACTCTAAATTGAACTCTACACCTCACCGTATCCTCTGTAATAATATTTATTGGTTTCAAGACAAGAATCTTCCTTCAGGGTCCCTTACAAAATCTGTGCTCGTAGCTCTTATTTGGTCTCGGCGTTACGTAACCTCCTCCTACACTATAACGTTATAAAATGAAATACGATCATTTCCATTTATCGCGTAGATTTAATTAAAGCCCGCCATCGCCGGAAAGGCTTCATTTTTCCTCTTTCCAACTGCTCGCCAATATTGCGTAACGAGATTCTCCGGCACCGGTCTTCTCAAGTGCTCCCAGATCGCTCTTCTACTTTGACTTCATTTTTTCTCTCCCTTTTTCCGCCTTTTAAAAGACCGCTTCAGTGGAAAACCAACGGACGATCATTTACGATTTCCCGATACCATTTGATGTAGAGTCAGTCAATAAGGGAATTCAATTTCAAGTGGACCACGTTTCTTGTGAATATTATTGGAATTTTCAGGTGAGATCAGTAGGATTTACCGTGGGCTAGGCCTGCTAGAGCATGTCAGAGTGTCAATCCAAACGAAATAAAGATTCATATTTGAACAATTTCATAGTAGGTACTGTACATAATACTGTACAAATCGTTCTAATATGAATGTATTACGTGGTATCGTTTCCTCGATGAAATCGTACTGTGTTTTTGCATTATTTTCCGCTGTACGTGAACGGCTGATTTCAGTTCCCTTTCGCATTCTCATAAATCTTTCATCGGCGGAGATCCGACTCCTACGACCAAGTCATGAAAACTTTTGATGTCCCAGACGGAATTGCAGCCTTTTTCCGCGGATGCCCTCGCGACATGAGTTCCACAGATGATGGCTGCCGGGGCATACAGTTCTGTTTTAAATTGCTAATACTCTACACCTCCCATTCCGGCCCCTCAGCCCCTCGCCAGTCTACACTTAACCCTTAGCCTTCCCTCGGGCATCTCTGCCAACAGTTGCAAGGGAAACGTTCTTACAACTCCTCGAAATTACCTTCACGTATTGCCTTCGCCAACAGCACTTGGATGCAGGCTGTTCTACCCCGAGTTACCGTCAAACATTCACAAAACCATCAGCCAACCACCTCCCAGTTGAACTAGATCACAAGTTGGCTACTTTCTATTCCCGCGTACACGCGGAGATTCAGAAAATTTCGATTTTTGAAATCATTTACTTAATTATCCACGTAGCCAGAATATGTGAAGGCACCTCAATCTGGTCTCATGGTTTTTCAGCTTTTGAAGTCTCTGATATCTCATCACAATATCGATAATGAAATCGAAAATCGAATGAAACACCGCAGACTTTCCAAATTATCTAAAGACTGAATTATCTTCTGCAATATACCGTATCAATATATTATATGTATATTATTTATTGGTTATTATTGTTTGGTTCTTAACGCTATAAGAGTACATTGTATATATACAATATACTCTTGTAGCGTTCATAACCAAACCGGAAAGGCTTTTCCTGTTGTTGAACATAGAGCCATTACATCTTCGATCTCTGTAAACAAAGTAAGCATAGGATTTTCAGTATCACTTCTATCCTACATGACATGTAGGATAGAAGTGATACTGAAAATCCTTCATACTTACATTGTGTAAGTAAGTACCTTATCTCGATATTGCTATTTTTTCTGACCAATTCAGTATCATTTTGTGGTAGGTATTCACCAAAGCTTGATAATTATTTGTACGTATAAACACTCTCAAATACCTTATCGTAAATATCATTGAGCGTTAAGAATAATGAGCAGATATAGAAAAGATTGTAAAAACAGAAATATCAACATCAACGGTTTTTGTTTAGCAGTAAATCGGTTCTGCCTAATCAACTATATTTTTCACAATCTTATTTTACAATATGATATTCGAAGATGGTGGTAAGTAAAAATTAAATAAATAAATAATCAAGCTTTGATAAATATCACAAACGGATGGGTTGGTACTGAATTGGCCAGAAAAAGATATCAATATGATACTCGTGCTTGATGAAAGTGATAGTGAAAATTCAATCTCTGACAACAGCAATAAAACCGCATGATATCGATATTTTGGAGCATAAAGTTTGGCTCAATGTCCTACTGGGATGCCGGAGAGCAAACACAAATCATTGTGGAGTTGATATTTGATACTGTCCTCCGCCAAAAAATATCAAATACTGACGCCCACATTTTTTTGTCTCGAAATATCAACAATATTCAAGGGTTCCCATCAGAAATGATCGCATATATCTTGATATTGAAAGCGATGTGGTTGAGTCGTCATTCGGGGAGGGATTAATAAATTCACCGCGGGAAAACTGGGATCGGAATTGAATAAAAAGGAAAGTAATTGATTTTGATCAAGATTGCCTGAGGTCACTGCAGTCCAGCGGTCACTGCGTCATTCCCTAAGGCTTCCAATTAATTAGCGATCAAAGACCTGGGGAATCACTCACGTGACACTCCCCGTTTGATTATATTGTTGATAGCAGAATTTCGAACCACAAACATTCATGTAGATTTCGATGAAACTACATCGTACAATATCCTACGTTTGCACACTTGAAATCCAAGTGGAGAAAACCCAAACATTATTCATTATTATCAGGAAAGAAAAGCGTTGACGAGCGTTGGACCTAGAAACTAAAAATAATGCTGCAGCGTTTTGGCGACTACATGTTCTTAATTCATAATGATTTTTATGCTTCACTGAAATCATTCCTTCCGTTACGTATGTTGTTTGGCATACTGTAACCATTTATATATAAATTCATATTTATATTTATATATATACCACGTTCCAAGATCTTTATGTATGAAGTTTCCACCACAGTATGTATGAAAAATCCAATATCATTTGAGTTCATTGATCAACTATTTCAAAAGTTCATGATTGTGGAATCTGGGCAGTGGTTCTGGCTCCGTAGTCGTTCCTACTAGCGTTTCAACTAATTTCGATTGAAGAAGTTTTGTTTAGTGTTAAGTTGTTTTAGTTTATTATTTCAATGTAAAGTAAAATTTGCTAATCGGTCAAAACATTTTTTCCAAATACCACTTTGAATTCTTCTTTAATATTCCACATGTGGGCTCCAAATGGGTCGAGGGTACCTAACTATATCTTCCAAACCAAGTCAATAAGATGGGGACGAAAAATAGGAGTTGAAATGTTGAAAATGCCAAAACATGAAAATGTGGTATGGAAAAGTACAAATTTCTGTTGGGAATTTGTGTGGTTGGGATTTTTAGTCGATTTTTAATATCCCAGTAAGGACTCCAATCACAGCGTTTAGACAGTGGAGGAAAGCTCTGTCTTAGCAAACAAGTTGAGAAAAACGAACGGTACGAAGTGTATGTCCTAACCACATCACAAGCACCGTACCCGTTTCGAAATCTCCCCATGGTGCGTTTGTGTGAGAACCCTAAAAAGCTGTAAACTGACGGAGGTTTTTCAAACAATTTCAGCTTGTATAATACGGTAAATGAGCTTCTCGCCATGGCGCCAAGGGGAGATTTCGAAACGGGTACGGTGTTTGTGAAGTGGTTAGGATATATCTTAAAGCTGGTAGGGGAAGTGGATATCATGACTTTTTCCGGCTGTTGTAGAATAATATTTGCGAGGTTTAGAACCTACAAGGCACAAGTAAACCAAGTGGGCACCCAAGTGAATACCTGTGAAATATAATATTCATCGGCCAGGAATTCAGTTGGAATACTGACGCCACCAGTTTTGAGCTAGTAACCGGCTACCCCTCGCTTAGGGTGGATCATCTTTTCACGTTCTCGTTGACAAATTATTTCGTCAACTAGGTTATGGTACACAGAACAGTGATCTGTCATGTGGGTGATCCATAATAATGAGATATCAACTTGGTATATAAGTAAATGAGTCTCTGATTTCCAAAAGCCGTTGATTCCATGATTTAAAAAAAACGGAGTTAGTGATATCGTTGGATTCAGAATGGCCATAGCTTCAATAGACTTAATTTTGTTTTTCTTGGTCGATTCCGAAGGGTCATCGTTGAAAATGATTCTTTCTTCGATGCTCGAGCGGAGAGAGAAATATTTTATTCAAGTCGAAAACCCCTTCGACCCGAGCAAGAACAACCGAAAATCCCTCCCCAACTCGGAGACGCTGAGGAAATCGGATGTGAACATAAAACTTAATAACTGAGCTAACTCGAACCCAATGATTAACTTTCTCCTTCTCACCCTCCTCGAATCGTACCAAAGGGCGAAAAATCGTTTCAAGCTTAACGTTTATTCCTTTATACCGAGCGGCTCTGAAGGCTCCCAGGGGTTCTGGAACCTCTTTCCGAGTCCTATGCACACCCTTACAGCCCTTTTCGGGTGTTTGAATAAGGGCTATTAGCTCGAACCCTCCGCACTGCTTACTTTCGTTTGTACGAAACTCATAAACATGGTCTTCGATTAAAGCCAAGAGGGCCGCTGGATTGAGGAGGAAATTGGGAGGAAAGCGATCCAAGGAAGAAATTAACTGTATCTGAAATCTAATTTTCTCATCTCGCGGATAGACATTGACCGAACAACGTTATTAGTTTCAAGGGATATTACAGTTTATACTGCAATGTACTCGTAATTTGGAGACTCATGAATACTCATAAAACACTGAGCATTATTATATAATGCTTTGTGCTGATTCTCTATAGATAATTGACGCTCAATAATTTATAATACAGCTTCAAATGAATTACCTACGACATTGAACAAACCCAACTCCAAGTGGTGGTAGAGAACAGACACAAGGAACATATTGCTATGTTGTGGATATCAGTTTTCCTGATTCCTGATGATTCGAACTCTCTATAACCATTTTGGCTCTGTTGGAAAGGTGACGCGAAGTTTTCCCCGAGAAACGACAGACAATCACAATAATATCACAATAATAGCGCGCGATGATATTCAAAACAGAGCTTATTCGGGTCTTTGGAAGGTTCAACGTTTGGTACAATAATTTTTATTTACCAACATTTTCGTTTTTATTGATACATTATATTGATATATTATATTACATTTTTGGTCGGAAAATTGTATCAATCCTCCTGTGAAAGTTACACCAAGGTTTGTGTGGATGGAATGGTGTAAAATAAAACGTTAATGGGAGAAACAGGATTGTACCACTATCCCTAATCAGTTGGTAACAGTACACGAAAATAAACAGAAACCTTCAACTCCCATCGGTTAGTTCCGGAGAGGCGTGAGCAGGTCGAACTAAATGTGACACTTACGGAGAGTTAAACTTGAAGTTGCACTAAGGTGAAGTAGAACATGAAAGTCCAAGGTGAAATCCGAACTAAGTTCAAATCGAATTTAGTTCGACATTTAGTGGGGTCAGGTCCGAGTAACAATAGGAGTAGGTAACTATCTCACCGGCCAGAGCAATGTAATTACCACGATACATTCTGATTTGAATTAAATGTCCTGTGTTTATTGATAGGATTCAATTCAGAATAAAATCAATATATTGAAGATGAGCACCAATAATGAATAATTTGAGAAATCATCGAACCGATAATTATCGTAAATTAAAATTACTGATTATAATAAGTAATTTTAAAAGATTCACCATAACTGTAAAAGAATAATTGAAGACGTAGCAGCAATAAGGAGGTACTGTGCGATACTTCTCTTTTGCGGTGAACGAATTTTTGAATTCCCCGTCATCACCAAAGTTTTAGTGCGATATCTCGATTTATTCCCCGTTCTTCTACAGAACGCTAATTGTATGTCATGTACAAGCTGAGTTATAATCAGTTTGTTATTCTCTCGATTTTGGGGTTTAGTTCTAGACGAATTTTCGTTTTGTGTTAGAAAGTCTAGTTGCACCCAAGAGAAAACTTATTAGGGAAGAATCATGGAAGAGGAATGAAAGCAAGTGTTAGTTGTACCCCAGAAAGAGTTTACACACATAAGAGAGTGTTGTTGAGAGAAATACTATAAAATATATATTTAAAAAAAAAATTATTCAACATTCTCCGGTCAAAGATCTCAAAAGAATCCCAAGATTCTCTGATTGCCTTCAATATGTTGGTTTACAAAGACCAGAAACGCAAAAGAGTCACTGTTGATCCAAAAGTAAGAAACCGGAAGACTACTTGTCAGTACACCTACAAAAATAATGGGGTTGAGGTAAATAATATGCCAAACGTTCTTCAGAATTGTCATAAATTTCAAAAAAAGGAGAAAAAAGGAATAAGAAGGTACAACTCGGTTGGGAAATCCCTGATTTGTTAACTAAACTATTAAGTTTATTGACATAAAACCCGTTTTATCATCATTGTGAATAGTAGCACCTATCATTTTCAAGGTTTATGGCGTATTAGAGTTTGAAACTCAATAAGTTTGAAACTCAATAAGTTTGAAACTCAATAAATCAAAACACTATTTTGGAGTATAATTACCTCGTTATTTCAGCTACTTCCTCAATTTTTCTCGGTGGCTCGGAGATTGATTAAATTGTTGTTTACTGCTCTGCCACTTGGAATAAGGTGTTTTTAGATTGGTGATTCTAATTACGGTTTGATGCAAAGTGGTTCCACATAGACAGTGTACATAGAGGCACCCTATATTCCATTGTTTAATATCGATCAGGGAGAGCTCTGGATATCAGTTCCAGTGGACGACCACGTAAACGTGTATAGATCCGTAGCTATCTCTCTCCGACGCAGATTGTAATTGAAGGGCTCTTTGAAGGTATCAGCCGAGTGATGTGTAACTATGACTGGAGGCTACAAAAACAGTCGAGTCGCTGCACAAGGATAAACCTTCCCCTTTGACGGCGCGGTGAAATCCGAGGTCGGCTCAGCGGAGTCGCGTTGAAGCCTGAATGTGAACCGAACGCAAAAGTGACAGTATTTATATGAACTACCGGAGGCTTGTTACTGCACCGTAACCGCCAAAAGCCTGTATCTACGTCGACACCGGCAAAAGATTGAATTTGCATCGTTACCATCAAATGAAATGAATCTGCACTTTCACTATTTTGAAAGAAACTCGTTCAAAGTTTCAATATATTGTAAAAACCACAGAATGAATGCCGAGGCCGTCCTGTATTAGGTTTGTTCACTTGAAAAATATATCGATATTTATATTCAATGTAAAACCTCGGGACCCAGCATTGATGTTTATCGATACATCGCTAAACGGACAGATAGCAAGCCAAATATTACCCTCCTCAAACTTTGCTGGTTAACGTTTCAAGATACGTAGATTCAGAAAATCGAATTCAAATTACGACAATAGTTAAGTTTTGAAGGGACATTAGGACATTGAATTTGCAGATCTTGCCAAATCTCTAAAGGATTGTCGTTGAGCCTTCCTGCTATTGGACTACCCATATAGATCAATTGCACTATCTTAATTACCGCTATTCAACGGGTTAAAGTATTGCAGAAGTTTACTTTTGTTTTTATTGAAATTATTCAGTTTTTTTTTAGTAGATTCGATCAACAAAAACGTAAGAAACTTCGTATTTTGGCGTGTGTCTAAATGCTTGCATACGAGTCTGCAACACATTGGGACATTTTATGTCAATATTAATAATATCCAATCTTAATAAACCGTTCAGTAACAAATTTATTTTTGATCACATTGATATGGTCGATTAATCACTTTAAAACCAATTACACAAATAAAATATGTAAGATTCGGAGCACACATGTATTCACTCTGATGGCTAAATAGCCCACATAGCTACATAGCTCAGACGGTTAGAGCTACTCACACGTGTACGTCAAACCTAGTGCGCCAAATCGACGCGTGAGCTCCTGATCTATGTATGTCAAACCTAGTGCGTCAAACCGACGCGTGAGCTCCTGATCTATGTACGTCAAACCTAGTGCGTCAAATCGACGCGTGAGCGCCTGATCTATGTACGTCAAACCTAGTGCGTCAAATCGACGCGTGAGCTCCTGATCTATGTACGTCAAACCTTGTGCGTCAAATCGACGGGTGAGTGCCTGATCTATGTACGTCAAACCTAGTGCGTCAAATCGACGGGTGACCTCCTGATCTATGTACGTCAAACCTAGTGCGTCAAATCGACGCGTGAGCGCCTGATCTATATACGTCAAACCTAGTGCGTCAAATCGACGCGTGAGCTCCTGATCTATGTACGTCAAACCTAGTGCGTCAAATCGACGGGTGAGCGCCTGATCTATATACGTCAAACCTAGTGCGTCAAATCGACGCGTGAGCGCCTGATCTATGTACGTCAAACCTTGTGCGTCAAATCGACGCGTGAGCGCCTGATCTATGTACGTCAACCTAGTGTTCTAATTAACTTCTCTCGGAAATCAGCGTCTCAAATCATTTATTTAGCCCTCCGCTCAACTAAATCTCCATCAAATCTTACAACGACTGTTGTGGTAAAATAAATAAGATTAGGTATTTACTTACTAGATTTCTAGACAAAAAACTTGAAATTAAGGCCTTTGTGACAGGTTCCATGATCCAGTGGATAGTTTGGCCGAGCTGAACCGAGCATCATTATGGTGTACCTGTTATAGAAACAATAGAATTGAGCATTATCGATTAGATTCAAGTGTCGTGGTCGTAGAGAGGTCGTGGGAGCCGTCAAGCAGTTGATGACGACAAGACGTTGTTATCCTAACCGTTCTCCTTCATTACCATCAAGTCAACAATAGTGTTGTCTGATATTGGCCTTAATTGACGTTGTATAATTAGCTATTCCTACGGGTAGTTGAGCCGATATACCCCCTTCCCACGCCACCATTCACCTTCGTCCCTTCGCTATTACCGATTGAATATCCATCACAAGGCGATGGGGACCGGTAAGTGAGTGATACAGTAAACACCGATAGGGGATCGTGATTCAACTGCAAATCCATCGAAATCGATCCTTGTGACCGTTGAGCTTCTCCGGTTCGCGTCATTTGAATGTCCGCGCACGAATGCAATCATTAGGTGTCTTTGATTCTTGAAAGTTGGACGCGTCACGATTTTCGCCAGAAACAGCGGGTGAAACTGCTCGATTTTGGGAGTTTCAGTCAGCGTAGCAGCTGCACGATGGAATTTCGAGAAGCTCAATACGTTTTTCGGACTATCTCCAGCGTTTTTCAACCAAAATATTGACGAACATCATTGAACACGCATTTAATTATGGTAAGTTTTCGTTTTATACCCAATATTAACAGAATCGTGCGATTCCGTGAAGCTACCATCACCCTAATTGCTTATATACTCCCTCACCGCGGTAGTCGGTACCACGTGGGAATCGAGGGTATGAGCAAGTTATAGGTGATATTGATGGTAATTAGAGCAGGGCCAAACTAGTTAGCATCCAATTAATTAACGAGTCAATGGAAACGGCTCCTCGTTTACATTTCGATCTTCACCAACACTGTCGACATACTCCGACTGTCGCTGATTGCGTAGTTCCGCTCAATATTGTATTGGTTGATACAATCATGTTAACTGCAACCACCTTGAAATCATTACAGATACAAACAAAGTCGTGAAATCATATTATTTAGTTACCCAGATTCTGTATTACAAAAACAGCCATTACTGACCCTGACAGGTTTATGTTTCTGCCACGGGATCTCAACACATCGATGATTTTCGACAGTCAGAGCGAATTTTCGAATATATAACTGGTTTTATGTAAAATGTCTCCATTGAAGGACTTGATGTCCATCCAGAACATCTCAAGTATCAACCACGTTTCTTCATCTTCAAAGTGCTTCTGTTTGAGAACGGAATAATATATCGCAATTCTGAAGTCACCATCGTGTTCAGCATAAAAAAAAAAAAAAAAAAAAAAAAAAAAAATCCTTTCAAATGAGATTTCACTTGTCAGAATGTTTCATTTTGGGAATTTATGGGTAATTTTCTCCCACTAAAACTCCCCAAACACCCTCCCCCCCTTAGAATGGCCCGATTCTACTTATCTATGAACCTAACCTTTCGATTGCCAAGACGGATTTTTCGTGCAAATTTGTGCTTTTTATCTCAATTCTATCGAGAGTTATATCTATACATATAATTTTTGGTGTCTTTTGATTGTGGATTCAGGATAATCTGAAACGGATTTTGGTATGAAAATTTTTCGGAAATACGAGTTTTAAAGATTCTTCGCAAATTCGCTAAGACCTCGAATAAAAAAACCTCGATGTTTTTCCCGAAAATACCTTAACTACTGTGGTCTACCTAAATACGAGTACTTACCTAGGTAACTTTCAACTTTTTTTTGGGGCAATTTTTGTTCGTATTTTAAGAAAGTAAACATGGCAAATGTACAAATTTACGTTAAAAATTGATTCAGCAAAACTTAACAAGCAATCTACTTTATTCAGAATATTTATTATTGGCCAAATTCAAAAATAGCAGTTTTGCAGCCATATTTTCGGAGATGCGATTTCTAAGAAAGTTCAAAATTAAACCCGCTTGAGAAAGAAGCCTCTCCGCGGGGGCAGACTTCACATTTGAATACTACATCATGAAGCTTAGGTTATGATACATATGATATAATATATCATATTATAATTCATTATATCATATTATGTACCTACTCGAAAATATTCAACAAAACGCCTTGGCATATTGGATTTGAATATATCATAGTATGATGTTACATGTGGTATCATACTATGACATATTCAAATCCAATATGCCAAGGCGTTTTGTTGAATTTTTTCGAGTGGATAGTTCAAATATAGATGAAGCTCATTAGAGGAATAATTCGAATAAAACGAATTATTCGTTTCTTTATCACCCACTTTTCGGAATCTGCAAACGATAAACCTAAATATTGAACGGTTAAATTAGACCACCACCAGGTTTTGGTTTCATTCTACGATCTTACCTCGAGTCATCCATGGCTGACATGAAAAATATGCAACTTGACCATTGCAGCTGCTAGAATAATAAAAGGCAAAAGGGCCATGTAAAATAAGAAATACCTAATATAGAAGGTAAGTAAAGTTCCTAACAAGGGACGGAAATAATGTAATTGCATAGGAATTAAAACGTAAATTAGGTTTTTAATTATAGGTATTTTGGGAGAAAGGAAAAACGTCGGTTTGTGATAAACATCGGAAGGAAAACATCAAAAACATCGATGTTTAAAGAAAACTCCTAGTCCAACCCTAGTCTATGGATAACGAGTCGGGCTTCGGAACTCGGCACAGGGTTTGGCATTGGGAGGAGCTAAATATTTCCGATTATTTTTAACTGGCTTAGACTCATGCAACCGTGTCAGTATTAGAATTGAGGCCATTATGAATCCAAATATACCCCTAGTTGATATTTGTAAATCAGGGACTTACATGTACATAATACATAACTACGTTGACGTAAAAAACTGCGAATGACAACTTATGTATCCTCCTCCAACTGCTTCCTTTTACAGATACTGAAGATTGCGGGTGAAGTAACCACCACAGCTACGGCCAACGCAATCATGTAGAGTTGTGGAGGATGGACGAGTTACTTCCCAACTTCAAAGAACACATCCAAGTTTTATTGCAGCAAACAACAACTTTCTATCTTGTTGGTTGGCTTCCACTAATACATCACCGAACAAATGGAAAAGTATCATTTGTTTGGCGTTCGTCTCAGAATGATCCCGGGAGCAGAGTGAAGTATTCCCAAACTAATAACTTACCATTGGGAAGGAACTTGATTTTCTTTGTCTTTGATATTGAATAACTCCCCTTTGCGTTTCCTTCTCACAGGAGGAGGGTTAACTTTCATTATGAGCCCTGGAGGTTACAACGATGTAACTCGAGATCTTGTTGCCGTGGAGCGGCAGAGAGGAGCGCTCGGCATCTTTTGAAATCCCAGGAGTCGGAAGGGATAAGGGGAAAAGGGAGAGTTGGGCGCTCACAAAGCTCTGAAGCAAGTTGAGGGTTCGAGTGAATTATTGAATCGATTCCCCAGAGCTGGTTTCGAACAAACAAATAATGTCCAGGAAGACGAAGGGGGATAAGGGACTCGAGTTGAGGGATAAGTCATGTCGGGTGTCGAAAGGGAGTTCGAATGAGAAGCAGTCATGCAGTTCGAGATCTGCTAGATATCTCCGGTGGTTTACAGTACGTACCGTCTGCTTCGTATCGCTGGAAATCGGTTGAATGAGTTCCTGCTATAGAAGGTCCCCTTCTTTCAGAATATGCCACGCCAAGTTCATTTACATGAGATCCACAAGGAGACGGAACCACCAGTGAAGGCTCGAATTGAGGTAACATTTTATTGAGGTCTCTGTATCAATATTTTCAATAATAAACCATTTGAAACGACAGAGAGAGTATTGGTGGGTTTGGCAATTGTCTTAAGTCCCATCAAACCCATCAGACTTAAGTCCCATCAAACCCTCAAAATTTGTGGGTTTGGCAATACGTCGAACTGTGTAAGAAAATCGGATTGTAGGGATATTTGCAACCGTAGTGCCTTCCTTACTACGGGGGTATTCGCCCATTTAGAATTGTATTCAAATTCAGGAAAATACGGGATCTGGGCTCGATTTAGCATGAAGGTGAACCCTGAAACCTTTCATAACCCTAAGTTTTGGCTTCTAAGTATGAATTTTTCAATTTTCAAAACGCTACATCTCGAAAATTTCATAATATATTATATGAACCCATAATATATTATATATAAATGTCATAATATATTAGGTTTATATTATATGAACGTTGTAGTCAAAACGCCACATGAATGTTTTCGCTTTTCAAAACGCCACATCTCGAAAGTGTCAATATATTGAACGTTGTAGTTTTTCGCTCATATTTGAACAAATTCTTTTCATATAAATTCAGACAATTTTCTAAAACCATTCGCAGCATACGACTAACCAAAATCATTAACATGAGTAAATGCAGCCCAATACTGGGGATCTGCTGATTCAAACAACACATGATTTTGTAAAAGAGTTTCTTGTTCTGAGATACTTTCAAGTTTTAGTTTTAGTTTAAAAAGTAGTACTAGTTTTTTAGTTTTAGGTACTAATTATTTATTAGTACCTAGGAGAACATAAAAGTATCTCAGAATAAGGAACTCAGTAAATCTATATTTCATAGTAAATCTTTTTATACTATAATGATTATAGTAATATAGTAATAATGATTATAATTGATTAAATTAGGCATTGTATCTAGTCATTATATTATAATTAATTATATATATAACTTAATGGCTATTTCATAGATTGACTAAACATTTTATGTAATCGTTAAAGATTTTTAGTCAATGTGCGAAATGATAATTTTTTGACCTTTCGTTCCAATCAGACCATGTCATTTCATGTACTAGAAACTCCTCACTCAATTTTTTCAATCTCTCAATAATTAGGTAAGTAGGTACATACGTTTAACACTTATCACAACATTTAGACAGAATGTTCTCTTAGCAATTATATGTTAATTGTGGAATCAACTAAGAAATCAACTAAGAATTGTATGAAATTGTGGAATCAACTAAGAAATCGTTCCAATCACTTCATTTGATACATAACCAGAATCATCTTAGCCGTAGTATAGAACGCCTGGGCATTATGTCCTAGTAGAATGAACGCCGAAATTAAACACATTTTCAATTAAACTCAGTCATAATTTATAGTAAATAAACGGTTCCACACAGTTCTAGCCCTTTAATTCCGTAATTCGCTGCAGTATGTTGACTATTGTTATATTATCTATCATAATTCAACTGGGTAATATGCTTGAATGAGGCCAACGTTTTCAAACTCGGTTTCAAAGGACAGTTGGGAGCCACATAATTATGGTAACTGGGGCTCATCTGGAAGTTCACGGAAAACGGAGGAGGCGAATCATAAACATGTTACTTGCCAACCTGTGGTCACGTACCGTGAATTCTAAACAAAATTTGAACGCAACAATGTTTACAAATTAGGTATTAACCTGGGATCACACTCCAAGCCCATCTTCTCCCCTTGTCGAGCTCAAAGGCAAAACGGAAACTTGCCGCTTGAGCTCACATCAAAAACCGTCCTGGAGGCAAAGGGAAGAATGGCTAATAATTGGAACTGTATGTTTGTCAAGGGCGGAAAGAGAAGGTAGCGAATTAGATGTTCGTGGGTGAGCGAAAACACAATCTGGATCAAAGGGCGGAGTACGGCTATGGCGAAGGGTGCGGAGGGGGTAAAACCAATTGTTTGAAGGCTTCACAATTATGACGCCCAAAGGGTTCTTTAATCTTGAAGAGGGAGCGATACTTAACGAGAAAAGGTGGCGAAATTGCGACAATCCAAGTCCCACGTGCCGGCTTTATTCCAGGCGTTTCCCCTCTTATTTATTTTTATCATACTCGTAGTCTGAAGGCGGTTCACGTGTAAAAATCAAACTTTTTCAATGATAAATTACGTTACATTTTCCATAACAGATAACCGCAACCGCCTTATCAATTTTGGATTCTTGACTTGCAACGCTGTTTATCTGAGTCCAAAATGGAAATCAACCAACAAATAATGGGATAATTTTTGTTGGGAGTTCTCGTACATTTAGTTTTTCTTGCGATTAGAGATTCCCTTACCTAGTAGGCCAAAAATCGATTTATAGTTTCAAATAGGCCCTACCGTGGTTTTGTGTGTTGTTGAAAGGCCCCCACACTTAACACAGGGCTACAGCTTCCTAGAGAGCACCTAAAGAATCAAAATATTGCTCACAGGTTTTATTTTATTAGTGTTTGATTTTGAGAGAACAAAGAGGCCTGCAGACCCCGCTTTGCACTTAATTTGAAGCTAATCAAATTACCCATAACTTCTACTTCATGAGTTCTACTCCTAGGATCAATGGTATAGCCGCGATTCGGGTCAAAATAAGGTCTAAAACTAAAATTTTTACTTTTTGGAAAAATAATGTCATTTTAAAGTTCCGTTTTTGGTGATTAATAATTAATAGGTTAAAGGTCTGAAATTGGGCTTAAATTACTTATTGCTCATTTATTGTTCTCCAAAAAGACATATAGAGCAAAAACTGAAAAAAAGTCTACAACTTTTTCGGTTTTTCGTGTGCTAAACTTTTCCCACAAGTTTTCGAGAATTGACAACTTGGGTATAAACTACAATGGTCTAAACAGCATACTGAATAATCAGAGATACGTCATTTTTTGTTCACATATTGTCGATTTTGACCGGCCTATAGCGCAATGGTAATCCTCCATAATGTTATCTTTAACTTGTCAGTGATTTTGACTAGTAGTTTGTGCCTGGTGGGGTGAAAAAATTATTTTTTGATAGAAGTAGAATCATATTGTTTCTCTGAATGTTTCGAACCACTCCTATCACCTTATCCTGATATTGGGTCAAAATAAACCGATACGTCCTGAAGTTTCACGCTGTCCCTGGAAGGTTATTGAAAACAAGGATGTTTTGTGGTTTGTGTGAAGATCGACTTATTGAATAAAGTTATTTGCTGTAAATAAAGTTATTTCGTTGATTTAAATATTAAATCCCTCTCGAAGGAGTGATCGTTGAGTGAACCTTTAACTAAGAACGGTTGGTGTTAATAAAACCAAGCCGTAACGTTCTTGTAACACAAAGAAAACCGTTGGGCACGATAGAACATTTTGGTCAAATTCAACACGGCTGCAACGTACATGCGATGTGCAAAGCATATTATTATAACAATTCAACAAAAAACGTGTAAATTGTGCAGAGACCTGGACAACTTGGAGCATGATATTCTAACTCGTACGAAATTTGACATGAAAATGAAATTTGAATTTGGAGGTGAAATTAAAATTTGACAGGAAAAATAATATATTTCATTTATCAACGCAAAACTCAACTGCGCCCTTGCAATTACTGGTCAAACCTAGATGATGGAAGTAAATACGTAATTAGATGATGGTTGAAACAAACGTAATTACATTACCATAATATAGATTATATAATATTATTATGTATGGCAGCATAGAAAAACTGATTGAGGACGGAAATCATGGATATGTCTGCCCTCAGCTGATCCTGGGCCTATTCCGATTAGAGTGTAAGTCCTAAGGAGGCTACATGCCAGATTTCAAGTATCTACCACCACGGGAAGTAGAAAAAATCGACTACGTATGATTGTGATGTTTCAAACCAAACCATTTCATCATTCTGCTGTAGAATCTTCAGATAAATAATAATTCCATATCATGATCCACGATGAGAATGCCGGAACAGTAGCTATTCAAGCTCTTCAATAGGAGGTGAATCCAGCTCGTCAAATGTATAGAGGAAAAAACCTCCTTGACGAATATTTGGACTAAAAATTCACTAAATTCATTCTTGGCAGTGGCCACAAACCCATTTTTGCTGGAAATGGATATGGATCAGAACACTATCTGACTTCTCAATGGCACCTTGTTTGAAGTCTTTTTTGTGAAATAACATCGTCGTATTTAGGGATCATACGGGGGACTAGTTCCCTGAATTCAGCTTGTTTGAACTTTCAGCTATGAACTTGTAAGGTGATCAATAACCAACGGCTTAATAAACTAGAAGAATAATCGCTTTAAAAAACTCCCCACTTCTAATTCGGAATGTTGCCCAACCGTGAAACATTAATGAGACGTCCCAACAACAACACTGTTGTATAACGTTGCTTGTAGAAGCAACAAACTGGTTAGTCCCCTCGCAGGACGGTCTGGCGGTGGGAAGGGGCTTCAAAATCGAAACCTCTTCCCACCCAGCTATGAAAACTACTTAGGAATGCCATGTTGTCTTCTCCCAAACCTTCATCACAAGTCAATTACAATCACTAGGGAACAAGGAGGTGGAGGAGTCTTTGAACAAATATTGGTGCAGTTGTTCCCAAAAGCGACCGCTTCGCTCCCTAATACACTTCCCTCAAACAGAGCTCCCCGTCTTACCTCAACTCACCCGTAGCCGCGATGAACGCACCGATTCACTCCCTACTTCATTCAATCAATTTGGGTGGCATAAGTTCACAATTTTCCCACATTACATTTCAAAACCCCAAGGAACGTCCTTAAATTGTCATTAAAACATCATAACGCCTGGATGGAGAAACAAGGGAACTTGACTGAAAGCTTTACGTGAACGTCTGAGGCCGTCTGGGGACGTGGGAAAACTGCCGGCAAAGGCAGTTAGCTATCCAATCATACAGGTATATGGTAAAGTATCTATGGTCGGGGTACGTTTTAATTCCTACTAGAAACCATATGCTGTGAGGAGTTGGGCTTTGGCGCACTAAAATCCATCACATTTTACTTGTGGTCGTCTGGAAAAGCAAACCAAGCTTCAAATTTGCAACCAATTCCAGTAACTCAGATCCCACTCTCATTAACGCTGGAAATAAACGGCGTTCTCCGAACTAAACGTGGTTTTAATTACGATCAAGTTGTTCGAAGGTTCATTTCTGTAATTGGAGCAGTTCGTGTTATTATGAAGTTACGTTCGGATCGTTGTACTCGTAAATGTCTGAAACTGAGGGCTTTGCGAGAAACACAATTGTAAGATTAGAATCGGCCAAGTCGCCTGGCGGCCGACTGGAAGTACTTGGAGTATACTGGTGGACGTGCCAATGTGTAAATCCATCGAATTAAAGTCTCGTAGGATGGTATACGTCGTATCGTGGATGAGGGTGAGAGGGTTGCAGAGATAGTAGGCGCTTATTAAATCACGTCTTAGACTTTATATCCGCCTCGAGTTCCCTCTTGGGGGTCTGGTTGGTTCAATATAGAGCGTATGTGACCACAGAGGCGAACCGCTTTCCCCTTCGGGCACAGCATCGTATACCGCGGCTGTATCCTCCCAACGCGGCGTCTCCACGCTAATGAGACCGCGGTGGTCTCAGAATTACACCGCCATCTCTCGCCGACTCATTGAGAATCATCCTGCGATTCCTCGTTATCGACGTGAGAAAACTCACGTTGCATTGAACCTATGAAACATACTCAACCTTCGCTAATCCTATTAAGTCCACCATTTGATCAATTACGGACATAGCGTAGGGACCTACCTAATATCGGAAAAGTCCACCTTGGAAACACTAAGTTTTCTCCCAAGCAGTGTACATTTTCAAAAGAGGATGTGGACTATTATAGTAACTGGCAAATGTGAGTAGTTTTTTTCTTCAATTGCCATTAGCCGGACTCACCAGCTATGAAGCACCATTTATTTGGTACAGCTACATAATCTTATACATATTTGGATTGAGTTGAAAACTGTAAAAAAACTAAATTTTCACTTGAATTCCAATGATAGATGTGCACATTGCTATAAAGAGGCAAGTACTTCGATAGCACCAATAGGTTATAATGGATGGGATTGACGCGTTCAGTATTCATTTCTTTGCAGCAGCGTATGACATACCGAGAAAAAACGTTCCAACGTCTCGTTTTCAGCGTTACAGGTGGTGCAGAGCGGTCAATCACTCCGTTTGATTCGATGAAAAATAAGCCAAACAGAGCTAATATTCTGATTGACTTTCAGTTCAGCTCGAATTAAAGGAGCCACGGCTTTACAGAGGCGAGGATTTTCGGCCATCTTTGCTTGACAGTGGCTGACGCATATTCATAATTATCACTACATCGCGTCGGAATGCTTGACAACGGAGTGATGTTCTCTGTATCTTCACTAATGAAAGCCTCGTTCATGATGTAGGGACTGGGTGTGTGAAATCTAATATTGACAGAAACCATCCCTTCAACTTGCTGCTCACAATGGAGTAGTCCCTATCAAAATCGGATCAGCAGGTTGACCGTCTATAGAGAACAAATAAACAAACAGACTAACTTAGACTAGGACTGTTTTTGTGCACGTTCAAAAAGAAACCCAAATTAAATTGGTAGAAATAACATGATTCATACGATGTACTTAATTTGTACTGAAATAGATACCAAACGTCAGCATTCCACACGTTCCTGTCTCCATATGAGGGCATCATCGACAAAACTTCTTCTTAGACTATAAGTCGATTTTGATAAATTTCCCATTGTAGAATTTCGCGCCTGATCCATTGGTAAAATCGGTGTAACTACAAACATCCATCCCCTCTCACGAATGATTGGATCAGTCAATCCGATCAAGTCACGAAAATGAATAGGTAGGAACTTTTGATTCCTCAGTGAATAATTTCATTTGGATTATGCGGATGGGCGCAGGATGGAGGCTCAGGTTTTTGTGATGCTCCCTGGATTAGTGGAGCCCCTCAAGGAGAAACTACAATCAACCGACCGCGGCAAACAATTCGTAGCCCGATACAATCATGAACAATTCAGATGGAATTACATACGTTCTTCTGCTCCGTCCGGACCGCTACAGATTAAATGATGAAGGGGATCGTTGCTCATTCTGATCCGCTTTCTGTACTGTTCAATTATGAATAAACAAACCTTGACTTATCATTTATTGACGCCACAATGATCCCTGCAACACGTTAATATTGGATGTTTAACATCAACCAGCGTTACTACGCTGAGAAGTGAACAAATTCACGAAGGATCTCACATTATAACAATATGAGCTGGCATATGGGATGAACGGGGATATGGATAAGATCATTTTTGAGTGTATTTTAGTAATAAAAGCTGTGAAACGTTTGCAGGCTTGACCCAAATCCAAGTAGGAAACGTTGCAAATTTGTCCACAACTTGCATAGAAACTTTCGGAATTAGATAGATGGGTTTACGAAGCTTTGACAGTTTATCTGAACCAAGCTGCAACAAACGCAGTCGATAAATTCCGATAAGGTTTTTATCCTCTTTAAATTATCTCTACACCATGCGATTCTCACTATTCTGTATTGAACTACACTAGGGACTAACATATAGACTGGCAGGCACCTCTCACTCAACGTGGGGCATGTAAGATGCGTCCAGGGAACAGAGCCCAACCAAATTATTTTACATTTTGTCACATCAAGTACATCCGTGCTCTGATTCTTCAAGTTTCTCTATAGAGAATCGAGTGGACACTACTTCGAAATCGCTCCCCCTGAAATATGGACATTTTTTTCACAAATATCTCGGAATCTACACATTTGATTTCATTCAAATGTTGAAGGTCAGTTGATTTCTACTTCCACGTTTATTCCTACTTTTCGATAGAGTGGAGCAGATTTCTTCTGAAGAACTGAAGTTACGAATAAAATATTTCAATTAATTTGTAATAACTGTCGAACTTTTTGGGGAAAGAATGTTTTCTCGCCAAACATCCGAAATGTTTCACTCAAATTTACGTACTATAATATTGTCAAAATATTATTATAGTCCAAATTTCAAATTTGTAGCATTAGTACAGTCCTGGAAAACGGGTCACTTGAGCCAAAAAGTGAGAGTTTGCAAAACTGGTACGCTTGGGTGGAAACGGAGATGCTCTATAGAGGCTCCCCCTGAAAAGGTAAACCATGGATACTGCACTCCATTCTGTGTAATATCCATGCGTATACAGAAGAATTTTGAGACGCCGAAAATCTACCACGTTATTTCACTGGTTCATCCCAAAGTTTCTCTTATTAAAAAATGAATAAATCAGAAGTGATTTCAAACGGAAAATGTAAAGGTTTAAACGCATTGTGATTGCTACATACATAGTCAACACACACATCGAGAATTACACGTCCGTGAGGACGTCCTACACTACCTAATTGGAACGATTGGACACATTTACAACGACGCGCCGATTGTTAGAGCGGAAAACGGAAATCCGATTCGTTTAGTTTCCTCGCTGAAACTTGTCTGAGGTTAAAATCTATCAGATGTGCGGTCGTGTTGACTGAACCGTTCACCGCCCGGCTGATTGAGTGCGTGCTTGGAAACGGTCCTTTATAACGATGGTCCCGTCATATGCCCCTTTACCGCTCCCTTCAGGTCCTTCGTAACTAAACCGACGACTAAACCGATGATTAAAACGACGTTTTGACGATTAGTCGAATGAAACTCGCCGCGAAGTTGGTTTCTCTTGAGGCACATCCGTTTCATTCTTTTTTTTTTCTCTTTTAGCGAATGCAAAGGGCATCAAAATTATTTGTACACAGGTATAATAAGATATAGAAAGGAATAATCGATGGGATTTAAATTTCAATAGATAACAGGGTTTCTCCACTAAAACCGATCGTTTGGATCATCCACAGACCATTGGCAAATACTTTTCATGCTGTCTCAGTCTTTCCTGAAGATCTTAAGGAGGAGTCAGCACGCATTTTACAGCGGAGACGAAGAACATCTAGTTTGATAGAATCTAGTCTCAACTGCCTTTTCATCAAGTTCTGGACTGACATGAAGAACGGTGCAGTATCAGTAGCTACAGGGACGTAGGAAGCTCTAGCAAATACTGTCTTAACGCCAGCTTTGTGATCGACTCCGCTTTAAAAGCAACTCCTTCAGGAGCGATTTACATTTTCCCTAAAGGCGAAAGTAAACATGCTCAAATTTAAACCAGATAGTAAGCTTGCGTACAAGTCAGCAACACAGTGAGACATTGTCATGATTTATCTTTATCTTAACAGTAGGTAGTTAAGATCGATCCTCGCTTGTTCTTTCTTCATCATCAGAAAAGACATTGTTACGCTTTTTGAACATTTCAACAATTACTGCCGAAATTCTTCCGAATTCTACGTAATTGAAGGAATCCTATCAATGCATTGGTTATAAGCGAAACGATTAGAAATTGGTAGTGAGTAACGCGTTTTGGTGTGGCTTTCGAGTTTGTGTGCCAGAGTAAAAACATGAAAATGTTGAATGTTGCGTGGTTCCTATAGGTAAAAACACAATTTGATTATTGATGGATCTATATCTGGTTCAGTGTTATTGTTTACCTTCCACCTCTCCATCTGAGACATTAAATGGGTATTGCAGATGGCGGAAGGAAACGTAAACTTCAACATTAAGAGGCATGTTTCTACGTAAATCTTAGTTTTATCCAAATCTCGCCCTGTCCACATTTGGACGGCCCAAAGTTTCGTTCGTTGCGAGCAAGATCGGAGAGATCCGACAGACATCGACTGGAGGAGCGTTGACGTGTTGAGGGTGGAAATAATTGGAATGCCATCTGGTTGTAGGCTCCACGTCGAAGCTAATAAGTCGAATGACCGAGCCGTCAGGAAAAGACGCCGAAGACAGCGGAGCTTTGGAAGGGCGTTCCCCGCAACTTGAAGGGTGCTTCCCCTCTCTATTTTTCGGTATTAAGTCGCCACAATTATATCGTTAATTGGCAACTAAATGGGTGAGATGTCGGCGTCGTGTCCAGAAATGTCGAGGGGAGGGAAACCTGACTGGAAAGTTGGGATCCTCCCAACTGCAGGCAAACTGGGGAGAGATGGACTGAGTTGGTGAGTTTCCAAAGTCCTGGGTAGCAACGGCTGTCGTCATACGTTTTGTTGGACGATATCATACATTTTTGTGAGATTCTTCACATTAATTCGTAGATTCAGCGATTGACTTGATAACACAGTTCTCGAAGAAATTCTCCCTTGACCCAAACTAATTGTATTTTGAGTCAAACTAATTGAGTAAGTAAGGAAACCCCAAGTGGAAAATAAGGAATTCATTTCATATGGAGGCATCGCTACACATAGTTGCGTTTGTGTGATTCACGCATCCGAACGTTTATGTGATTCACCTTCATGATGATTGCTCTTTTTGTATGATTAACATACACCGAATCCGTAATTATCAACCGGGTTGAGGAGGTTTTGAGCATGGACATGAACCAACCATATCTTTGGTCTTCGTTAACCCTCGTTCGTTTACTCAAATAGTTGAGATCTCGAGATCGATATGAGGTAAGGGCTTGACAGGATGATTATTGATTTCTCTGGGGCCCATAGTAAGAAGGTTAGGTACAACATTCACACCTCCCAAGCTGGTTATTATTCCACCTCTTCCAATCAAAGAGAGCTCCCCTGAGCTGCAGCGCGTTGTCTAATTTCCTCTCTAAGAAGTAATGACATTGTTGTTTGTAGAAGTATTTAACGCTAGGGTTGAGCGGAATTGAAAGCCGCCGATTCCCTTTGTGTTAGGTGCTAATACTCTTCCTCGAGGTATTAGCTATGCCTGCAACTCCCTGAATATTCATACTCGTTTCATTATTACGCCTCAGCCCTCCTCTCACCAAACCTCGTGAACCCTCTGTGCAAACTGTTACTGTTTCTTCGTAGAAAACAGTAAAGGGGGAAAGCGCACAGAGATAGCACATATGCCCTACAGCAGTTCCCCGGGGTCCACTTACGGTCATTTCTAAGGTTTTGGGGAGGAATCCCTCAGTGGATTGGATGTCAGGTTCACAATGACGTCATCGACAATTTGCTACGTCTTGGTATTACGCCCCTTTGTAGCGAGGTTTTCCCAATTACGGTTCGAGGCTTTTCCTTGAGGATAAATTACAGTTTATTTGTTCAACGGGGGTCGTCCCCTCGCTGCTCAACAGGAGCGGCCGACAGGGAGTTGACGATATTTGTTTTATCCCCTCCACCACCATCTGCCCTCCCTGGATCCTAAATCTACATTCTTCATGACCCGTCACTTTTATGAACACTTGCTTTGAAACCGTCGGCTTTACCAGCGAGAGCAATGCTAAGCCCCTTAAATCTCTTTGTTGTTTCACGGGAGCGTGTACAAGCATTTCCGGCGCTGTAGCAGACAGTAGTGTAGTGAAGGAAAGTAAACGCGATTAGAGTCGTGAGCTTTACGTCCGAGTGTCCTGCCAGAGTCGCAGACGTGATCAGCTGTTCATGTTCTGATCATTTCGCACACGATTGCCTCGCCCCATTCGGTTGAGTTGGATCCGCACATCAGCTACTACAAACACGCCCGAGGTACCTTAACGCTCCAAAGCTCACGCCTCTTGAAGCCACAGATGTGCTGACAAGGCCACCCTTAGTTTTTAGCGAATTTTCGAAGAAATTGCAGAGAGTGCAAAATTACCTTAAGTTCATCAGTTTCATTTCTTGTTATTTTGTATGTTACATTTTCTATTTGCAAAAATGATGGTTCATGTGTTGAATTTTAATTTTTCGACATAAAGGTAGGTACTAAGTTCTGTAACACACAACTGAAGAGACTAGAATGCCAAAGTTACTGAAATTCTACCAGATATTCTATTTACCTGATGAGAATTTCAAGTCAATAACCCAAAATTAAGATTACTTCAGATTCTATTATTTATCCAATCAAACAGTTAAATAAGTAGCAAATCAAAGAGGTATTCTATTATGAAGTGAACATGAACTGAACTCGATAGTAGGGAAATGGGCTAGTGATGATCCGTTCGCTGATTTAGGTTGTGCAGGGCAGTTAGTGGTTGCTCGCTGTACTTTATCCATTTTTGGTGGTTTTTCGAGTCCTACATATTTTTCGGTAAATCCATGATTTTTTTCTTTTGGGAGCTCAAAAATCGGATTATCAAATACCTATAGGTTGAGTTGATTTGGACCATTTAGACTCTTGGATTGTCAAATTTGAATCTTGTGGACATCATAATATGAAGTAAGTGTTGATTGGGTTTAAATGTCAGATGATATTATCATCTGACATTTAAACCCAATCAACACTTACTGCACAATACACGCTGCTGAAAAATGTAAATACTCGTACTTAAATCTCCGTTTGTTACTCACCACCAGTGAACGTCAAGTCTTGTTTCGCGAGTTCGATGTGACCCCGCGTCGAAAGTAATCAAACGTTTCAGGAGATCCGTCAATAGGAGTTTATCACTTTGACGGAGAAACGTTCTTGCGACAACGCGTCCGCTGATGCAATCGTGACAGCCCCGTTGGAGCAAATTCAATAAACGTCATCAGGGAATATATAGACGCCTGATTGTATTTTCCCCGGGTTTAGTTTGGATCTCAATAAAGGGAGTAATATCTATTGACAGGGTAGTCAAAGATCAAGCGAGCTCCAATAATGAACTTGAAATGATGGCGATGCGAGGGAAGGGCGGGATACGGTCAGGTTCATTTCGATTGCAAATAACATCCGAACTTTGTGCTTCAACAGAGAAAATTATGCGATACCGGGATAATCTTTACTCGATTCGAAGAGACCACGACCAATACATGGATTTATAGAACTCATCTTGATTGAAGAGATTATCATCAGAATCAATCGTAATTCATTGAATCGCCTCAATTGTTAAATAAAATTAATGCTTCTTCTTCTCTTTGACGCTATGAATTAAAAAACATTGCACTGGTTTGTTCACTCCCTGTAAAGGCCAAACTTGCCGAACCGCTAAGTTCGAAACCCCAAGATAGAAAACTGCGACATAAACAAGAAGAAATTAACTACACTTCAAAGAGCACAGAATGCCGCAGTACTAATTATTCTTGATCACAGGTACGGTGACCATGTGGCTCCTTATTTGAAGAGTTCCAAGTGGCATAAATTGTCGAAGGTATGCAATTTTATAATGATCCGGATAGAGAGCAGTGGTGACTATGAACGAAGCTCACAACTTGAATAAGAAGCGAGAAAATCGGCTCAAAAGATCCTCCTTTCGGTTATTTATTGAGAAAAAGATTATCTTTTCCGAATATTCTTACAGCTTACTGTCCCCCGTCTCCCCACCAAAATGAAACTAACACAGGGAAGATATTCGATCAAATCCTTTTCCCTAGTTGAAGGTAAAAGGTAAGGTAATCTTCTTATTCCTTTTCCAACGATGAATAGAAGGGGAAAAAAAGGAAACGCATTTATGTAACATCGTCAGTACTTATATACGGTAACCCTCCGCCCACTCCATCACCATAATAAATCACTTGTGAAATAACTTCCCTGTGATATAAAGTGGGAGGCAAAGTAGCTTTGACACGGGAACCGTATCAATTCGAACATTCAGAACTTGAAAGAGGGCGTTGAATGAACAAATTCCGGCGCTGAGACGTAGTGCGTCTTTTTTTCTTTTTTTTCTTTTTCTCTTCGTAGGACGGCGAAAAATTAAATGCTGGGAAGAAAGAGACGGTCGGATTGGAGATGGCGTTGGTGGGACATAAAAGCGCGCAGAGGTAGCAGGTAATCAACGGCAAAAGCCGGCGTCTTGACAATCTTCAATGTCAATGGAAGGTTCTTCGCGGTTACCCACATTTTCCTCGGCTGCAGACCATCTCAGCAGACTTGGCAATCTCATTATCCGGAGTACCCCCCCCCCCCTCCTCAACCACAACTCACCACACGTTTTCCTTTCCTTTCTGTTCTTCGGTTGAAGACGTTTGCTTTGGGTCGCGGGAAAACGGTTACCATTGCGGAAAGAACGACCGCGAGATGGTAAATATTACTGTCGGTAGTTTCTCCGCTCATGCGTCGGCAGTCTCTTCGTTGCCGTTTGTGAAATCAAACATGTTCCCAACAAATGAAATTCATCATTCGGTCGATACTTCGGTGTTTGCATCTCCCGTCGCACTGCTCTCCTCTTCAATAGTTAAGCAGCTTTGACGTATGTGTGCTTGATTATTTTCAATACTGCGGAACCTCGAATAACGGGGGTAATGGTGGGGAAAAGGCTACGGGTGGAAAATCACGGTTAAGCCGCTCATAAAAAAAGTGGCTGAAATGCATAATTTAGTGAAAGAAACCATGTTTTAATAGACACATATATAGGTCTAACGTACATGTATAACGTACATCAATATGTGTATACACATGATGATGTACGTTATATATGGTAGACCTTTATACCGGTATACATTTTTTTTTTTACTGAATAGCAGATGGTCTAAAGGAGTCGATCATCGTTGTTTGCCGTTTCGCACCCTTTTCTTTCCTCGCAATACGATTCTGTACTGCGAGTATTTTCTGTTATGTTGTATACCTGTTTGGAAGGTTTTTGAAGAATATCTCAGGCACTGATTGACTTCAAGTTTTAAAATGCTGGGGGGGGGGGGGAGTCCGCCACTAAAGAAGCGCCAATAAGAAGAAGGCTAAGAAATTTATTTGAGATAAATTCATTTATATGTTTGAACAGCGATGTTTGCATTTTGCGGTCTATTAGCCTTCCAAAAATTCTCCCTCGTCTCGTTTTTAATTAAAAAATTTAGCCACAATTTAAAAAAAAGTATTTTATGAATTTCAAAAATCGGGCGACGAGGGGACTTTTTCTCATTAATATAGTGAATTTAGAAATTAATTTCAAAAGCCCAAGTCAATCACTGCTATTTTGAGACAACATTTGTGGCATAATTTTCTATTTTTTATCATATTACTCTATTTGTATCATAATATGATACAAATAGAGTAATATGATAAAAAATAGAAAATTATGCCACAAATATTATTTCCCTATTTGTATTTTTCATTAGTATATCTCAGCCTTGTGGGTCGCGCTCCTGCCTAGATGGATTCCGATGGCCCTCACTTACCCGCACAATAGATACATGTAACTGAGTTATATGAGTAGTGCAAGGTGGAATATTCGGATACCCTCATTATTGAACTAAACAATTACTTGATCAATAAACATCAGTCCAAGCGAGAGAGGACAGCTTGGTTTAACCCTAACCCTCCACTCAACGCCATCGAGCTCCTTCATAAACAGCGCTCCCATTACGTTTCCTGTTATAACAGCCATAGTTTTTACGGCCTAACCATGAATACCCTCATCCAAGATTTATCCCTCCCTCCCTCCTCACGGCTTTCTCATTCCACATTAAATAATGTACAATGCCTTATATAACTCGTAATAAACGCCCGGTATTATTAATGTCTTTACAATGGGCGGCCGCAATAAAAGTAAACTGCAGGGGAGATTTGCCGTTAAACTAATCAAGAAGGCCCCCGCAATTCCCATTTGAGAGGGCCCTTTTCATGTTTCCCTTTGTTCAACCCAGTTGATGATGAGAATGGGACGGACGAATGAGTTTATACTCTCATTTCAACACTTATTAAACGAAACCGACGCGGTTGTTCATAATTTTCAGAATCTAAACTTTACTTCCAGTATTTATATTTGGAATGTTCAAAAATTTAAGGTGAATCATCAACACCCAGTACGTTTTACTACGCCTGTAGAGTATCAACTGTTCAGTTGTGTGATCTCAAGCAGACCAGCTGTCTGAGGTCTGAAAGGAAAGTAGCGGGGAGTCGTGGAAAGGGGAGTTGGATTTGCCTGATGCGAACAAGGAATCCCTTTTACCGGTAGTTGACTTGAACGGATCCCTTCACCGCGCTTTTTCCTGATTGATATGATGAACGCTTCGGATCCCGACATAAATTTCCCATATATTTATCGCGAATTTGAGTAGTCCATTTTCAAGACACGACAACCCAGTCGGTTGTCCCTATATTTGGTGCGATGTATTCGTAAATTTTTCTCTCAATAAAATGTCGCTCGACCATTTTCCCACTAACTATCTTCCACTCAACACATTGTTAGGACCAAACATTGGTTTGGTTGATATGTCTGCCCGAAGAAGGACATTGAATGTCCTTCAAAACAAACAGTCATGTTCTCTGCTATGTGTTGTTTTCTATTCGATGGAAATCCAAGGGATTTCGTTATACCGATTGCCGAGGCGTTACTCGAGAGTGCTTACGGATACTGAATATGTCATAACTCATAACCCATCAGGAATACATCGGTTGTTTCAAAATTATCGGTAATTTCCTGTCACACATCTCTTGTGCCTACAGTTTTTTTTTTTCTTTTTCATAGAAATTCCATTTTTCTGGGAGGACATGATAGTACGGCCTCTAAATGAACCAACTAATTTGAGGTCAAAAAGTTTATTAGTTCCATAATTAAAATGAGGTAATTACCCAATTTTCTCTCTTCCTACTCATGTCACAAGGGGTAGGCGAGGAATGTCCCAGATGTTTATGTTCCCACCAACCCATGTTTTGTTACCTACTGACCAAAACCTTTTTAGCTGCGGGATACTCTCTTCTGCGATAATATATTAGGGAAAAAAGGAAATTTCATTATTTAGGTACATATGTATTTATCAGGTTTTATGTATGTCACACAGTTTTTTCCTAGGCAATACTGCTTCAAGCTGATATTACCCTCCAAATGTGGATAACAATATTTTTTACAAGTTACTTAACAGTCCTCCGTTAAAACGCTTTCAGACGAAGATAAATATTGACCACCTCCACCACTCATCTTTTAGCTACAAATGTCTTTTGGCAATCTCAATTTCGGACAGTCTACAACAGAAGAACGTACTCCTCATATCTGTCGTATATTGCCAGAGTCAGTGGTACCGGTAAACAGTGTAGGACAAGTAACAACTACTCAAGTCGTTAAGTAAATGAAAACAGATCGGTTCCTGAGGGTATTGAGACAGTAGAAAAGAAGGAGAGAACAGAAGGTGCGGAAGCTGTGGAGAAGCGTTCCGCCCATCTGAGAGGAGAACAATAAAAAGCTAATAAAGTCGGCCCTGTAATCACCTCGACATATAGTTGGTGGGCTCGGTCCCGTTGCGGCCCGCAATACCCACTTCCTACGGGTTTTACTGCCTTTTCCCAAACCTCCACCCACCGCCGGCACAACAAATCCCCAAGTTCTAAGCTAAGTTGAATGACTCAGCTCTGCAAATTGGTTCACGAGAAGGATTTTCTCTCTGAGGTAGTTTCCAGGTGAAGCCTTAGAAAGATAACTACCCACTAACCTTCCCGTTTGTCCGGTTTTCCCCTTTCCAGGACTCTCAGGGACCCGGGTCAGCATTACAGATGTCTGGCGGAGAAGTTTTATTTCTTCACCCCAACATCCGTTCCTTCCAAAAGTTTGAGCAAAACCTTCTAGAGAAAGTTGTGTGTGAATGAACTATGTTGAAATTACGAACAGGGTTACTAGTCTCACCTCTCTTGACTATGATGTGAGTAGCATTAAATTCATTCATTTATTCAGAGGTTCTCTCTCATAACCACTCCTCTACTTTACCACAACTTTGCCATTAGTCTTAAATACGACGAACAGAAATTGTAAATGTTAATTATTCAATTTTAATCAACAAATGTTCGAAAAAACCTTCTTTTCGTGGACACAAGAAGTGTCTGAGAACAAGAAACACAAATCCATGTGACGTTTCAACCAGCTGGCCCCCAGCCTGAAATTCGGCCTGAGTTTATACCATTTACTTCACGCTAATGTTGATGATGGTTTTCGGTTCTACCTTTGGGTCTCCCCTGTGAACGATCGGCAGGTCGTACAACCCATGTTTTGAGTCAAAATGTTTCCCGATTCGTATGAAAACGACGAGTAGGTACAATGTGCAATTAACCGAACGTACCTGTAACTAGCTACAGGACGGACCAGTGTCAATATACAGTGTAAACGCGCTCGTTCTCTGCGTTATAAATACAACAAAGTACCTGTGACTAGCGCGATTCTAGTGGATGTGAACCAAAGAGAGATTTCAGCACATGAAGAATCACACGAGTTACGTGAACGATCTGAGGTTGGTAACGTTGAGGTACTCGATTATGTTGAAAGAAAAAGTTCTAAGGTAAAGTTAGTGTTCTCTCTTCCTCACTCAGCGGATGGAGAGTGAAGTTGTTTCTCGTGGGCTAAAGTAGGGCAAGGAAGACGGTTGAAGGTTGGTCGTATGAATATTTGATACACCAAACTACCAGGTGCGTGGGAGGGAAGAGGCGAAAAGGGTTGAAGCGAGATGAGAAAGAGAGACTCCACGGTCGGACGGAAGCTGCAGCTCTGATGTTTGGCGAAGGCAAAAGAAAGAAACAAAAAATGAGGTCTCCATTTATGTCGAGGAGGACATCCATCAGGGGATGATGAGATTCAAGGCACCGCAGACTCAAGAATAACGTGTTAGCTTGGGGGAGAGGGAGGACCGAATCTGGAAGCTGTCGGGAATCTGCGTAAAAAGATGCTGGTGTGAAAGGATTCCTTCGGATTACGCAGACACGAGACGATAGACGATGTCACTACTTGCTATCGGCTCAAAAATACGTCGAGATTGTTTCTATTCGATTCAACGCTCGAGATTCCCAGGGAAAAGCTCAATGTGGGAAATGTCAATGTGGGAAAACATACTGTGCGAGTTTTGTTCTCTGGCGCTGTGGGCTACATTCCAAAACTGCTGGCTTGAAAAATTGTCGAGACGTCTGTTTTCAAACCTTTCAATTGAATTTGGTTTCAACAGTTGACATGCTCAATTCTTATGTGAGCTACTCGAGTGAAGACACGATATTCTAGCATCTTCTACTCCAATTATTTCGTATAGGAATGGGACCCACAAGGATATTGTATAATACTTATTATAGTTTAAGTTCGATCAACACTTGAGATAGCGAATATTTATTGGTTCGTTTGCTACAATAGCAGTCAATGATGAGCATCTTCAGTGGGACTTAGGACGCAAATTCTCGATGAAGTCGTACAAGCGAACGTATATACGACCTGCTGCAGGGGTCGGCTATTATTATGGGAGCTTATTCCATACCCCCATTCGTCCCTACTCCAGTTGATTACACAAATCTAATTTGGGAGAGAACGTGTGCTAATGTGGAGATTATTAGTGTCGTCCCACTGGGGAGAGGAGTCTCCATTATGAATACACCCCCAACCACTCAGCTCGACCCTTCCGTTTCCTGTTCGAACAACATTATTATAATGTACGTACGTCCGCAGGGTGAAGATGTCACTTTACCACTTTCCGAAGAAACTACCGCTCGGCACTCGTTCAATTTCATTGGGCCCCAAACTGAATGATCCCTAATTGCAATGACGTGTGCTCATCCCCAATCAGTGTTGGTGTTATCGTTATTGGAATAGGGAATGACAGTGATTTTTTTTTTTTTTTTTTCCTGAGAAGAACTCACCTTTAGAATAATTAAGACAGTGGTAAAAAAGTTTTTAAGGAAGTACTTATTTTTCTAGAGAGGTTTGAAGTCGAATTGAGCAGCAATATACGTCATCTACCTCCCTGGCCAATCAGAGAGTATGTAGTACTTAGACCGGCTCTGTAAACCGCTCTCTGATTGGCTCCCGAAAGCGGTGCATGAAAGTCCTTAGACCCCGGATATCTGAAAGCCCTTACAGATATCCGTAGAAATCCGTGCGTAAGTAAACCTGCTAGTTATCCACTTCTGTGTTTGTTTTTAGCGTATTTACCAGTAGTAAATCAGGTACTTACCTAAGGTAATAAGCAGACGAACTGTTATTAAGTTCCTATTATGTAACGTTGATAAATCTATGATAATCATTAGGTATTTCATCCACATGATACACATCAAATAACTTACCGCGCGCTTTTCACTCCCATCACTTTCAACAGCAATGTAGTTCGGGTTACTGCGAAAAACTTTCTAAATGATTCATTATCGACCATAGGAATTTTGTTGGCCGATGCTTTCGCAAAACCATACAGCAAATTCATCGTTAAACTATACACATTACACCACAAATCGAAGCAAATAACCTAATCGTAACACGGACGACAAAACTTAGAAAATAACCAGGGGGGGGGGGGGGGTTTACCAACCCCTCAATAACGAAATCCCTAGATGGTGTTGAGAGCACCTGTGCACCCGTATCAGCCGCTGTACCAACTACAACCCCTGTCGGACCACGATGAGCGGGAAAAATTCAAATTCGCCATTCTTCAGTTTGATCTGGTAGTTAGAAAAACATTTTCTCGTTTGGAATTACTTGTTTTACATGTCGTGTGAGTCACCAATTTTCGATCGCCAACACATCGAGCCCTGGGGTTTGTGAAGCGTAACTCTCGGGAGTTCTCAACTATTCAAGAACGATGCTTTACAAGGCCCTGGTACTTCCCATTTTGGAGTAGGTACGCCTCCCTGGTTTGATCGCCCGGCTACTCTGTTCACCGGAATACATTGAAGAGAGTACAAAGAAGGTTTCTGCGCTTCATGGCTTTTAAGTTCGGCATACCATCTAGCGAGGTCTGTTATGACGCTTTGCTGGTCACTTGCGGCTTGTTGCCTGTGGAGAAGCGACGTTCTGCACAAGCTGGACAATAACCAAATTGACTGTGCGGTCCTGCTCTCCTTGATTGGCCTCCGGGTGCCTCGTGTGTCGGCCCGATCTTCTCAATTCTCCCATGTTCCCTTCGCGTCCACAAATTACATCAGAAACCGTCCTCTGCAGCAGCTTCCTCGCTCCGCTAATGTACTGATCAATTTCCACCCCGAATATGACTTTTTTCACCATCCCCCCCCCCCTCTCAAAAAGCTGATGGCCTCCTAGCCGTTTAATTTTGTTTAATAGCTTTGTTTAATAGTATACTCTTTTATTTATTATCCTATTGTTTATTTCCTTTCAATTTTTTTCTCTTCTCTAATTCTTTTGTAACCAATATTGTTCAAGTAATCTTATGAATAAATAAAAAGTGCCATTTCAGGCGTGAGCCTTATCGGCAAAAATTGGTTCCAAAATACGCATTTTTACTCTTACAACGCTCTGGGTAACGCTCACGAATCGAAATCTATTCAAATATGCGTAAGAGATGTAAACTTCTGGAAATTTCAACCCTCATTTCGCTCCCCTTATTTCGTGACAGTAAACGCACCCTAGTTAGTTTTTGTCCAAATAGGCGTCTGCTTTGGAGCGCTTTGAAACCCGAGTAATTCCAACACTGTGACGTGACTCCGCTGACCCTTTGATTGCAGCTCCTTGTGATGTTAGCGAGGCGGAATCGCGCGATAGAAGGCGTTTTAGGTGACAGAAGGCGGTGCAGAAGGGAGTCGGTCGTTGTGACAGGAAGTGTTGAAATGATCTGTCGACCTCCCTCGCCTCAGCCGGATATGATTGTTGGGTTTGAGATCGAGATTGTCCTGTTAGGGCCCTTCAGAGTGGCTGGTTATGGGCGTCATATGGCGCTGAGGTCTGGCCCATTGTGTTTGGTGAGCGGAACGGGAGGGTTTTTGTGGTGGAGTAGTTATGGATATTGACGTGACGTCATTGTTTTGTGCCTTAATCGAAACCATCAAACGCCACAAGGGACGAAACAACACGACTTTTGCATTACAGAGATTGAGAGAAGTTACTGCAATTTGGAATATTGCATGGTGAATAATTATACTCGTTCATAACAAGGAACAAACATCGCGTGGACTCACAGTAGCCACTCCAACCATTCATGAGCCGTACCATTGGAGGTATTCTCATTGGTACTTCCTGATGTACTACACAAGAATACCACGAAACAAAAGTCTGTCAAGGCGTGAAAACATAAAATATACTCCTGGGTCCCTAACATTATAATCATTGTGTTTTCATGACTCTGTTGCTTAACAGAGATTGGGGTAGTTCTCAATAAGTAAGTACGTTTACTAAAAGTAATTAAACTTTTTTCAATCAATAGCGTTACAGCGGAAAGAATAAAATTGAATCTATAGAAAGGTAGTTTCCAAAGTAACATAGGGACTGTTACAGTGTTATTTGTGTTGAGTAATTTTGCGGGCTCTTAGGAAATACTCTCTATCTACTCAATTCTTCCATTCATTCATTTATTCATCCTGAATGCAGGGGTTCTAGCAACAAAAGCAGTTAAAAACCTTCTAGACGCACTACGAAGTGAACGAGATGCAACTTTGACGCACTACGAACTGAACGATGGGAAACTCAACTTGATTCTGATCGCTCGTCTCGAGGCCTCGTAAGTAAATTGTTTTGCGGCTCAGAACTGCCGACTTTGTGCCAGTTGTTTTCTCTCATCTGTTCCAGACCGCCAACTATGAAGAGATTCTCATCTAGTGCCACGGAATACTTGATATTATTATGTTAGTTGAAACGAATGCGGTCTTTCGTGTGACTTTCCACATCCCCACCATCAACATCCTTCTCCCCGTCTCTTGGTAGACGTTATCCTTCTGCAAAGTTTAGAACTCGAGCGGCACCAACTTCCGCGAGCTCCCCGATATTCCAATCGCCGGCTTTTGCGGCCACTTCCATTCGAAATCATCAACTTTCTTCAAACTTCAATATTTTCTCACTCGAATCCCGTTTCACGGCGGCTTTTGACGCTCGGCTACTGCGTAAACGTTAACTCGTATCTTTATTTACATTTTCATATCCCCCTTCCAAACCCTTTTTCACGTAAATCTTCTCTCAACTTCTCGAAGATGGAAAACCTACACCGATATTGGAGTCACTTTGAGTTTTCCAGAGATTGCCTGCCGTTCTTCCATCAAAACTTCAGGCTTCGCGGAAGCCGCTCAAAGTTGAAATGTTTAAACATTGAATAAACAACCTGAAACTCTTTCGCGTCCAACTCTGAAATGATCCAATTGGAGAAAATATCAACTTTCTCATTAACTCAAATCAAAGGGGATTTGATGCAGACCTAATTTTTAAGAACATTTTACCTGCTCAATTCTAAAAGTTTGGCACATCGCTCGGTAGGTTCAAACTCCGTTATATTTCTAATGGTTTCAGTTCACTAAAAATAATAAATGAACGGTTATAACCAACCGAGACATGAAAATAAACCTTCGACCCTCTCGTGAAGTGTTTGTGTTAAATAATAACGCGCTGGTAATTCTTCCAAATGATGCACTATTTTCTGTATCCAACCTGATTCCAACTCAATCAATTAATACGGAATTATTTGCTGTTCTACCATTTGTTTTCAAGTATGTATTACCTATCAATTAATTCGCATTTATAATCTTAACCCTTTAACGAGCGATGTATCTTGAGGAATACACAGTTTGAATGCTTGGTAGGCTTCAGACCTCTAACTGTGGTCATAGCTGCATCTTGGAACCTCAAGGTTCAACAGGCAGTCACACGTTGGTGTGACTCTTGCAAAACGAAGGTTATTTGTGACAAAAGTGCGGGTACGTTGTTTTCATCTGGATATGCCGGTAAGTTTGTCTTCATTTTTAGCGAATTTTCGAAAGAAATGAAGCTATTGTTCTCGGTCCAAAATTTTTAAAACTCCAATTTCCGAAATATTTTCATACCAAAATCCGTTTCGGACCATCCTGAATCCACTGCAAAAAGACACAGAAAATTATATGTATAATATACATACCCCCCTCAGCTTATGTATTTTTCAACGCTGAACGTGATGGTGAAGTTAGGATTGCGATAAATTGCGATTCCATTTATTATATTATAATAAATGAAATGAGATATCGCAATCCTAGGATTTTAGCTAACTTCACCATCACGTTCAGCGTTGAAAAATACATAAGCTGAGGGGGGTTTTGGGGAGTTCGGGGGGGGGGGGGATTTTTACAAGTTTATTCTTGTTTTTAGAGCTTACTGATGTTTTCGCGCCTCATTTACCTACCTAGTAAACTTGCTATTCAGAGTATGTGGAAAGTGATTTAGCTCCAGTTATTAGCTCTTGAATGCTCATTCTTCCACATTCGTCACAGGCATGATAGAAGGAACCGGATAGCTTCATACCCATAAATACATACCCATTCATACCCATATGCTCCAAACATCACATTTTACATAAAACCAGTAATTCGCTCTCATAGCCATGCTGCATCACTATAGATTTCTGGTGGATTCTGTCAACTGTTACACCACTCAGATTAAGTAAATCGTTTTTTAGTTCATGGATACCATAATTTTCCAACACGTTAGCATTAAAAAACGCAAATTCGTTATCTCTATATTCTGTCAGGGTTAACGTAACAGTATCACAACACAACCACCACTATTTGATGCGTAGACATCCGTTGCACACAGTGAGACCGAACAGAACCAACAAAAACCTGCGTCTTAACCTAGAAAAATCGTCAAAAATGATGTGTCTTCACCTGCTCAAAGCTCTTCGGATGTACAATTAAATTCCCGACCGTCCTCGCGGTTCATCCGTGGACTTATATTCGTAGTAATGAGGTTTTACTCGTTAGTGTTTAAGCGGCTTCGAGGAACGCCCAAACCCAGTCACGTCGCTCGCGATTGATGTGAGACGGAAGCACCGAACGAAGACAAAGTACCGCAAAGTCGGTCGGTATTCGGTTTGTAATATGCGCGAGCGCGACTGTTCCGTCGCCCCCGCATGAGTTTGCCTCCGTTTCGCGAACAACAAGAGAAACTCGTTGAGTGGAATTCCACGGGACCGCGGTACAACATCCGCCGGTTTTATTGCTTGTTAAGTCCTCACGGTGAACGGGGATGCGACTCGAATCCTTGAGGAATTCCAATATCTGAAGAGGATGCGACCTCCGGCTCCGCCCGTCCGTGAGACGTCACGGATTTGAAGTCGGGTTTTGACGTTGGGCGACGTTTACGAGAGGTTTGCAATTGAAACGCTTCTGTTTCAGATCAAATGTCTTCCCTCGTGTGCCATCTGATGAAAATCTTCTTTGGTCTCCGGCCCTTATGAACAAGTTTTGAGTGGAAGGAACTGAATGCCGAAAATGTGCTTTTCATTACGACACAGGCGTGGATCTAGGTCGAGGTTGAGGGGCGGAAATAGACAACATGAAATTTTCAAAGCGATTGGAGAACAAAGTGTATGTCAAAAGAAAAATCGAGAGATACACTTTTACAAAAAGAAAATACCAACAATGCCAATATACCTAAAAGTCAAATTCGTTCGATAGAAACGCTCACTACATACTGCGTTAGTTTAGATGACAAAATTCTAAATACCTCCTCAGTAAATCACCGCCCATGTGCTGGTGGATCCACGATCCCGAAGAGCAGAAAATGATCTCTCCGCCTATCTACATATAAGATATAAGATCTGACTATACAGGGTGTCTAGTGTAACTATGTAACAAACTCAGGGAATCGATTTTGCAGGTAATTTGCAACCAAAATGCCTCATAGAGTTTTTTTCATACTCAACTAAAAACCCGACTTTTTTAACTTTTAAGATTTTTTTCGTCTTCTCGACCTTGTCTCTGTAACTTCCTTAAATTATTGTGTAAAATAGAAGTTGAGAATACCGTTGGAAAGAACATTAAATTTGCTATCTCCCTGATGTACAATCCGATTCTAAAAAAAAGTACTTATTGAGAAAAAAAGCCAAAGTCCAAAATGTGAAGATTTGTTTTTAATCACCGGTTTTGACATTTTATGTCTTTTCTCCGGCACACAAAATGCGTCACACGAAATCGTCACGAAAATTTCTGATGATTTTCGCTTACAACCGATTCGTTGCTACGGAACTTTATCTTCGCCAGTTATCGTTCACCACTCGTTGGTGAACGTTTATCGAAAATCGTTCACTACTCGTTGGATAGCTCTCGATTTACCTAACCATATTACGTTAACCACTGCGGAGTGCGTGGCCGACAAGCTGCGGTATGAGCGTGATTGTTTAAATAATTGTTTACACACAGGTGATCATTCTCAATAATTTATATTGTCAACACGAATGCAAGCTTCATAATTTAAACTATAATTCAACGTTTATTACATTGTTCAAAGGCCCCTGAATCCCTTTTTTAAAGACACAAAATGTCCCAATTGTTGCAGACTCGTATGCAAGCATTTCTTTTCTATAGTTGTTCGCTCTGTTATTACGGAGGTCATTCGGTGGGCAATCCTTAGGAAAAACTTGCGCAAAATCTCAGCTTTCCAACGGAGATCGTTTTGAGAAATTTGAGTTTGTATGCGAAAAACGTGTATTTTCAGGCACATTTTCAGGCATATTTCAAGCTCAAGCATATTTTCACGCTGAATCGCATGGTGACGTACACAGACCTCCCTAGCAACGAACTAAATGAGTTTTCAGTCGCAATATCTCCATTTCAGTGCGTAGAAAGTGTCAAGTCAACAGCATTACTTAGGAATTACGTGGACAGGACGACCACGCTCATTCAAAGCGAATCACGCCCGTAAAAACGTGTTCCATGTTAAAAATCGAAGATAATAAACCCAAATCCGTTCGCCAGTCGTACGGCGTCCACGCCACTTTGCCCAGTTATTTCTAATTCGTTTTCACCCCCACAGGTGCACCAAACCGCACTGATATTATTATCAAGGGCATTATAGAGGGCGGATTACTGTGCTGTGCCGTTGCACAAGTTTCACGAGACCTCCGACGCCTTCGTTTCCCACGTACGTAATTATTCAAATGAAGTTCCAAGTGCATTCCAAACAAGCGACGAGATGCAAATTCATTTAGCCCCCGGAATTTCTCATTAAGATCACACGCTTCCGTAAGCCCAGTACTGATTCACACCTTCCCCTTTGTGAATGCATAATTTTCCAAACGCGTATCAAGTGTAGATTACAACGGCAGCGCGAGTATACTGATGATGCGGCGGAGGCACTCATCTTCTTACCGTAAGTAGCGGTCGTAATGCGATTATCAGTATTTTCATTTCATTCAAACGCTGGTGTCTTCGCTATAATTACGAAAATTCAATCGAGTTACGGAGTAACTTTTGGTTTCTTTCGGTGCTTTTTGAGTGGTGAGCGTCCATATGAAGTTATCTCGAGTCACCTTGTCTGATGTTTTATAGAACTGATGGAATGACCTGACGTCTTGAGGTAAGAGTGAGCTGCAGAGGTCAGATTTCTTCCTGTCCTGCTTGTGGTTGCAGGTGGGCATCAACGGTTGCAGCTTCTCCAATTTGGCTGTAGACTAGTTGAGCGCAAATCTCTAACACAGAAATTTGAGCGTTTACAAATACTCGTATTTGGGAATACTATCCGTCGGTCCCGTCGCTGACGGGCAGAACCCGGGGTGTGTCCATCTACCTCTCTTACCTGTCCCGGACGGGCAGAACTCGGATGGATCCATCTGTTACTCTTACCGGTCACTTTACGGGTTAAACCTCTTGCAGACTCTCATAATCTTAAATACCAAAAATAATATTCATCTGTCTCACGGGAAAGAAGAATTTAAGATTTTTATATTTCGGCTTCCCTATAAACCCCCACCCCTATGCATCGGATCCGGAAGTAAACCCCCCTATGACCTTCCCCGATCACTGAAACATTTAAATACGGGAGAAGGATTCGATCCATTGAGCCGTTTTTGCGTGATTGAAGGACAAACAGACAAACAGATAGACAAACAAACAGACACACAGACAGACACCAAATTAAAAATCGGCATGGTTCGACTCCATTTCACGCGAAACGAATAACTGCAGTAAAATTTTTCGAAAATACCCAAGGACCACGAAAATTGTCTCCAAATTTAGTTACATAGATACCAATTGACCGCAGCGTGTTCCACCGAATTCTACCATTTGAGCGTACAAAAATATACCAGTTGAGCGCTCTTGCGGGTTCTTTTTAGCTAATTTTCTAGGAAAATGAAGCTATTGTTCTAGGTCCAAAATTTTTAAAACTCAAATTTCCGAAAAATCTGTATCCCAAAATCCGTTAAACTTTGTCTCTAATTCATTTTGAGTAAACCGCAGGAAAGGTGATATTTCCTGAGAGTTCTTCCCACAGATGACCTAACGAAAGAAAAATTACTGAAATAGAGACAACCGATTGAAAAACGTAAAATTTTCAGGGAATCCCAAAATTTGTACTTTGGTCTCGCTTCGTACCCATCAAATCCAATCAAAAAATTTTAATTGTGCATCAGGGAGGTGGTATATTTAACGTTATTTCCAGCAGTATAACGACCTTTGAATTTATTTCACGGATTAAGGAAGGTATGGCCACTGTAATGACTTAAGGTCGCAACCACGAAAAAAATCTTGAAAGTGGAATAAAGTGGATTTAGAGTGGAAAAAAGACTATGGGACACATTGCGTTGCAAATTAGTCGTAGAATTGTTCTCTGAAGTTTTTTGGATTGAAGTCAAGGAATCAGATAAAATTGAAGTTTCCAATGAAAAACGCGGTTTTCTCAGAATATCCTTTGAAAGGGCGTATCTGTGGAACGAAATGAGGTAGAAACATGCGGTTGGCGGTGTTTAACTACATTTTTGATCTAGTTTCTCCATCTTGCGTATTGTCATCTACTTAAGATACACCATATATATACCTATATATATTTATATGATGTTGAGGGATGTCGAGGGTCGGTCGAGTGAATTCATATATTTATAGATTTATACAATATAGGATGGTCTGGACTGGAGTTTGGTACGAAAACCTTCCTTTTCTCCAAAAATCCGCTAAAAAGATAGAATGACGCAAATCGAGAAACGCTGATCTTCACAGAAAAAACGGCGGTAAATTATCGTTTTGAAATGAAACTCGACGGATTTTCTGTCGTCTGAGTCATTTGACGTTTCTTTCTCATTATGTTATTTTTATTATTTATTGTTTTTTATTAAGGGAAATTACGGACGATTTAGTGTTGGTTGGGGGAAGAAGTGGCCGTTCAAGCTATTTTGAGGGAAACCCATAAGCGGCTTTGCGCCGCCGAAGCAGGTCTCGGCTCTTGTAATTTATGATGACGCCGCCTGACTAAATAACGACTGTATTTTCAGGTCTCATAAATCTCCCCCCTCCCTCCCACCCCCACGTCACGCGGTGAGCGCCGTTTTATCTCATGGTGGGGGGGAGGGTGGGGTGGTTTTGAGAGTGCGGTGCGAGGAAAGTGACGGCGGCGGAGGGACGAGGAGCCGAAATGTCTCGAATTAAAGGAATTAAAGGAGGGAGAGAGGGACCTCCGCCGTATAATTTCGAGAGTTCGCGAGCTCGTCGGGCGGCATCGGAGAAACGGAGAGCGAGGGCGGTTCTCGGGCGGCTCTTCTCAGGAGAAGAATGAAGACAAAGTGGCGAAAAGGAGCGAGATGCTAACAGAAAGAGAAAGTTATTGGTGGGGATGAGGAGACCTGGTGGTGGGGGGCAACAAGAGACAAATGGTTCCTTGGTAATGGGTAAAAATGAGGAAGTCCGCCTCCTGAATACCAAATCACGTGAGGGTTACAGGGGTGAGGGGAGTTGTAAAGAGGGGGGGGGGGAAGGCCGGATCTTATTGACGTCATTCGTAGTGGCTCACGTGCATGTGCTTCTTTTCCCCGAAGCCAAACAACCAAAGGGGGAAGAGAAAAAAAGACGAATTCCCCCCCCCCTCCCATCAACCCTCTCCAACGAAGGAAAGTAATTCCGGTTTTATGCGACCTCGTTCGTTTTGTCTTAACGTTTCGACGACGGCGGCTTCTGCGGCTTCATCCGTCCGCCGCCACAGTTCAGTCGGTTTGACCTTGAGATATTCACGATCGATACATTGAAATTATTCGATGTTTCCCGTACGATACATCGGATTGAAATATAATGTGGGGGTAACCCGACAGAACACCTCGCACGTCAAGATCAATAGTGTGACTACTCAAAAAAAGTCATTTCGAGAAAATTGAGCTCAAAGTTTTTCACTTTTCTCGGTGGCATAATTTTCCCCCAAAACCTCCTTTCCTCTCAAACTTTCATGTTTCTGATAGTCAGGAGTATACTTTGAGGTACCTTCAACTTTTTGGCTAAGTTTTTCCAAGGAAACATTTTTTTTCCCCATTAAATACAAAAAACTTTTGAGTTGTCACGTTGTTGATTTCCGAAATCACTGGACTCTTTCGAAATGTAACGTCAAAATTTAGTACGATGATGCTGTTTCTATGAACTGGAAGACCCACGGGGTGACCCGACGTGGAGTATTATGGCCAAAATCGTTCTCTGTCCAAAATTTTAAAACCTCGAATTACCGAAACTTTGTCATACCAAAATCCGTTCCAGCCCATCCAAGAATCATAGGTATAATATATAATGTATATAATATAATATATGTGACGTGGAGGTCACTCACAGGACCTGATGAGTTAGTGCCCACTACCCTCCTTACCTACCCACCCGCGGCCCCTCTCCTTTAGAGAAACTGGAGTGATAATCAGTGAGTTATGATCGACGCATCAAACAAGTTCCCTCCCTATTTGAAGTATTGCAGTTATTCTAATTGTATTAATAAACCCAGTTTCCCCCCCTTACTTCGTCGTAATCTATGACTTCTACCCATCGTCCACTACTAACGGTACGTGAATCGTACCTATTATCCAGATTTTCCATATTTCATATATTATATACATTATATATTGTCTTGGTTATTGATCAATACATGAATTGATCAATAACCAAGATATCAAACGTTCAACTTCAATAATAGGAATAGGTAGCTTGATAGGATAACTGTTCTCTTCATATGAATGAAAAACATGAATAGTTGTTGCAAATGTTCTCGTAATTTATGCGACTTTTCTAACATTAAAACCGCACCTTAAACTTGTAGTGATCATCGGAATGTTATTATAGCTTGTTGTGTGTTTACTTGTAATATCCAAATCCATCAGTTTAATTCTTCATACTAGAGAAGAATCGAAAATATTCGTCGTCAAACTCTCTTATCCAACTTCTACGCGTAAGACAAATTTGCGCACCAATCAAGACGGTAGCCTTTAGACTGTCTGTACGCATGATATGTCTGTACGCTAGAGAGCTAAAGTGAGTCAGGTATTTTTCCCTGTTTAGTCAGTCGAAATTACCTATTTGTTTTCCTTGATGATGCATTTTGGAAAACTGACTTTTGATCCCTTAGATTACTGACAGCTTGTAGTCGAAGGGGAGTTTCAGTTATTCCAGGATATTCCAGTTCGTGGATTAATGTCGGGCTGATGTGTCAATTATTGTGAACTCCAGAACTTGGGGTTTCAACCAAATGGCCGTTTATGGAATTTGGCCGAAATTTATCAAGTGTTCTCCAAAATTCCTACTTGAGCGCATGCCGGTCCTGCAGGATGGTCGCCCAGTTCGGCGACCTCGAATCTTGAGCTTGTACGATTCCATTACTCGCTAACGATTGTATTTACACTGCTGATCATCATAGAAGCGATCCCTGTCTGAACCGCCGATCAATATTTGTGGGGAACCGGTTCAAAATCGCAGGTCACCCGTTGGCCTTTTCGTCTTGAAATAAATCGACGGTGAGCACCGGGTTACGCTATTCTGTTCCGCTACATTATTTCGTCCTCGTTGGAACGGGAGTTCTTGGAATGGGTCAAGTTCCTCCTGCGTGAAAAACAGCTTGTGACCTCAGCGGTAACCTCGGAAGGAGATGAAAATGGAATCCAAGTTGAGATTACTTTTTTCCGGAGTTGGTGGAGAAGCCCACGAGGGATGTTCTATTGGATGATGACCGTCCGTCCGACGGTTGTCGTTTGTCATTCGGAACGTACCAAACGCGGAGTAGAAAAAATGTTAATTGAAAATTGAACTCGACTAAATAAATCATTTTATGAGGTACACGTCCAGTGGAGTCTGCGTATGATTTTTTCAAAAGAATTTGTATTGATATAGAATCGCTTCAAAAACGTAAAATGGGAACCATTCATCAAAATTAATTTACCATTATGTTATATGGATGGAGAAACATAACCAGGTTCATAAAAAGCGCGAAATGACCGTCAGAACCGCTGAAGCATCTGATTGGACAGGGCGCACATGGCGGCTAATGAACGAACCACAGAACCTGAACACGAGACCAAAAACGGTCAGCTAGAATTATGTTAATAGCTATTGTTAGAATTATGTTAAAGAAAAGCTATCGGGAACCCTCTCTTCCACTTTTCAAAAAATTAGATGTATCACCATTTGGTCTTATGAAAGAGATGTGCTCGGTGTGCCACTACTTAAATATGTTCCCATAGCCATAACCAAAACGAATATCCTTTTGCCTATTATTCAGTCCTCCAATAGGAACAATGTTTCAAACAAAGTGATTAAGTATTATATATAAAAAAAAGAAGAGGTACGTGGTGTGGGTGTGGGAAGGGGCGCAGAGACATAAAATTTCCCTCGTGGTTGCGTACTTTTACGAAAGCTGTACATATTATGTACAGTTTCTTCGAAAATTCGCTCTTATAGTCATGCTGCATGACTGGGGACTTTTTATCTCATTTTGATAACCCCGAAGCAGAAACACTGTACTGAGAGTGAGAGTTACACCGATAACCCGCACACAGATGGATGCCAATGCATAAGGGATCTACCTACTAACATTTTCTGGTTTACTCAATCTTTATGTTGCTTATGTATCCCAACCGTTGTATAACGCTATTTACTGAAGTGTTTTCCTCAATAAAAGATTTATTAGATGTCGATGGGCAGACTGACAAATTTGGGTGGTCAAAAATCTGAAACTCGGAGATCTTCACGGTGATCACGAAAGTAGTGAGGAAGAAATGGGGGTTTCAGATAGATCTGCCTCCCTCTGGCCCCTCTGACCTCTTCGCTACCACCCGATCACCTGGCCAGCCAGCCATCTGACGTCATAGGCTCGTGCGTCATAGGCTCGTGCGTCATATGCTCTGACGTACTATTTGGCCTCCTGCCAGCCGTCTGACGTCATAGGCTCGTACGTCATAGGCTCTGACGTACTAGATGACCTCCTGCCAGCCGTCTGACGTCATACGCTCGTGCGTCATAGGCTCTGACGTAGTGGCCCGCCGGTCGCTTGTGTTCTGACGTGATCTGAGGGAAAGGGTGAATCAAGGGAACAAATTTTTCCCGTTTCAGTTTATGTGCCAAAGCAAAGACATGAAAATGTCAAAACTATGTAAAATAAAACCCAAACGGTGGGTACAGCTTTCGTACAAGTTCGCCACCACGAGGGACATTTTATGTCTTTGCGCCCCCTCCCATCAGAAACTTATATGAAGCTTGCATTCGTGTTGACAATATAAATTATTGAGAATGATCACCTGTGTGTAAACAATTATTTAAACAATCACGCTCATACCGCAGCTTGTCGGCCACGCACTCTGCAGTGGTTAACGTAATATGGTTTAGGTAAATCGAGTGGTGAACGATTTTTGTACGATGATAACTGGCGAAGATAAAGTTCCGTAGCAACGAATCGGTTGTAAGCAAAAATCATCAGAAACTCCGTTACATGTCCCGCGTTTCATTCCCGCGTTACATTCCCGCGTTACATATCCCGCGTTACATTTTCGAGTTTATGTAGCAAAGTAAAGACATAAAATGTCAAAAACTATTCTTAGGCGTTTCCGTCACATGACAGGGATACTCGTTTCAAAAACTATGGTAATCTCGCCATTCCTGTTTCTAATACTACACTTGCTCAGCAGAATTATATTTATTTCTCTATCATTACATTTAATGGCTACAAAGTGGAGTTCAAGAGTGATCTCCTCTCTTTGATTGCTCAAGGAAGAAGTGTTTCTTTGATTCTTAAAAGCTTTTATAAGGCCAAACTAAAAGAATTGTAGTGGTGTAATTATGGGAGTTCATTGTGCCTCTGTCTGTCTTCTGCATTTCATGATGTATATTTCTTTCCTGATGTATATTTTTTTTTCTTTATTCGAATACTATTGATATGTACTTTAATTATGTGGGACCTAGATGATGAGGTGGCTCGGGCAGCTCATCTCCTACCGCGGGCTTCTGCCTTTATTGGAGATTATATTTCTTGAGAAGTATGATTGATTTTTTCTTTTTTGATTTACTCAACTTATGATCGTGTATGATCTTGAACTCTATTCAATGTATGTAATCTTGTCGGAAATGAATATCTAAAAAAAAAAAAAGAAGCTACAGTATCCACTCTTCCTGAAACTTACAAGATGACCGAGGGGGTCCGACGGTGGGTGACGTCACAACCGCGCGCGTTTAACGTCCATGTTTCAAGTCAATCAGATTTCAAGTGTGATTTTCGATCTGTGTAATGTTTTTTTAACACAGAAACAAGTGTTTATGTGCAACAGCAACTCAAATAACATAACGAATCGTTTTTGTTATTTTCATTTCTCATGCGGGTACCGTTGGATATTCCGACTTATAAGTTAGGGTGAGGATTTTGAGGTTCGGAGAAGCATGAGAATTTGTTGTAAGCAGACGTTTCGATTTATTTTTATATCATCTTCAGGGCTACAAGGAAGAACCGCAAGAAGAAAAGAGAATTATGGTGATAGATTTTAGTGATATTGGATTGACAAGTCTTTCATGATGTGATCATTCAAGCGAATAACATTAACTACTTAGGTTCACATAAATTCATACTCCTGTACACATATTCTTGTTTCTTTGTGGTTGAGTTGGTGGTTTTGTTTATTGATTTTAAAATATTTCGTACAAAAAACTGAAAATCGTAAAAAGTACTGATTGTGCATCATGTGCAGTACACCTCGTTAGTTTCCATAAATATAAGGTTCTATAAACCCTATTAGTAAAAAACAGCAAAAATACATAGGGGTACAGTGTTATTCAATACAGACTGGTTCGGAATTCCCCTTTTTTTGGGACTGATGAAACGGAAGGTTCCGTTGGTTTGATCCCCAGAGTGTAGCAGTAGTTCTGAACGACTCCTCTTCAAAATTGACATTATGTGATCTGGTCGTCCATGCTTATAAATCCTCTTCTTCAGCTGGTTGAATTTTGGCAGGCTGCGTCAATTCTGAAGATGAAGAGGGGATACCACCACTAAAGAAGCGACATTTTCGTCAAAGCCGTCCACTCATCCCATACAATGGTTATACTGCCGTCCTAAGCAAGATAGGCGTATCTCAAATAATTGAAATTTTGGGTTGAAGTATTTTTAGTTATTCACCTTTTGCACTTAGTTAATGACATTTTTTTCAATGTGGATGTAATAAACGGTAGGTATACTTGCCCCCCAAATGCCCATGTGTTTTTCGAAAGAACTTCCAGAAAATCTACCGAAAAAATTGAGATACACCCTTTTTGCTTAGGAAACAACACACTCTTGAAAGGCGGATCTTAATGGAATTCACAGGTAATTTCCTTCTAATTTATGAACTGCGAATAACCAAAATGGTCGTTAGCCAATTGACTGGAACACTAGGGGCATCTTTTAGCTTGGATATGATGAGCCAAGTAACTACCTACCTACTTAATTATTTTATAAAAATATAGGTACTTTTTTGCATCTAAATACTTTTTAGTTATCTTCATTACCCCACTGATCCAACCCCATTGATACCCCAAAATTCATGATTCAAACCTTGTGACTTTTCATAGTAGGTAGGTACCTATAATAATATTATAATATTATTATCATGAATTTTGGTATATATACCCTGAGTTAAACAATACGTTATATATTACATAACTTAATGAATGTGAGTTTAGTTGATTCACCTAATAAATACTCGTAATTATTTAAATAATAATATATTACTTTTTTCTATGAAAAAACATTATTCTAAAATAAAATAAACTGATACTTAGTTATTGTAAATTTAAATTCCATTCAAAGTTGAGTTTGTTGAAATTCTGTAAATGATAGGGATAAATAATGTGTTGAATCGGAAAATAATTTTTGCCAGAAAGCAAGCATGTTGGATGTACTTGAAAAGTTTGGTTTTCTTTCCATTTGTATCAACCAATCCTGTACGACCTTTCACTTTTAGTGACCCTTTGTAATTTCACTACTCTGTAATGCACCTTCAGTAATATTTTGCCACTGACGATGGTTTAATCACCATTCATATTTCAGACGAAATAGACGATTTTCTCAAATACTCTTGTTTTTCTTAATAACTTCTTCCTAGTCATGTCCTAAATGATATCTACCTACCTAGTGGTGTCGAGGATGTGCAAAATGACTGCCAGGCTGCCCTGTCAACTGACAAGGATCGATACTTTTCGACTGATATTTGAGTAGTAGTTTCGATACTTCGGGAGATTCAAACGACCCTTCAGGGATGAGCAGAGCTTTGTCAGCGAACGAGACCGTCGCTAACGTAATTGATTTCCTTTCACTCAAACAGCGTAAACTCGGACCGCTCATTCAGCGGCAGTCGACCGGGAGAGTCCTCGAAAAGTTAGCGTCCTGAAACCTGATTTCCGCCCACTCGTGAAGGATGCCGTGTGATTTACAAAACGCAGGTAGTTCGAACTGAAGAGATTCAGACTGCGCCAAGTTAGTTACCCTCTTCCGCCCACCACCTCCACGACCGGTTCCCACTTTCCGTTAAATTGTTACAAATTCCCAAGGCCCCAAATTGCATTAAGGGCCCCTTCTCCGCTCCCGACAACCATTTCCAGTTTTCCCGGCCATTAGTCCGCCGGACCGCGGGCCGCGAGATCCCACTAATGAACACAAATCCAGTCGCTCGGTTCCGCCATCCGTTTTCCCCTCTTTCACGATATTTCCAGTCCCGACCGCCCAAAGCGCCACATTCGCCCAAGATAACATCCCCAGTAATGAATAGCCGTTCATCAGTCCTCTCCCACGAGTGGATTTGCTTTGGCGATGAAAAATGTAACTGTATTACCCGAGCCCCGTAAGCTTTTATTTCAATCACGTTTTTTCTGCTCTCTTTTTCGTCTCTTTTTTTTTCTTTTTCTACTTTTCAATGGAGTTTTTCGAGTTGGGAGCGGAGAACACACAAAAAAACACGAATAAAACCCTCGTCTCACAGGACCCATTCAATTGGTATTCATCTGATTCCGCTCAAAACCTCTTGATGAACAGCATTTTCCCTTATCTTTCCTTTGAAAATATTATCACCGAGTTATTAACTAATCCGAACTCGCTCATCTTCCTCCTTGCAATTATAATGGGAATCTCCAAAGAAGACTTTGTTCTGACAAAAAAACTGTTGGTTCATGTCGAAGTTTCTAGAGGGGATTGAAGAAAACTGAAAAGTAAAATATTGAAAAAGAAAATGTAGATTGGTTTTATGTGTCATGAATTTGTAATCCCTTGTCTTCAAGTTACAAAAGTGATTGAGTTATCATGAAAGTTCGTTAACAATCACAATGGTTTTGTTTAATCAACTACAGCAGGTTCTATGTCCACTTATGGTGGATTTGTTTGCGGCTTGTTGGCTTTGAAAATTTCTGTTACAGCAACTAATTGGAGGTCTAACTCTTTTCGACGTTATATAACATGGTCCACTTGGAGTCGTCCAACTCCTTACTACCCTGATCTGCAACATTGGTAATTTCAAGCAGAAATTTGCGGTCGCCAAGTTTGCAATTAATTCAGTCTGACAGAAGCTTTTCTCATCAACGATCTCGCTCACAGCGAAATTCAGGGTGTATGAGGTGATACAAAGATCGTCAATCTGCTACTAGTCTTGTCCGAGCTGCCGAAGAGGTAACATCTCAGATAAAACAGTTAACGTTCCGCGGGTGTTTACTCGGTCGCGGCCGCGCGAAATGGAGGTCACAATTCCCGAGATTGTTACGCAAGTTCGAGTCAAACTGTCGCATCAGCGAGCGCTTGTGAGTCAATCAGCGGAATTCCAGAAACAAAACGTCAAAGGTTTAGTCGGTGAGTTAATTGATATTATTGATCACCTATGTAATACTTTAACAGATATCAATGACGCTGGGATCAGAGAAGCAAAACGGGTTTCCCAGCTGGAAACTGAGTTAGAGCAAACAAAATTGAAAATACTGAGAAAAAATCCTCCTGAAGTAACTTTCCCCCCAGAAGAGGAATATCATACTGATGAGGAAATCCTAGCCGAAGAGACAGGCGAGTGGGAGAATGTGATCCAGAAGGGTCATAAAAGGAAAAAGGCCAATTTACCTTCTCAAAGAAAACATTCCATGGTAAGCTCAAAACCTAAAAAAATGCCCAAACCACCACCAGTTTACATTGAGAGGGTAACGTCCTTCCCAGCCCTGAAAAAAATGGTTGAGGATCAAACCACTAATGTGAGTTTTACCACCATGTCCAATGACGTAGTAAAAATAAACACTGAGGACTCTGATGGCTTTCGTGCTATCACGAAGTGTTTTGCGGATCAGAAAATTCCGCACTATACATACCAGAACAAACAGGAGAGGCCTATCAAAGTGATGATCAAGGGAATCCATAAATCTTGGACGAATGAAGAGGTCCTTGAAGACTTAAGAGACCAATTTGGTCCCAGCAGTATCCTTCAAGTAGTTAGAAAAATGGAGTGGAAGACAAAAAATCCTCTAGATATGTGCATTGTAGATTTTCAAAAAGATTTGGATATCAGCAAAATTTACGAAATTAGTCAAATCCTAAAGGGGCGCGTCACTGTGCATCCTATCAAATTATCAAAACATCCATCTCAGTGTAAAAGGTGCCAGGAGTTCAACCATACCAGAAACTACTGTGCAAGGCCGCCTCGATGTGTTAAATGTGCTAAAGGCCATCTCACTGAGGAATGTCGGAAGCCCAAAGAGACCCCTGCAAAATGTGCCAATTGCAACGGAGATCACACGGCTAACTACCGTGGCTGTCCAGTAGCCATAGAGGCTATGCATAGGCACAAGAGCTTACCAGAGCAAGCTACAAAGGCTAAGGCAGCACCGCAGAAACCCAATCAAGGGAAGTTTGTGCCAAAAAAGCCAATAATATGTCACGAAAAGTCAGTTCAGGGGAGAGATGGAAAAACTTCAAATTCAAATCTGATGTCTTATGCAAACGTTTTGCAGAACCAGCAATTGCTAGCACAGCGGTCAAGCAGGAGACAATCTATCGATCCCAGCCATAATGAAATGCAAGTTAAAATAAATCAAATTTTCGAAATTGTCACAAATCTCACTCAGAGTGTTAACAACCTGAATGAGCGTGTTGGCAAAATTGAACGCAAGGGCTCGAAAAAATCATCATGAAAAGTGTCAAAATACTTTGCTGGAATGCCAATGGCCTCGCGTCACGGAAAAATGAGCTTCAGTTGGCACTAGACTACAATCATGTTGATATCTGTCTCATATCTGAGACGCACTTCACCAAAGAATCTTTCTGCAGACTCAAGGGGTACAAATGCTACCATGCCATTCATCCGAGCAACAATGCCCGTGGTGGAAGTGCAGTGATCATCAAAGAAAACCTGGCCCATCAGGAGTATATCAAAATTGAAAATGAAGCAGTCCAGATGTGTGCTCTTGAGATAAAAACTAATTCATTTCTGATTACTGTCGCAAGCATATACTGTCCACCTAAGTACAAAACTAAATATGAAGAATACAAGAACATCTTGGCCCAACTTGGAAATCGTTTCATTCTCGGAGGCGACTTCAATGCAAAAAACACTGACTGGGGATCGAGATTAACCACCGAAAAGGGACGCAGACTCCATCAAGCAATTATTGATGACAACTGTGAGGCACATTCTACTGGGAAACCAACCTACTGGCCCACTGACCCAAACAAAACTCCAGACCTGATCGACTTCTTCGTTGTAAAGAATATCTCAGCAAACTACCTTCTTGTAGAGGAAAACCATGACTTGAGTTCAGATCATTCCCCAATTGCTCTGACGCTTAGTGATCGAATCATACAGAAGCCACACAAACCGTACTTGGTCAATCATAAGACAAATTGGGAACGTTTCAAACAAGACATTTGCAGGTATATTGATTTGAGCAAGCCTATACACACGCCAGATGATGTGGAAAGTGAGCTCGAACATCTCGTTTGCAGCATTCAGATAGTTGCATGGGACAACACACCTGCAATCTCAAGAAGGCTCAAAGGTATCAATTATCCACGAGAAATAGTCTCTGCAATCAAGAAAAAACGAAAGGCCAGAAAACGATGGCAAGCTACCAGAGCACCACATCACAAGTCTGAATGGTACAAAACACAAAGTGAACTGAAGTCGCTGATGGAGGAGATCAATGAAGAAACTCATGAACACTTCATCACAGAGCTAACGAGTCATCGTGATACCGATTACTCACTTTGGAAGGCTACACAATATCTCAAGAGGCCTGTTACTCATGCTGCACCTATTGCGAGTGGAAACGAGAAATGGGCAAGGAGCAACCAAGACAAAGCCAATACTTTTGCAGACCATCTTGCGAATATATTCACTCCGAATCTCGCAATGGCGGATGAACCGCCGCTAGAGGAAACACCTCCACTTGATCAGGACATTGATATCCCATTAGTTACCATCAAAGAGATAAAACAGGTGATCAGCAAGGATATCAACCCAAAAAAGGCACCAGGCTATGACCTTATCACTGGACAAATCCTCCAGCACCTACCGCGTAAAGCTATCGCAAAAATAGTCATGATCATCAATGCGGTAATCAAACTTCGAAGCGTCCCTCAGCTGTGGAAGATAGCAGAAGTCATTATGATTCCCAAACCAGGCAAGCCACCAGGGCAACCAAGTTCATACAGACCAATTTCACTTCTACCAGTGTTATCTAAACTGTTCGAAAAACTGATACACAGAAGACTAATACCAATTATTGAAGAACGAAAGCTGATCCCACGACATCAGTTTGGATTTAGGCAGAAACACTCAACAATCGACCAAGTCCATCGGATAACACACATCATCGAAGAAGCATTTGAGAAAAATAGAGTATGCTCTGCCATTTTCCTTGACGTCACTCAGGCGTTTGACAAGGTCTGGCATGAAGGACTCAACTACAAGCTGCGTAAGGCCCTGCCAATAAAGTATGCTGAGTTGCTTCAATCGTACCTCACTAATCGTTACTTCAGGATAAAGCAAGATGATGCATTTTCAGAACCAAAACCGATATGTGCAGGAGTCCCGCAAGGGAGTGTACTTGGCCCACTCCTGTACGTCCTGTATACCAGCGATCTCCCAGAAATTGAAATGAACACCACAGCCACTTTCGCAGACGATACAGCGATATTGGCAGTTGGAGACAGCAACATTGAGTCAATGACCAAGTTAAAGCGGTCAATATCTAGCATACAACAATGGACAGCGAAATGGAGAATCAAAATGAATGAAACTAAGTCGGTACATGTCGATTTCACCAATAAAAGGATCGACTATATACCGGCTTATCTCAATGGCAAAGTGATTCCTCATGCCAATGAAGCCAAATACCTCGGTATGACGCTTGATGCCAGGCTTCGGTGGAAAGCCCACGTCAAGAAAAAGAAGGAGGAACTTCTTCTCAAATTCAGAAAAATGTACTGGCTAATGGGGAGGCGGTCAAAACTGTCAATCCAGAACAAGCTTACGCTGTATAACCAAGTCCTTAAACCAGTCTGGACTTACGGAGCTCAGCTGTGGGGCTGCACGGCTCATTCAAACCGGGAAATAATCCAAAGATTCCAGAACAATGTGCTAAGAAATGTTGTCAATGCACCATGGTACTTTCGAAATGAACGACTCCACCATGAACTTCAAATCGAAACCATAAACGAAGCCATCAAGCGGCAAGCCTTACGTCATTTTCAACGGCTAAGGTCTCACGTCAACGAGGAAGCTGTCCGACTCCTTGACACGAGTGATATCACCAGACGATTGAAGCGTACCAAACCGCTCGAGCTTGCTCACGGGTGAAGCAGTATAGTGAATGCAATATCATCATAAAAATGAACAAAACTCAGTGATGTATCTAAGCTTTGAATAGTATGTGCCCTAGTTTCAAAATAATATTGTTAATAAGTTATTACTTGGAGCAATAAAATCTTTCAAAAAAAAAAAAAAAAAAAAAAAAAAATCTGCTACTAGGCCGATGGGTTTGCTGGGGTTTTGATGAGCTGGAAAAAATACAGAGGTATTTCCTGAAAAAGCTGTTTGGGCTCCCAAGAAACACCCTGAACTACACTCTGTTTTAAGAGACAGGACCCGAGCATATTTACCACCACACTCTGCCCTTGAATCCCCACTAGCTCGGGTTTCAGCGGCTCTGAAGCAAAGGCCAATTTGTTTGAGGAAGAATGTTGGCTGGGCGATGGAGACAGTTAGCCACTTAACTCAGTGAAACCCAGTTCTCAAAAAGAAGTTGCAGACAGCCAAGCAGGATTTTATCTCGTTTTCTAAAATAAATAAATAAATAAATTACCAACCTATCTATGACAAATCCCATAAATCCTCCAGCTTCTGATTCTATGGGAATATTTGATGAGTTACGACATAAAGCGACTAACCAACTCATAAAAACAACGTAAGAGCATATTTGGTTATTGTGGATAAAATTTCTTCGTAGGTACGTCTTTTGTAAGCTTCCTGGGCTAGCAGCTGATATGATGGTGGCCAACGTAGACTCAGTGGAAGCAGATGTTTGTCGATCAGACTTGAAGGTTTTCAAAGTTTTTGGTAGTGTCCAGTTTTTGAAGAAAATGTACAAGTCGCGTCTTTGGCGGGGCAGTAGAATCTAGGGTGTCTGGAACCTTCACGAAAATAGCATCTCCTCTCTAAAATAGTTTTCTCTTGCTCAATATGGCAACTACCGAAATCGTTTGTGGCAGCAGTAGTCTGTCCCTGGAAACCATGATAATTTAGGCCTTATTTATTGTTGTTCTGAAGCTGATTGTTGTTCTGCCATTTCTAGTGATCTGGCTTTGTCGAAAGCTCCATCTAAGGTTAGAGTAGTATTTTCCAATAACCTCTGACGTGTACGTGGACAAAGCAGACCACTAATGAATACTTCTCTAATAAATTCATTGCGATGGTTGTCAGCTGTAACATCTTTGAAATTGCAGTCTTTGCTCATCTGCTCAAATGCTTGAAGATGTTTGTTCACTGATTCACCTACCTGTTGGCATCGGGTAGCCAGTGTCTACAGTAGATTTTATTTTTAGGTTTGACATATGTAGATTCTTACCTATTTAGGTTGTCCTACGTGGTGCATTCACTCACATATTCATAAACTTCGGGAGCAATATGATTCGTTAGCAGTCGTAACATACAATCACCCGTTGGTGGTACGGTGAGATTACCTAGGAAATTACCGAATGTCTGTCCAATGGGTTATTGCTTGTCAGGATCGAACACAAATTTTGTAGCGGTCGGTTCCACATCGAAGCGTTCTGGTTTCAAGTATTTGTTCATTGTATTTTTTCTGTTTTTTATTTTCGTATATTAAATTGAAATGGAATTACAAAGTGAATAGTTCATACCCGATTACGAGGTCTTAATAAACAAAAATACGAACCGTATAAGAATTGAGAATCAAATGAACATTAGGACGAAATATTAGAATTGTGTAACTATAAAAACATAACGAATAGTTGATATTACGGAGTTCTCATAATCACCACAACGTCTCAATGGAATTTCAAGGAATTTCATGGAATTCAAGGTTTGTAGTGACGAATATTTCTCGTTTGTTGGTTTTCACCAGCTCATCCAAAGCCCCATATTAGATTTTACTCGCGGAATCCGGAAATCTTCCTCTGCTCAACCTTGAACTTGTAAATCCTATATTCCCGACCCGAATCACGTAGTTCCCACCCACCAACCAATCGAACATTAATATATTCTTGGTTAAAAAACGAAAAAGGGAAAGGGAGGAATAGAAAAATGTGAAAAGAAAGGTTGTTTTTCAATTCGCCTCACGTATTGTCACATTCCCTTCCTGTCAAGAGAAAAGATTACACTATTACCGGCAGAAACCCCCGAAAACCGGAGCTCCTGATGGTTAAATTTAATTTTCACGAATTATTCGACGGGGGAGAAGCGTGGGGGACTGTACAAAGGAAACTGTGAAACCCGGAGGGTGAGTTAGAAACTCATTTGAGGGCAAACAGTCGTTGAATCAAATAATGACTTTATAATCACTGGGCGGCTGTTGTTGCTTCCCTGTCCCTCAATCCGAACCCTCTTCCATTGTTTTCGGTTCCACGAGCCCTTCAACCGCCAATACGGCCTCTCCCGCGAAGCTTAATACCCTCCGTCGACCGGGATGAATATTTCAGCAGACGCATCTACCGAATGGGGACTTCGGTGGTAAATGCAATTATAAATATTGAAACTGGGGAGTGTGCGTGGTCTGAGTAATCTCACGGTGAAATGTGATAATGGTTCAGGAACATTGAGCGGTGGTGGTGGTTATTGTGTTGGGATGAGAGGAGAACTTCGAGTGGTGAGACCTGTAGAATGCAATCGCTAATAATGACGGTAAATGGGACTATTACTTCACGATGTCGCCATCTGACCACGCATATTGTTGCAATGTCCGATGTAATCATAATCATAATAATAAACCATTTATTGTACAACGACCGATGAGCCCATTTGGAACACAAGAATTACAAAGAACGGAAAATTACATAAAATTAAGTAGAAAGACCATAAACCATGACCATAAACTGGCATGGAACAAGCACGTGGAATACCCTCTCATCATCATTGAGTAATTTGGAATTTTGGGTTTTGGAATTATTGTGTGGGGGGGAGCTGCTCCATCGGTCCTTAACCTCCTCAATATACTGCAGAAATCTATTTTGAAAATAATTGTCAATAAACCTAGAAGATTTCCCACTATTGATCTTTATAACTATGTTCGAGTATTTTCCGTACAACAATTATACATTAAAATGTCTTTCTCCTTCTTTCATAAACATCATGAATTTCAACCTCTCGAGGAACCCTCCTTACCAGTTTCGGTTCACCTCCCAAGCAATAGTTCCCACCCCGAAAACACACATGTAATCCCATATCCCATATCTAATCCGTTCATTGCCCGTTGAGATGACATCACCATCAGATTTCAGTCTTGCAGTATACAAGTTTTCCTGGTTAATTTCCCTCGGACTGGAAAATTCGAAAACTGTTCTCTCTAGCATTTATGTGAACTAAGATTTGCATTTTTTTAATCTATATATAGTTTAGTTGTAGGTTGATGAAAGAAGTACAATTTATGTTATTGCACACTTGTAGCTGGGCTCCTTGTGTCCACCATCCTTGTTTTGTTTTATTTTCTAATAAACAATAAAATATAAGATGAAGAAAAATAAAATATACGATATGTAAATAGAAATATAGAATAAGCAACTCCCCCCAACCGCACAGGGCATGCTCTACGGTTGCGGGGTATATTCCATTTATTGCACATTATTACCCCCTTTTTTTAAAATAAATTTCTCTCTCTCTCTCTCTCTCTCTCTCTCTCTCTCTCTCTCTCTCTTGCAAGAGGGACCAGAGCACTATGGACTTGCCACAGGATGCTCAGCAAAACATGGGGGCTTACCCCCAATATGACATTATGGGCATATAAAGATACTGTCAGGCTCATGGTCACATATGCATCAGTCGTATGGTGGCCAAAGACGAGCCGGGCTACTGCACAACTCGGGTTTACCAATCTTCATAGGCAGGCATGCCTTGGCATTACAGAGGCTATGAATACAACTCTCACAGCAGCACTAGAGGTTCTTTTAGACCTCACCCCTTTGCATATTTATATTTAAAGGACAGCCTTTAGGGGGCCATCAGGATGCTGCACGAGGTGAGGATCAATGTCTCCATTCATAAAGGTAGTCACTTGGAAATACTGGACAAAATAAGAACAGAACCCGTGACTATGTCAGTTCCCGACGCAATTGGAAAAGATGAACTTTGGCCAACCCTTCAGGGTGATCATTAATGATCGTGAATGCTGGAAGAGAGCACTGCCTCAAGTTGAACCAGGTTCACTTGTGTGGTACACGGGTGGATCTGTGATGGGTGGTATGGCTGGCCTGGGTATCAGAGGCCCAAACTTTAGTCTGGCTAAGCCCTTGGGTCTTGCGGCCACCATCTACCACGCAGAAACCCACGACATAGAAATATGTGCACAAGAGATTACCAATTCTTTAGTGACAAGTTCCTCCACTGTTCAATACAGTCATTGGCATTATATTTTTCAAAAGCAAAACAGCAAAATAGGGAAGATAAATGCGGTTTTTGTGGACAGATAACAGAATGAGCTGGTTTTGATGAAGGACGAATAAATGAACATGATTCATTTTAAATATACACCCTGAGATTACAAAGAACTCCAAGAATTTACCCAAACATGCAATAAAGTGACTTTCGTAATAAAATAGAATACGCTGGTTATGATAGCAAACGCCGAATGTTATTGTATTTTTTACGGTTTATCATCCGTTCGGAAAACAACAATAAAATGGGGGTTTTACTCGGCATTTCGGTATTAATTCGTTAATCCGTATTAAGGACCATCAGGCTTATGTTCTATAAACAGCTGATCCCCTAATGGTCGGATTACCCAAAATGAACGAGCTCCGACCGAAGCCATAAATGTTTAAAACGGCAGGAACCATGAGCCAAACCAGTTGTAATTTTTTTTTTTTCAATTTCACTTGATACCGAACGCTTTCCTGCGTCGGTCCTCCTCCTTCGCCATGTAGATTTTCACGTTGAACGACTTCTACAGGATTCGGCATCCGTGGCACGCGTAAATTAGCAAGAACGATTGCCTTTCGCGAGGGCAGAGCGAGGGGGGGAGGAGGGAAAAACAGACGAAAAAAATGTGGAAAATGGGGCTATTACAGGGCGACAAGATAATCTTTATTTAGGGCCGGGGCTATAAGTTGATATAGATGTCATGGCACTTTTAATCCTCAAGGTCCAGTCCTACCGTTTCAACTCTACCGGGCTTTGCGCTTCTCTTTTATTACTTTCACAGGCATCCAAAGGGGAAATTAATATTCTCAAATTACCTCTCTCATACAGCTCCACTCTAATCGCTTCGTGAGCTAATTTAGTCCCAGTTTTTTTTGCGTTCAGGTTTCGCTCGCTATACGTAAAGTTTTCACTTTGAGAAACCATCGGTCGTGTTTCAGGTATTATCGCCGTATTTTTTTCAAGTATTTACTTCCCGTTTCCAGTGCAACGGGAGAAGTTTTTTAATTTACGGAAAAGCTCAGTTTTTCTCTTTCTGTTGTCTATTTGATGTTCATTCGTGATCCTCGAGAAGTCATGAGTCGGTATCTCGTTCTGGATAAATCGTAGAAGGCAAATATCCTTAGAAGAAGAAGAAGAAAACACATTAGTTACTTCTAATGCAGATTAATTACTTCTAATCCAGTACGACTTCGGAGCTTCGCCCATCTGTCGGGGAAGGAGCAAGCCACACAACTATAAAGTAATAACAGTATTGCACAATATTAACACACACAAAAAATTAAATACATAACATCACCGAATCATCTGCTCTAACTCTGCCCTCTGAAGGTTCCTTCATGAAATGCAACATGTTATGTGTATTTAATTTTGTTGTTTTGTGTGTCAATATTGTGTAATACTGTTATTACTTTATAATAGTGTGGCTTGCTCCTTCCCCCTACAGATGAGCGAAACTCCGAAGTCGTACTGGATTTTGATGAAAAATATATTCCGTAAATTATCATGCTCGGCGCAATGGTCTAGAGTTTGGCTAGGTTCTCCGCAGTTGGCACACTGTTCGGTATCAGATACCTCTATTCTATGCTTGTATTCCTGACTGAGTCCATGAACGGATCTCAGTCGATTTATTTTGATTATTGAGGGTCTGTCCAAACCACTACATCTAAACCAAGAATTTCTTTGGAGTTTGGATTGCAAGAATTTATAAAATTGGCCCTTTTCAAAGTTTGTGTATGCTTCTTGCCATAGAAGCCATTTCTTTATATTAATTTGAGCATAACATCAATTTATATTAATGGGTACTCTCAATTTTACCCCATTCTGTGCTCTCCTCTTCGCAAGGCTATCAACTCTTTCGTTTGGTGTCAAACCCACTTGGGCTCTAACCCATATGCATTTTACTTCTTTACCCTATTGTTTACAATCGTGTAACTTCGAAAGAATACATGTCACAAAAACTTCAAGCTTCTTATCAGTTCTGTGCGCAGAGTCCGTCAAAGTTCAATTTTTTTCAAGTAGTTTCGGAAGTCGGGAGTTGCTCGCGAAGTCTTCTGTTCCTCAACAATTCACTAGGTGAGAAGCCATTAGAAAGCGGAGTGTTGCGGTAAGCGAACAAAGCCAACAAGGGACCTTCAGGGCTTTTCTTGAGGAGCATTTTAGCTATTTTGACGGAGCGCATGCGCATTGGCTCTCTTTGTAACTCAAGTTTCGACGATTCGACCTCGAATATGGTGGACCATGAAGACCCCTTAATATGATTGTCTGAAAGACTCAAACCCACACCCGATGATAGTTTGGAATTGCAACCCACAATCTGAGCATATTTCTTCTGGAATTCCGTGGCGTCCAAAAAAAAAAAAAATTTTTGAGTTTACCGATCACTTCAGTCACCTTGGGCTCACTAAGAGAACCTATTAAGCAATAGTCTATTTTCTCCACCACATTCATAAACATTCCCGCTGATCACTGAAACTCGTGAATTAATATTAAATACCTACTAAATAATAATATTAAATGCTCTAGGTTCTGTTAAATTGTATAGGTAAATTTGTCACAGATAGAAGCCCTTTAACCGGCAAACCCTACGTGCCAAACATACGCATACAATTTCCTGCCACATCAAGTACGTATCCACACAGTGACTTCCCGAGTAACGTACTGGACTTAGAGCTGGCTATTAAATGAGTTGTCATTCAAAGGACAATCGAGTCGTGTTCTCACCTGAAAAAAAAACGTGGACTATAATTTGTGTGGCATCAGAATAACAATAAATTTCGCACGATGGAGAAGGATTGAGACCGTTTTTTGTTGTTGTTGTTGTTGATTAAATGGAGAAGAGCGAGGGGGCGGGTCGTTATGTTCACATCCGTCATATGACTGTTACTGAAACCCTTGGAAAATTAGAATAACAAATGTGTGGACCGGAGCATAAGATTGGCTCTGAAGCTTGGAGATTTCCCATGGTAATATTAATAAGGGGTTGGCGATAGGAGTCTGTCACGAGGGAGCAGTACGGGAATTGAAGAGGATGTTAGACAAATTAAACTTAGCAATCTACCGCTGTTTACTTCTACGTAGACCGCGGACAGAAGCTCTAGGAAAATCCACGAACTACATTTCCTGACAAGGAGGCAAACAGACCAAACTTCATCTCGACATGAAATGCTAGCCAAGTAATCTCAGAATGCAATCTGAATAGTACTTGGGTCGTTTATATAATTTCTTCTGAAAGAGTAACAAACCCTTGTTACTCCCGTAGGGTAAATCGGAATGAAGTTCAAACAAATGACAAGTTAATGAAACTGCCACGAGTCATTTTATTCGAGTTGCCATGCACATTCCTAAATAACCTGAATCTTATCGTTATTATTTATATTTAATTTGTATGGTGTACTTATGGGTTAAACGGGCTTTATTTTTTTCTGGCAAGTAGGTATGTATTTTAAACTCCCCAAAAAACAGCCCCGCATTAGATGGAGTTCATTCAACTATCGCACGGCGGTTCTTGTTACGGCCAACACTCTCTAACTGCAGCGGATCTAAGGGAAATGTCACTAGATTGCCTCAGAATCTTCATACTTGTTTGAAAAGGCCTATTGCCACTCATAGAGAGACCCAAGATCGGCAATATTCGGCAGTTTGTCCTTATAAAAATTCAAGTCCGGTATCCTTTCTTGTACCGTGAAGATCGTCCTAGTGAGTCACATCTAAATACTCGAGCTGTGCCGAAAACGTTCAAGCTTGCGAGAGTTTTGGGAGAAATAAATTTCGATTTCCGATAAATTTTTCGTAACCTTCTTCTTATTGGCTGACTTGTGTATTTCCTATCTTTCGTCTTCCTTTTCTTCTTCTATCTCATGGGTGACGAGAATGAGGTACGATGCTGCGGAGATTAGACGTATCTGAATATCACTCGCCCTACAGTTGTTAACTGAAAATGGTTATAAAATGGTTATAAAAAAAACTCTGGGGGATTCTCGGGAGGCCGAGTCAAGAATACTACTTCGTCGTGGTGTGGACTAGGGAAGCGGCGAACATCTTGACACTGTGTCTCCACAAGCTGGGGAGGCCATTCGGGAAAGGGCTCCCGGACCCCTGACGATCTCGTATACTCGAAACGGCATAACATACGGTCGGCACGCGGACGTGGAAATGAAAAATGTAATAGGAGGCCGCCGCAGCGAGGGCTAAAGATATGCAAACTGCCCCCGCCGCCACAAACCTTCTCTCCAGTGCTTTACCAGACTTCTCCAGAGTGCTCTGGGGATCTGTTTGCGAGAGACTCCTCGCCATTTTGCCGCGAGAGAGACCCCCCCTTTCAAAAGTTATGTGGGCTGGAGTTGAAATGGGAAATTGCGACGTGACGCAACAAAGCGACCCGATGATGGTACAGATGACATTGAAGTTAAAAACACTGTATGAGAGTGGATATTTATCACTACCATTGGAAAGGGCGTTAAGATTGCTATCGCCCTGATATAAAATCCTATTTTTTAAGACAGTACTTATCGATGAAAAAACTCTGCAAATTCTTGACACAACGGTTCATTATCTTCTTTGTACAGATCACCCTTCTGTCTAGATCACTAGGTCTAAATGTCTAGATCCTAAATGTTAGATTAATTATTATTATCAATTATCACTAATTATTAACAATTTTATCAAGTACCTAGTGAAAATTATTATAATTTATTGTTAGGTATTAATAATTCGTATTTATTAATAATTATGATTATTATTAATTATGATTAATTAATACGATAAAATTCTGGGGTTTTTAATACTACGTCGGTAATAACTTTTCTATAAAAGAAGTACCTACCAACACACATTCGAAATTACCTTCATTTCCGTAGCACGAAACGCACCTCAGAACAACAAACTCGACATCACTTAAGCCATATGATGTTCCAAAGAGCTTGTTAGTATGAAAATGGACCTGTATTTCAACAGTTTGATACACGATCGTGTTGTGAGGCACAATCTTTGAGCCGTCATTGTGAACGAACGGCTGGTCGTACGAAGCTGCGGATGGTCTCAAAAAATTCTACGGAACAAACTCTATCTAAATATGAAATAAAAAACATACCGTTCTATATGAATTTTTCGAGATATGATATTTTCAAAATTTCAAAATTCGTTTTGAACCCCTTCCCCTTGACCTAGGGTTATGAAAAGTTTCGAGGACCATTGTGGGGTTGGTCGAAACCCATAAAAAAAATTTCGTAATTTTAACTCAACGCTAACTGGGCAAAGTGGCGCGGACGGCGTACGGCGGACGGCGGACGGCGGACGGCGTACGGCGTACGGCGTACGGCGTACGGCGGACGGACGGATTTTTTTTTATTCGATTTTCTGAATCTACGTATCTTGAAACGTAAACCAACAAATTTTGAGGGGGGGTTAAAATTTTTTTTTCTTTGGGCGATTCCAATGGTTCATTATCGAAGATAATAAACCAAAATGGCCAAAGCCCAAAATTTGAAGATTTCTTTTAAAAAAACACCGTTTTTTCTCTCGTATGTTAAAACCCTGTATAAAGCCGAGATATGGAATAAGTAAATGAGTGTGTTCTCAGGATCTGGAGGTAACTTCGTTAACTCTTCATCAATATCAGATCATCAAACCCTGCTCAAATATAAAATTTATAATATAAATTATGTAATATCATTGTACGACGCGTCCAAATGATGCATTGCCAGTTGGCGCTGGAGGATTGAGAACAGACAGTAACTAAAACCCAAAGCCCGAAATTTGAAGATTTCAAAAAAAAAAAACTCTGCAAATTCTTGACACAACGGTTCATTATCTTCTTTGTACAGATCACCCTTCTGTCTAGATCACTAGGTCTAAATGTCTAGATCCTAAATGTTAGATTAATTATTATTATCAATTATCACTAATTATTAACAATTTTATCAAGTACCTAGTGAAAATTATTATAATTTATTGTTAGGTATTAATAATTCGTATTTATTAATAATTATGATTATTATTAATTATGATTAATTAATACGATAAAATTCTGGGGTTTTTAATACTACGTCGGTAATAACTTTTCTATAAAAGAAGTACCTACCAACACACATTCGAAATTACCTTCATTTCCGTAGCACGAAACGCACCTCAGAACAACAAACTCGACATCACTTAAGCCATATGATGTTCCAAAGAGCTTGTTAGTATGAAAATGGACCTGTATTTCAACAGTTTGATACACGATCGTGTTGTGAGGCACAATCTTTGAGCCGTCATTGTGAACGAACGGCTGGTCGTACGAAGCTGCGGATGGTCTCAAAAAATTCTACGGAACAAACTCTATCTAAATATGAAATAAAAAACATACCGTTCTATATGAATTTTTCGAGATATGAAATTTTCAAATTTTCAAAATTTGTTTTGAACCCCTTCCCCTTGACCTAGGGTTCTGAAAAGTTTCGAGGACCATTGTGGGGTTGGTCGAAACCCATAAAAAAAATTTCGTAATTTTAACTCAACGCTAACTGGGCAAAGTGGCGCGGACGGCGTACGGCGTACGGCGTACGGCGGACGGCGGACGGCGTACGGCGTACGGCGTACGGCGGACGGACGGATTTTTTTTTATTCGATTTTCTGAATCTACGTATCTTGAAACGTAAACCAACAAATTTTGAGGGGGGGTTAAAAAAATTTTTTCTTTGGGCGATTCCAATGGTTCATTATCGAAGATAATAAACCAAAAACACACCGTTTCTTCTCTCGTATGTTAAAACCCTGTATAAAGCCGAGATATTGAATAAGTAAAGGAGTGTCTTCTCAGGATCTGGTGGTAACTTCGTTAACTCTTCATCAATATCAGATCATCAAACCCTGCTCAAATATAAAATTTATAATAGGTATAAATGATGTAATATCATTGTCCGACGCGTCCAAATGATGCATTGCCAGTTGGCGCTGGAGGATTGAGAACAGACAGTAACTAAAACCTAAAGCCCAAACTTTGAAGATTTCTTTAAAAAAACACCGTTTCTTCTCTCGTATGTTAAAACCCTGTATAAAGCCGAGATATTGAATAAGTAAAGGAGTGTCTTCCCAGGATCTGGAGGTAACTTCGTTAACTCTTCATCAATATCAGATCATCAAACCCTGCTCAAATATAAAATTTATGATATAAATTATGTAATATCATTGTACGACGCGTCCAAATGATGCATTGCCAGTTGGCGCTGGAGGATTGAGAACAGACAGTAACTAAAACCCCAAGCCCGAAAAATGAAGAAGGTTAAAAAAAAACACACCGTTTCTTCTCTCGTATGTTAAAACCCTGTATAAAGCCGAGATATTGAATAAGTAAAGGAGTGTCTTCTCAGGATCTGGTGGTAACTTCGTTAACTCTTCATCAATATCAGATCACCAAACCCTGCTCAAATATAAAATTTATGATATAAATTATGTAATATCATTGTACGACGCGTCCAAATGATGCATTGCCAGTTGGCGCTGGAGGATTGAGAACAGACAGTAACTAAAACCCGAAGAAACACCCCGAGCCATATCGGAGTAAATCAGCCGGAGGACTCGGGATTGTCTGGAAATGCGAACTCATCTACGGAGTTGCTTACAATTAGTTTCATTTAAAGGCAGCGGGCGGGAAGCGAGGCCGGATTTTAAACGGGAAGGAGACTCAGCTGCTAATTGTTACGACTCTAATGAGATAAACTTCCGATCTTTGTCAACTCGGCGGCCGAAAGGGGGTTCCGCGGATCTTCGCACTTCTCCATTGAAAGAGACGGCTCCCTAAACTCGTATTGCAGTATTTATTTCGGCTGAAACTAGAAACTGTAGCATTCGAAAACTTTCCGCAGTATAATGAACCTTCATTCACACAATATTAGTACATTCGTCCATGAATTACGACGGTATTAATTGAGGAATGTACTAATATTGTGTGAAAAGGTTCATTATACACAATTTATCTAAATAATTGCTTCCACATAGAAAAATATTGTAGAGTAACGCATGTTTACAGGAGAACCTTCTCCCAATATTGCTTATGAGTAGCCATCTTGTTAATATCTTGTTAATAATCTTGTTAATATTGTCTGTGGGTCGGGGGTTGAAATAGTTTTGGACTCAGAAAACCATTACAACTTCTGGTTCGTCTTCTCTCTTATTTTATCCAACATGTTTCGCAACATAGTGTTGCCCCATCAGGGATCTACATGTAATTGTTTAGGGGGGGTTTAGCGGGATGGTCCGCCTTCGTCATTCTGCTAATAAAAAGCCTCTTCCCAGGTATGGTGTATGGCCTAATAAAAAGCGTATTCCCAGGTATGGTGTATGGAAATCAGTCATCGTTTATGAGAGTGATGAATTTCCAGAATGAGTGAATGGCCAGCAGGAGTTGTAAAATTAGCTGGGTCCAATAAAAGGGAAGACGAACCAGAAGTGAGCCAAAACTACTTCATTCTCCTAATACTTCCGAGTATTACGAGTATATCACTCCCAACTATTTGGAGATTTCCCGCAAACGTTATTCCTTTCCTTTTTTAAAGTATTTAAAATTCAGTGTAGTAGAACTCCGTAGGCCCTGTAGAACCTGAGATAGAGCTCTGCAAAAAAAGGCAAATATTCCAAAAAGTGCAAATTGTCTGTTACGGTAATTTTTCTAGTCTCGTACCCGCCAAAATACTGGTCCTACAAAAACGTTTTGGAGGAAGAATTTGAAGGCAATCTGATACGCTTTAATTTAAGACCAAAATGGTGCTTCTAGAATGGTTTTCTCAATAACTAACAAATACCGAAAAGTGGGAAACCGGTATTCTGAACCCAGCTGAGTTGAAATCATAGTCTTATGCTTTACCATCTTAAAGAGCGTTAAATTCTTCGTAAAAGTAGTAAAGTTTAACGTACTGGCATGCGTATTTTATGGGACTCGATTAACATTTTATATGGGATCTGAGAGTAAAATTAACTAGCTTTAAGTCGAAAAAAAAAGAAATTTTGCATCATTCCGGTTGTGCATCACCCTATTGAGGAGTCTCCAAGACCAATTTTCTACTAGCCTTGCGTGAGTAAGAACTACAACGCAAGACGCATTATACAATACCTTCGGGTTTCATAGTATATTTATGTTGATTTGTTATGGAGCAGCTGCTCTGCATCATATGCATTAATATGGGAAATGTCGTTATTTGGGCGTTTTCACCATAAATTGTTCCCGTAGAGGCTCGATATTACAGGCGACTCCCCGTGTTGACTCAGGGATTTGTTCCCAATATTTTTGCCCCCTCCGTCCTTATTTTTACAAAGTCCTTGCTGAAGCTGTTGGAGAAAAGTGGTTGCTCGAACTAAAAGGGAATGAAGGAGAAGGAAAAAAAGTTGGTTATCTCGCCGAGTTAGTGTCAACTGCCTATGATTTACCGAGCTTATCTCGGACGCTCTTGGTGATCGAGAGACCTTTTCAGGGCACAGGGCACCAAAAAGGGGCCCTCTCCCTTACATACGTGGCGGAATCAATCTAACTTTTGTAAAAAGACGGCGAGGGGAAGCAAAAACCTCGTGGAAGGAAGTTGGGAAGAAAAAGGCCTTTTCTATCAAAAACTGCCGTCGAAAATATGGTGGGTGGAGGGAGCCTTCTTTTATTATTCTGACGTCCAAGATACAGCCGTCTCAAGGTTCATTTTCTTGGGGGTTTTCTGCCCCTTTTTTTCAAAAGCAATTTTTCAGGAGGTGCCACCGTCCCTAAATTGACTGTATACCTACACAAAGAGAGTGAGCACACACCTTGAATATTACATTGGTTACTACGGTTTAAATCGTGTCATAGTGTATAATGAAAGGGTGGATATGAGGGTGATTTAAACTTCAGTTTCATGATTCTTTACAACCATATGGATATTATTAGCTGTTCATTCTAGTTAGAAACCGAATAGTTCATCCAAAAAGGAGGGTGGGTTCAGTGGCCTCGCGATGTCCAAATGATCCTGACGTCACTGGACACAAGAGCGTTTTGAGAAGCGTTTTTTGAACCCACACCAAGAAATTGAAGAGGAAACATCGGCTGTTAACTTTCACAAGAGTCTGAATATTCGCTGTACAGAGCCACTAAAGAATTTGAACGTCCTAAAATACCGGTGCCTCCCATTAAACGAGACAACGGATACAGGGCAAAGAGTGCAAAAGAAAAAGCTGGTCTGTTTGCAAACTACCTCGAGGAAACATTTACCCCGTTACCAAGGCAGACTGCCGATGATGATGATGCTACAATGGTAGAAAAGACAAATGAATTGGAAATTCGGCCTGTCACCATCCAATAGCTCGAAGACGAGATTCTGTTCAACCTCAGTGCAAAGAAAGCCCCAGGCTATGATCTTATAACAGGGAGAATCTTGAAAGAACTTTCAGAAAAAGATCTGAAAAAACTCCTACACGTAATCAATGCGTAATTTAGACTGCATCATGTACAGTTGAAAGTAGCAGAGGTAATAATTACAGGCAAAGTATGGCGAACAAACTCGTGAAAAAACGTTTTACCGCCCCATCCTTCTTCTACCATTAATATCCAAGCTCTTTGAGAGATTAAAACCTACATCGAGGAAAGAAATCTAATCCCTGATCACCAATTCGAATTTAGAGAGCAGCATTCAACGTTAGATCAGGTACACCGCATCACCAGCGTCATAGAAAAATGCTTCGAAAAGAAACCAATTTGCTCAGCAGTGTTCCTTGACGTCTCGCAGGCGTTTGACAAGGTCTGGAACAAGGGACTTCAATAAAACCTCCAAAGATATCTCCCTGCACAGTATTATAGGATTTTTGTGTCTCATCTAACTGAAAGGCATTTCAGAGTAAAATACTTGGAAGAATACTCCCATTTGCGGGACATAAACGCAGGGGTACCTCAGGGTAGCGTCCTTAGGCCAGTACTCTACCTACTATACACAAGGGATCTCCCAAAACCAACAGAAGCTGTAACAGGGACGGTCGCAGATGACACAGCGATCCTGGCAGTTGGTCCCGCTGTGGAGAAAGCCTCGAGAAAACTACAGGAATCCGTGCACAGTGTCCATCGATGGACCAAAAAATGGAGAATAAAACACACAACAACATACAGGAAAGTGAGCCCAATACCTATAGAAATATACTCCCGAATCGTCCCATATGCTGATACTGCTTAGTACTCGTACCTTGGAATGACTTGGGATGCCTAGCTCCGCTGGAAGGAGCACGTAAAGAAGAGGAAGGAAGAAATCAACCTAAAATTCAAGAAAATGGCTGGCTCATTGGGAGAAAATCCCAACTGCCAATACATAACAAAATGCTACTGTACGAGCAAGTGATCAAATCAATTTGGGCTTACGGCTGCCAGTTATGGGGCTGCACTAAGAGGAGCAACTTGAAAATAATCCAAACAACGCAAAACAAAATTCTCAGGAGCATAGTTAATGCCCCCTGGTATGTTCGATCGAATGATCTCCTTAAAGTCTTAATGGAGAACGAAGTTGTTAAAAGTCGAGCAACGGACCATGAAAACCGTCTCTACACGCAAAGGAATGTTGAAGTGCTGAACCTCCTGGACAACAGCGGCGATGTACGAAGGCTGGAAAGGACCAAACCCCTGGACCTAGTGACATCTCACTGAAGTGATGTGATGAGCGGTAGTAGATAGTGATCTATGAACCACAATACGTTAAAATTAACTAACAGAGTGAAGTTACTAGATGTATAATATACAGTTGTAACAATAAAAATGATTAAAACATAAATGTTTTCGTGAAATTTACCAGCAATCAGTTTCAAGAACAGGCGAAATATCCCACTACTATGACAATTGATGTGTCCTCTGGATATTGAATAGGTACCTAGATCTGGAGTGATAGCTGCTGTGGGATGAAGGTCACTTCGTTACAGCTCAACGACCACAGATGGAGAGCTTTTTTATTTATTTCCACCGCTTACTTGCTTTCTATTTCAGTGATTGAGTACGTTCGAGGGAAAAAGTTCCATGTTAGTTCAGAGATCGATGCGTGGGACCGATGATGGCCCTTGAACGCTTGTTCTGAGCGGTTGACGGGCCCGCAGGTACTAACAAGACCCGTATAGTATGCGCCCACATCAATAGTAAAGTGGATGATGGTGGAAAAAAAAGCTAAAAAAGAAACGGATACGCCCGATCTCTACGCGTGCGTTTGTACCAATGAAGAGAGCTATACATACTTCATTGGAAATTGAATTGAGCCGTAAGAGGAAACGGCTCAGTACGAGAAGCCAATTCGTGAAGTCAACATGATTCAATTTAGTGAGGGGTGAATTTTGCCTTTAATGTTGATATTTAGATATAGTTTTTAAGAAAACACATGTGCACGAGATAATATCATCACGTGATATGACATATTATGACGAAAATATCATCACGTGATATGTCATATTATGACGAAAATATCATCACGTGATATGTCATATTATGACGAAAATTACAGTCGAGTTCAGGTAAATATTTCTTGTTGTTTAATATACAACAACACCATATTATGTCGGCTACTTGATCACCACTCCCGTATCATTCACGTGGAAGCGGAAAGTCCGAGGATGATGAGGAACGAGTTACAGAGGGGATCGCTCAAGCTGCATGGAACGAATCCATAACATCCTTTCAGGGCTGCCAACATTAAGAAAAAGAAGAAGTCGATGGCAACACTGTTTTAAGATTGGCAATCCTGATGGGGATGACAGGGAATCACCTCTCTCCTCCCCAGATTATTCTCTCTTTTAACATTGTGCGACAATCATACGGAGAGCTTTTCTATGCCTTAATTCTGTCAGCATCACCTTCAACTTCAAGTTATTAGTCCTTAAATAACATAGTCAGGGATCACTCTTCCGTTCATTCTTTCATCTAATATTCCACCATACCCACACCACATCTCATAGGAGACTGATCCTCAACCGACATCAGAAATGGAACGCAAGGAATCCAGTGAAAGACACTACAACGAAGAAGACGCAGCTTAGGATTAAAGGAGCCGTCAAAGATTCGTCTAGGAGAGAAGATGGCGATACAGTTGAGTCCGTTTCTTTCTCAATAAAGCCATTTATTAACATAATACGCATAGTACAGAAATAAAAGTATTGGATAATTGAAGTGAAATTATTCACGAGTACAAATTTTTGTAGGTAAAACAAAAACATTTGGCAATTTCTTTTCTCCAAAATTTAAAGAAATTGTCCGGAGATCAGGAGTTGCATTACAAACTAATAGTACATAAAACTTACATTAATGATCAAAAAATCAAATCAAGACCTAGAGAAAAGGATTCATAAAGTAAATAGGAAAACATACCAGTGAAAAATTTCTGTAACGGAAAATGAATAAAGGAATTTAAATACTACTGTATCAGAAACTCAAAAACACTTTTCTTAAATTGGCTAAATCTTTTGACAAGTTTAATGTTAGGACCTAAATAGCACACTTGGGATAAGGGATCGGTACCATAATACCCGAGTGAAGTCGAGTGACACCATGTAATCTAGGAATTTTACCTACGAAGTTGATATTCGTAGGATAGATTCACAAAATTTCGATAATTTTGCGAGTTTTCCTTACGAGTAATTATTTTAGTAATTATGGGTTACGAACAGTATGCATAATGATGAGATTTACAGTTTGCAATGACTGTACCTCCCAAATTACTCTTTATATTAATCGTATTTATGATTTCGGGTACCCCATTGATGGAGCACTGCAAGCACAGTTCAAAGTTCAACTTCTTCCATTGGGGAGCTGATCACCAAAATAAACCCTTTCCAATCTTATTTCTTCAAACTTTCGCCATTTTCTTTTGACCACCCTATCTTTGTCGTTTGGCCTTGGGTCAATAAGCATCATGCATCATGCAATCATAAAATTTTAATGAAAATCTTCGTTCAGGATCTGAACTATATTCATTGCTATCAACAGCATGTAAAGGCTCTTCAGCTGCTTGTTTGTCTCAAATATTGACTCCTGGAATTGCTTGGCCGGATTAGAAGGAACAAATTACTCGTATAATTCAGATTGTCTCGTCTAAACGCCTACTACTGAATTATTTTATATTTTGGCTTGAACGCCCTCCGAAAACGAAAATTTGGTTAGTGATTTGGTTAGATTCTCGAATGTTTAACTTACCTACCCCTGAGTTCAAGAAATTCAATCGTGAAAGTTCCAGTTCCCCTTGTCCCAATGTGTTAAAACCTACAGAATTTGTAGTGAATGCTGCATTGTCCGTAGTGAGGAGGTGGTTTTCTAACATAGAGCGGCTTATGACTTCTAACCTCAGCGGTACTAAGCCACTGTATCAGGTTTTACAGAGAAAACCACACATTACTGCTATAAGGCCGGAAATGAGCTATGTTTTACCACCGAAAACCCCGGGAATACTGATGCGAAAATCAGAAAGCGCTCGAGCTTGAAGAGGCTCAATTCGCCAATATCTCTTCACCCCTTTAGCGTTTTTCAGTGCCTCGGAAGGAACGCCGGATAATGTGATGGGATCTCCAAAAAAGAAAAGAGCTTCCTCGCAGATTACCAAACAGGCCGACGCTATTATCGCCAGAACCATTTACTCACATTTCCTTTCTTTATTTTTTTATTCTTTTTCCTCCTCTTCACTCCTTTTTAACAAGGAAAAAGAAGAAGGGAAAACGGCCTGAGGATTAGGGTGAATAGAGCCGAACGTCTCCTGGCGGGGAGTCGATACCTTTCGATATCGCCCGCTTTTCGGGTAATTACCTTTTTCCCTCTTTACCCGAGACGCTCAAGGATACTCGTACTTATTTAATAGGCTCTATCCTTAATCTTCTTGCCATTTTTCTTTTACTCCATCATCTTGATCTGCTCAACGGTGGTTGATGAAAATATTCCTTCCAATATCCTGAAAATGGATTTTACTTTTAAACGTTCTACGTGTTTAATCGTCGAATCAAAGAACTCACCAATTAATTCGTTAGATATCGAAAAAAAGCTCCGACGTGGCAAATATCTTCTTCGTATTCATAATATGATATTATCACGATCGGATTGAGGTTCATAGGATTGTCAAGATTCCTTTTGGTTTATTATCTTCGATAATGAACCATTGGAATCGCCCAAAGAAAAAAAAATTTTAACCCCCCCTCAAAATTTGTTGGTTTACGTTTCAAGATACGTAGATTCAGAAAATCGAATAAAAAAAAATCCGTCCGTCCGCCGTACGCCGTCCGCCGTACGCCGTCCGCCGTACGCCGTCCGCCGTACGCCGTCCGCCGTACGCCGTACGCCGTCCGCGCCACTTTGCCCAGTTAGCGTTGAGTTAAAATTACGAAATTTTTTTTATGGGTTTCGACCAACCCCACAATGGTCCTCGAAACTTTTCATAACCCTAGGTCAAGGGGAAGGGGTTCAAAACGAATTTTGAAAATTTAAAAATCTCATATCTCGAAAATTTCATACAGAACGGTATGTTTTTTATTTCATATTTAGATAGAGTTTGTTCCTAAGAATTTTTTAAGACCATCCGCAGCTTTGTACGACCAGCCGTTCGTTCACAATGACGGCTCAAAGGTTGAGCCTGTCGACGCGATCTTGAATCAAACGGTTGAAATACAGGTCGATTAAATACAGGTCGACTCGATTTTCATACTAACTAGCTGTTTAGAACATCATATGGTTTTAGTGATGTCGAGTTTGTTGTTCTGAGGTACGTTTCGTGCTACGGAAATGAAGGTAATTTCGAATGTTTGTTGGTAGGTAGGTACTTCTTTTATAGAAGAATTAAAAAGTATTAAAAACCCTAGAATTATATCGTATTAATTAAATACAAATTATTTATATTTAACAATAAATTATAATAATTTTTACTAGGTATCTACTTGATAAACTTAATAATAATTAGTGGAAATTCATAATAATAATTAATCTAACATTTAGACACAACGGTTCATTATCTTCTTTGTACAGATCACCCTTCTGTCTAGATCACTAGGTCTAAATGTCTAGATCCTAAATGTCTAGATCCTAAATTATTATCAACTATTTCTCATTGCAAACCTGTTCATTGTGTACCCAAGATCCTTCCCTAAAAGACCTGGCAGCGGGAAATATTATTCAACATGGTTTGAAAAGGGAAAAACAAGTTTTGTAACAAATCCCAATGCTCTAGGTAGTAGTCGATACCAGTGACCAACATTTTCTTCAGTAGTCGACATGGTTTTGCACTAGTAGTCTACATACATGTGTTAGAAGTCGACAGTATCACTTGAGTCAGTAGTCGACAGGTTTCGTCATTCCATCGTTTTCGAATTTTACGACATCTAAATAAAATACATTCAACTGTGAATCGGAACTTGAAAATAGATTAATAAGATGTAATAAAGTAGTTATCAGACTTTTTATTTGCAAACAGCTCATTATCAGTCTCAAATTGCAATAAGTACTTAAGTAAAAAGGTATGAAAACTATAGTCGAAAACTCATTGTCAGAAAATTGACATTACAGTTGGGCTTAGGTACCTATTTACATATTTTTTTGACATTTTCATGTCTTTGCTTTGGCACATAAACTGAAACGGGAAAAATTTGTTCCCTTGATTCACCCTTTCCCTCAGATCACGTCAGAACACAAGCGACCGGCGGGCCATTACGTCAGAGCCTATGACGCACGAGCGTATGACGTAAGACGGCTGGCAGGAGGCTAACTAGTACGTCAGAGCCTATGACACACGAGCGTATGACGTAAGACGGCTGGCAGGATGCCAACAAGTACGTCAGAGCCTATGACGCACGAGCGTAAGACGTAAGACGGCTGGCAGGAGGCCAACAAGTACGTCAGAGCCTATGACGCACGAGCATATGACGTAAGACGGCTGGAAAAGGGCAACAAGTACGTCAGAGCCTATGACGCACGATCGTATGACGTAAGACGGCTGGCAGGAGGCCAACAAGTGCGTCAGAGCGTATGACGTAAGACGGCTGGCAGGAGGCTAGCTAGTGCGTCAGAGCCTATGACGCACGAGCGTATGACGTAAGACGGCTGACAGGAGACCAACCCCACAATGGTCCTCGAAACTTTTCATAACCCTAGGTCAAGGGGAAGGGGTTCAAAACGAATTTTGGTACGACATGGTATGGTATATTATTGTATGTATGATTTAGTATAGTACAGTACGGTATGATAGGAAAGAAATGGTATGAGTACGGTGAGAATATGGTATGGTGCCGATTTGCAACACAGTCTGGTATAGACAGAAGGGTAATCTGCACAAGGAAGATAATAAACCGTTGTGTCAAGAATTTGCAGAGTTGTTTTTCCAGTTTTTACTGTATACTTCCTAAACTATGCACTTTTCGACGGAAGTAATTATTTTCTTGGCCGATTCCAAAGGTATATTATAAATAAAAAAAAAAAAAAATAAAAAAAATAAAACAAAATCAGAGGTACAATACGATTTGAGAATTTAGCGGTTTTTTATGTCGATATTGACTGGCCTAACCTTGAGGACGCTAAAAATCTCCTGGAAATAGGAAGATTGAACCGTCATGCGAGAATTCGCGGCCTTTTAGATCGAGTTTTTCGTTTTCTAGTCGCTATAACTTGTAAACTAACGTTTTTCTACCAATAAAGTCCTGAAATGATCAGAAACGAACGTTCATGTTTGTTTTTCCATTTTATATAACTGCGGGTAACTGTAGGCAGAATATCAGGAGGCTGAAAGTTGATTATTCATGGAGGCGTTATCAAGCGCCGACCATTAACCGTTCCGACAAGCTAAATAAGTTAAAGAAATTCGAAAGTTCGAACGCAAGACCCCAATTCAGTGGTTGTATTTCAGGGCAGGAGTGGCTGTATCAATATTATGAACGCTCTCGAGGAGCGGCTTTTCGTTTTAAAAGCGAGAAAGTTGTTGATTTAACAGATGAAGGGGCTCCGAAGCCGTTAAGAGGCGAAACTGCGAATAGGGAAAGATGGCGGTGCTGACGGGAAGGGACGGGAAGGGGGTTCCTTTCCTTCAAATTAGTCAGAAACTTTTGGGTTCCTCTTCAACCGAAAACCTCTTTTCAGCGCCCGAGAGGGAAAAGCGCTTAAACCGAGCGAGAGGAAATTCGCAACAGCCGCTTCTCCGCGGAGTGAGTTAGCGCATAGTTGGACCGTGCAAGATGGTCCAGAAATTCGCTATCGTCCGGGCGGCGGCGGATGTGGCGTTACAAATCAACTGCTCGGCTGAGACTTCATGAAGGGAAAGGGTCGGATCGCAAAGTTATTTTAAATGCGGTATTAAGGGGATCCCGCCTTTCGGGATTCAGTGGTTCCTACGAAAATCTGATGTTTCGAAGGTCGATAGAGCAAGTTGAAGTCTATAACATTGAAGAAGTGTAAGTACACAGCCTCTTGGTCATACTGTTTTGGATTGTGTCTGAAGGAACCAAAATAAACTCAGAGTTTGAACATTCACAGTAATTCAAGGATTTTTTGTTGTTGAATAATAAATATATTTCTTTTATAAATGTATATTTCTTTTATTTAGATAATATCTAAAAACATACTATGTTTTTGAACTTCGAGGTCAAATCAGTTTTGCCAGTGGGTATTACAAAGACACCATTGTTACTAAGCAATGTTGTAGTTGATGATTCTAAATTACATTATTGACTAAGAACTCAACTGTGTATGGAACGATTGACTTGTAAAAACTGTCAAAAATTGACGTATTGAGAAAACGAATTTGATTTAAATTTACAACTTCATTTGCAACTTACGTATCAAATACAAATCCTAAGTAAGTCTTATCGTCTGTCATCCCCGCTCCACACCACGTTGATGTTTGCAGACGATGTGGTGCTGATTGCGGTTTCACCTGGCGCCTTACAGGGTATGATTGACAGGCTGGAGGAGCATGTGGGACTGTGGAATTTGGAGATCAACTTAACCATGAGTAACATTGTGGTGTTCATAGAGAATGAGGGCTGTGGGGCTGCACAGCTCAGAGCAATCGGAAAATTATTCAGCTCTTTCAAAACAGTGTGCTCAGGAGCATAGTTAATGCACCCTGGTACATTCAGAATGATAGACTTCACCGTGATCTAGAGGTGGAATCTATCGATGAAACTGTCGAGAAAATTGCCATCGCCCACCAAGAGCGACTAAGGGGTCATGTCAACATCGAAGCTGTCCATTTGCTGGATGTAAGTGACCTACTGAGAAGATTGAAAAGAAGGAAGCCTCACGAACTAACACAGTGAATGTGAAGTAATGAATAGTTCAACAGTTATCTGACTCAACAATTAACAAGTTCAGTATCTTGTTTCGATACTGAATAAATAAGATCAAAACCAAATTGCTAATTGTAAACTTGGTGTAATAAAAAATGTTTTAAAGGAAAAAAAAAAAAAATGATGCAGCAACGATAGCTCGGTGCCGGGGAGAGTTGTTGAACGTCAAAGACAGGAATTCTTGGGCGTGCTAAATGGTCCAGATTGGTATCCGCTCTGTCGGTATGCTCGCGATGCTTGATGGTACAGAGAATTCCTGGTTTCAGAATTCAATTATAATTAGGAATAAAATTGAACTTATCTATCAATAAAGTTAATATATCAAAAAGAAATGAATAAGCTTATCGCTATGAATAATCTAATAAAAGTAATAGCAATTAATCCAAATGTACCATTTTCTATGTAGCTATGTGATATGTAATGTTCTATGTAATATATCCATGCCCCTTCCTCAGACGTATATTTATATAACTTTTGGAACAAACGGAACTTCTGCTGACGGGCCCGAAGCATATCATGTTTATAAACAAGAAAAATTATATTATTGCCCCAAAATAATGTATAAATAAACCGGTTTTTCATTCATTCATACATCCCCACTCGAGTCGGGGCTTCAATGAATTTACGTTATTTTGGAACGTCAACAAACTAAGTTGGAGCGAAGGATTGAAATTCGAGTTGTCTGCGTCGATCTCAATGGTGCTTTATTGAATGTAGTGAACTAAAAGACATCAACACCAAACGGATTAATCGGTCCTACATTTTAATTTCAACGAATTTTCAGCTTTCAATGATGCATCCCCAGTTCACAAATCGGTTAATTATTACTCGGGAAGTTTGAAACTCACTGGAGATGTCAAAATTGAATTGACGTATTCAAGAGCGCTAATAACGAGGAGGAAACCGCCTCTGCTAACGCCGATAAATCTTGAATGAATGCAAGTTTTGAGTTTAATGAAGGTTTGACGACCTCTAATAGGAACATCAAACTTCCCCTCCACAACTCGGGTCATCAGCAATGAATGACAAAGAGGGGAGGGGAAAAAAACTTTTCACCGCAATGCTGTCAATTAGAGTTTCACGATCATTCGGGTTTAATAGCGCCAGGATAATATCTTTCCCGAGAGTTTAATTAAGTAGTGTTTTCTCACTCTTCTGCCTCCTACACAAAAACCTACCCCGAGGCCATAAACACGGTCTCCTCTCGGGCGATAGGGTTAAAGTATAAATGTAGGAGATAATCCGCAAGCTGCAGTTTATTAGAGAAGGCCTTTATGAATACTAAGCCTCCCGCACGACAACGGTTACAAACCTCGCGGGAGCGACGAGGTCTGAAATTGTTTCTTTTCATTTCGGTTCATAAAGTGACTGGCCATAGGAAGTGGAGTTTTGATGAGAGTTGAAGTGGAATTAAATATGGTGTCGGGTTAACCTTTTTTCTTCTTTCTGAACTGTTTTGGTTTTCCTCGGACAACGTCGACAATTGGCTCATTTAGTTTTAGACACCGTTTCCCGTTCTGTGAAAAGAATTTCCTCTGTTAGTCCTCTGAAAGATCCTATTCCGCTCTGGTCGAGTGTCATTCGAGAGAATTGAATACTCATTGCATTTGTTAGAAAATCGTGGAACGTCACTTTTTGGCACCAGTCGATTCGTAAAAAAGTCCCAATAACAAGGCGAAGTAATTGGAGTAATAAGGGGAAAATATTGTAATCGTTCGAGTAGGTCACTCAATGGTTCTCTTTGAGTGAGTAATGGTCATATTTCGAGCCGACCTGGACGGAAAGGTTTTTCAAATTCACTCTATGAACTTATTTGAAATGTAGCCTCCCCGGGGCTTAAACTTTAGGCAGAATAGGTCCAGGATCAGCTAAGTGGCTCCTAAAGCTAATTTCGATACTATTCACTGAATGAACCTGTAATTCGGATATGAGCCTCCTTAGAACCTCAACTTGACGTTGCCCAGGCCAAGTTTTTAAAATTTCCCTGTAGATGATTCAGTCTAAGCTAGGAGTAGTAACTGTTCAAATAGGGATGGAGCCAGCCACGGAATTCGTCGAGTGAAGAAAATTATAAGTTGTGGTATTTCAGCCCTTCGTGCCATTCTTTGTCGAAGGCCCGAGTTACATCGAGGAAAATAGCTGAACAAAATTTCTTCTCCTGTAGAGATTTTTCTATTATGTTCACAAGCCTGTGCACTTGTTCTATAGTCGAATGTTTTTTTCTGAATCCGAATTGGTGGGACGGAATCAAGTTCTTCTGTTCAACGTAAGGAATCAGCCTCATGTTTAACAATTTCACGAACAATTTGGATATTACTGGCAGCAGTGATATTGGTCTGTGGGATGCTCTCTCCTTGGCTGGCTTACCCGGTTTGGGTATCACCGATTGCTTGGTAAATAGGTAAATTCAGATGTTTATGTACATAAAAAACACTTTAATGCATGTACTTATGTGATTCTGGGAGTGAGAAAATCGAAGGTTTTGTACAGGGACCTCGTAGTTGGAGATAACAATGAATTCAGTTTTAAGAATACCAACTAGTTCCCAAAAGCGTACTTTCTAGTTGGAGAAAGTACGCTTATGGGAATTAGTTGGTATTCTTAAAACTGAATTCATTGTTATCTCTACGTTATTTAAGTTTGATGCATAAGTACCTCTCCACACAACGATACCATAAATTAAGATGCTATATAGGTGAGCACAATACACCATTTTAAGATTTTCTCTTGTTAGCCAACTTCGAAGCATAAAAATTAATGCTGATTAATTCCTGATTTTATTCAAGGCTGCTACATGATCCTTCTCGTTCGGTGGAAGGATTTCTTCCAGAACCACCGATTTCAATTTCTTGAGGCTTTTCAAATGAACGCGTTTAGTAGGAATCATCAAATGAGATGCCAAACCCAACTAGCGGTGAGTGAACGGAAGTTGAGAGCTCCCCCGATACCAGCCGCTGCTCCCGCTCACCGGAGTCCGAGTCCCCATGTGGAGCCGCATAATTGCGTTTTGAGTTATTCATGAGAATCTCGCCGATGTGATAGGAAACAGTTCGAGGGCTCGAAGGAATGTTTGCCCAACCAGCCGTACGACCGGAGCGCGTTACGATTCCCGTGCAAATTCATTAGCCCTAACAGCAGGACACGTGATTCGGATCCCATGGTTCATGATCTCCCCTCGAGGCCTTCATTTGATCGGCAGCTTGGTCTTTTGTTTCTCGTGAACGGTTGAAAATGGATGAAGAGGCGATGGAAAATTCAATTGAACGCCGTTTTTTATTGTTTAACGACATTCCGGTGAAAAACGACATACGAGCTGTGCCCTGAATGGCTTCCTATAGGCATATGCCTGCAAAACCAGTAGACCAGTATAATTAAGTACCGAATTCGTTGTAACTCTAATATCACAATGTCCGTTTCACAAAGGGGCTGTACCAATACAATCCTAAATCCACCACATATTCGAACAAAATCCCATTGCAAATTTCTAATCCTCCCAAAAGACTATATAATTTAGTTAGTTTCACAAATAACTAGTAAAATAATACATAGATCTGTAGTAATAACAACGTCTCGCCATGGCACCAAGGAGAGATTTCGAAATGGGTACGGTGCTTGTGAAGTGGTTAGGACACATTTTTTAGGCGGGCGGCCGCTGTAGAATGATATTTTTACACGGAGTGTTTTTTGGGGGGATTTCACATCTTGTTGTTGTTGAAGTTGAAAAGACCTGTAGAGGCAATAATATTGCATATTATGCAAGAATAAAAGCAATTCATTTAAATGTATCAAAATTAAATATTACAGTTTATTAGCCTGGAAAGCAGGCTGATGGTTTCATGAGAATGTACCATGAGAATCGAGGTGGACCCAATGCAGTCATAGAAAAAATCGTTAATTCTAGCTATTCCAGGTTAAATCCGAGTTATTTACTTAGTAGATTGTCGATTGTGAGACTGGCTAAATCTTGGATGATGTTGAGATTGGCTAAATCTTGGAGAATGTTGAATTTAACGTGGTGTATTTAGTGTTGGATGGAAAGTGTACATAAATGGACCACCTCAATTTGAAGAATTTAAATAAATATAATGATGAAGTTGGACGCTCGCAGGTACCTTTATTTCTTGATCAGACGAACATATCCATGAAAAATTATAGAACAGAATATTCAGGCATAAATACACCCTTCATTCAAATCACCTCCAAACAAACGTTAATTATTTGTTCATAGTTGAAAATAGTTCACAAAGGAACTAAGCTTTTCTGGTGTGTTTGTTGTTGTTAGACGACCATCCAGCAGGACGGTCGTCATTCACTCAGCATGTTATAGATATCTATGAGTTGAATGAGCTAAACATCTCGCCTACATTGCTTGCAGAAAATAGGAATACAAGCCCCGAACTGGGCCAATTCTTTGAAAAAATTGCCACAAAGAAGATGTGGGGGTTGAGCTGGAGACAAAGATACACTATTCATTTAACAAAACTTACAAGTGTACCTATTAACTGTAATGAGTCGCATCCAGCTGGAAAGGCTGTTACCACTACCGAAAACTTGCTGATATAATAAAAGAAACCAAAAAGAACCAGCGGAACACAAATGCGAGGTTTTTATATGATCAAAATTCAATGCTTCTGTACCTCTTCCCGCAACTGGACCATCCACCTCCACTCCTCCACCACCTAATAACAAAACAAAAACGCAAAGAACCTCTTCAACGAGAAAATACAACTACTCTCGAAAAAACCAACAAATCATCCTGATTTCCTTTCAAACACCAAACGTCAGATCTAGGAACCATAGTACAAGAAACAGTTCAGGCCTTACTTAAACAGCTCGCATTTAAGAGAAGCATTCAATCCATTCAATTATCAAATTTTGTGAACAATATGTTGATCAATATAGTTGACCAATATGTTATTGACCAATGCTGCATTGCAGCAAGAGTCGGACGAAATATCGAATAAGGAAATATCAAATAAGGAACAGTGGACACATAATGAATTGGTGTAAATCGAACCTCCCTCGCGTAACTCGTGTACAACAAACCTGCTGAGAAGGAGGGCAGTTCGATTCTTACACGAAGTATTCCCGGATAGTAGAAATTCAATTCCCTACAGAGCTGAAGGCCTCGAGGGCCAGAACGGCCACTTTGCATTCGAATCCAGGGCTTGTAATGGTGTTGTCCGACGGACCTTCCTCTTCGATCTACCTATTCAACCCCGAGTCCCTAACAGAATTGATAGTCATTGACCTACTCCAAATGTTTTCTCAAGTAATCCATTGCACCTTTTAAGGGGCTTTCATCTGAAAAAGAGCACAAAATGCTATTTGGTCGTTTCTAACGCTTTCCTTCACCATTGTGGAGTTGAATAGCCGTCGAAACGATTCACTGCATTATTGAGTGATATACTCTTATATTATAAGAGTAAACAATTCAATACTAACATATTACGTTCATAACATGAACTAAAATATTTACATGCTATGATTAGATTCATACATTATAATATAATATCATTTTAAACGTATTATTATACCGTCCCAAGCCAGAAGGAACGGGCAAATTAAAAGAGCGCCGGTAGTGTTCATCAATGCTTTATTACATTCTGTTTGGATAACCCTTCTGTTCAGAACCCTACACGAAATGAATGAAGTAATGAGGATACAGAAACGCCCACAGTTACTTATTACAGCAAATATATAATTTAAGATGAATTTAAGAACAGGTTGAATTTCTTGTTCTGAAAAACTTTTCGTCGGATGTTCCTGTGGGTGTTTCCTGTTAAAACTATTGCCGGTGTCGGTTACCGCGTGTTTTTGACGTTTGTGGGGTGAACCGAGGTCTTCTCGAAGGCTTATAATGATATTATCATCCTTAAAAAGTTTCTCAATTTGATTCAAAATCAAGTTTCTTTGAGTTTATTAGATGTTTTCAACGTTTTGAAGGAACTAGGTTGGAAGGGCTTTGAAAGATATCTCAGGCTGTGATAAACTCAAGCTGTGAGTTTTGAAATAAATGTCTAATTTCTCTATATTAATTTTAAAAAAAGGCTCCTGTGTAGTCCTCATGCGCATGCGCGGTTTTCTTAAAAACCAAGCAATTGTAACTACTACAAGAAGTCCGAGATTAAGTATTTAGCTTCGAAAAACCTATTCTCTTTCTTATTGCTTGCACTTTCAATTAAGGAAGGAAAAGACCGCAAAAGACCTTCCGGCCAAAGTTTGATACGATCTTGAGCTACATAAGGGAAGGATTAGACTCTAAGTCGTATCTCCGGTCTAGTTCTTACTGTGTTTAATTAAAGCAACTACTGGCTGTTTCCCGCTAGTCGGCGGTGTTTTTCAACTGAAGGTTTTGTTGTATTTAGATAAGTGAGCCATAGTTAAACCGCAATGATCGATGGAGGGGTGACGTGAAATGGTGGATACCACTACGAATGGTACCGAAGAACGGAAGGATTATAGGTTAATGATAGTTGCGAAATTAAGCCTAAAATTATCTGGATTCGAAAAGAGCGAACGAATTCGATTGCTATTGGAACACAATATGTTTCAATTATATTATAACTACTATTTCGAGATATAATATTCAACATTCCCATTCATTTGGGATGGAAAGGGTCTTCGTCATGACCAATATTCGACTCGATAAATGAGAAAAATGTTAATTCCACAACAAACTGAATTGAGGATTAGATGTGCACATCATGATTAGACGTTTGTAAGTATGCGATTAGATTTATCGGTATTGGACTCTCTTAGTCTAATTTTCATTCTAACAATAATTGTTAGAATGAAAATTAAACTACGAAAGTCCGATACCGATAAATCTAATCAGTGATTAGTACTCGTAATTACATACAAACGTCCAATCATATCTAATCCTCAATTCAGTTTGTTGTGGAATTAACATTTTTCTTAACTGGTGTAGATAAACTGTCAATTATTGACGGTTTCTCTACACCAGTTATGAGATTGTTATAGATTCTAAAATATAACGTCGGCTTAGGTGTTATGTTACCTGTTAGGATGTTTCATTGCCTAAGTAATGTTGGCCACATGATTGAACGTGGGTGCGCGAAATAATTTAAACGGTAACTCCGGGACCTTTCTCAATCCACTGCTTTTATTAATAATATTATATTATACTTAATGACATTTGTATACTCAAGTATATTATACTTACTTAAATTTGTAAATAGAAAAGCAGTCCAGTTATTTTTGCTCTTTTATATCGGGCTGATGGTTGGCGGATCGGTGAGGGGGAAGGGGTTGCCTCTTTCAGCAGATTGCAGATATTTGTTCATTAACTCCAACACCAGTGTTTGTTAGGGATGATGGCGGAGGGAGGGAGGATAAAACCATTTTACCTAAAAACCGACCGCATATATTTACTTTCGGACAGTTATTATAAACTTCGAGTTTCATTCAGGTTGCCTACCATATCAGGAGGCTGCAGAGGGGCTTATCTCTCTGGGCGAAATGCGTCGAAACAATTTGCGTTATTTTACTCCCACGTTTTATACAAAAATTGAAACAATGGTTTCGGCAATGCTGGAGTGCACACAACGAGAACAGTTTTCTTTCTGAATCTAAAGTACAGATTGAGGAGCAGTCAAAATCCCGAGGCTCGTGGCCATTTATCAAGACATTTCACCATGATTCGTGTACACACTCGGAACATCTCGAGCGTGATTTTGAAAGGAAAATAAATTAATGTACTGAAGCTCGACGGAGGAAGACAAAGTCGGCGAAATTCACTTTGAACGGTGAGTGAAGCAAATGGTCCCTTTACAGGCTGAGCTGCAATTTTTCTTTGGCATTGTAAGATCCATATGCACATACACAGCACAGGTGTAAGGATTCCTGGAATTCCAAATTGTGCAATCAGTTCAGCTCATGTTCGCCAAGAAAGTATTCCGCCTGCTTATCGGTTATTTGAGTTATTTAAATACTGAACTCGAGACTCTGTCTGCCATCACTTTGCAACTACATTTCAAAGTTCTAGCGAAGATTTCGAATATGGCTGAGTCCCGACTCCCGAGAATAGTTGCGGTCGAAATGGGAGTTTTATGGGCGGACAACTGGACCCCTCTGACTCTGAAGTGTGGCCTCCCCAACACGCTGTCTCTCCTCGGTACAAATCAACTGAAGCTGGACGCCGAAGGATTGCTAAAGACTTACAGGGAGGAAAGGCACTTCTATATGTTTGGTAGAGAGCTGTGGATTCAAACACTTACACCCTGTACAGAAAGCTGGAGTCAAATGTAAATGTGGCTAGTTTCTCCAAACAGGTCGACGTTCCCTTGGATGCCGTCTGGTAGCTATTTAGATGAAGGACCGAAGTCACAAACTTGAATGTCAGACCATACGGATTTGGCACTAGGGAGGAGTTCTCTCTTTGCAATTTAAAGCTTGTAAAGATGTGTTTCACTTTTTGTGTGTGTGCCCAGCGTACATGCCCTTGATCAGACCGTACTCACTCGTGATGTCGCCCTCCACTCATATCGACTTGCTTTGAGATATAAATTATTTCTTGTGAATCAGTATAACCTTGCGAGCGGGCCAACATATACGTCTCTTTCCTCCCTGTAAGTCTTAAGCAATCCTTTGGCAATGACCTCCCCCATCAAGTAAAATTCTGAATCCGCCCCAGAGAAACCATCTCCGCAATTTTCTCTCTCCTGCTTTGCATTCCGTCGTTTGGTGCACCATGTGATCTTTAACTCCTCTGCGTCTGAATGCACATTGAAACATATAAAAGAGTGAAAAACTTTATCGCTTGAAGGTATTATTTTACTGTGGAGAAATTTGGGAAAAGTTTTTTTTCTGTCGTTTTCATGTCTTGTTTGTTGAATTAGTGTCAGTTTCCACAGTTTTACTGTAAGTATAGTCCTGTTGAAACCAGTCGAATTTTCGTAGATTGCATTATGGACGGCGGTTGGCGTTGCACAGAACTGAGGTTATAAAAGATTACTACTTTTCTTTAGTTTTCAGAGGAGAAAAATATCGGTTGGAGACAGGAGGAAATCGGGCTAGTCAGAGGAGTGGGGTTGAACAAAAAGAGATAGAAAATGGTGAAAAATAAAGAGCAATGATCGGGAAAAAGGGGAAACTAGTAGATGGGGAACAGTTGAGGGGGGGGGGGGTGAGAAGAAAACAATGGAATGGAATACTAATGAAAGCTGTTTGTAAGATGGGTGCCAGAAGGGGCTTGGACGGGTCCCAAACTCGCTGAAAACCAGGGTTGCATATGCCCTCACCCTTTGGTCCTCCGTCCCGGTCGCTCTCGAGACTTATGTGCTCTGGCCGTTCTCTTTTCCTCGGGAGTTCATCCTATTGTTTATTACGGCCGCTTCCGGGGCGACTTCGAGAGTTGTTGACCTTCCGTTTGGGTCAGCGGGGCTCGTTTTGCGGGGAGCAGGAGTCCTCGCGGATGGAATTGAGCAACTTTATTTCGCGGGCTCCAAAGTAAAAGCACCCAAATCACGAAGTTAGGTTTGAAATCGGAATTATCGAAGCAAAATACGTGTATATTAGAAAAAAAAAATCACTGCAAATTCTTACCCAATGGAAAATTGTTCTCGTCACATACCTATAACAATATCCTACAATCCGTAAACAATATAGAAGGGTGAAGAAAATGTTGTATATCGTGGGGTGAATATAGTGCAGAATTTGTTAATTCATAACCTGGACACGGGTTTATAATGATATTTTACTTCAATTTGGAGAAAAAAGGCAAAATAATTATTCCCAGCCCGATATTGCGACTTCCATATGACCATCTGGCACATGATCACATTAACCCGTACAATCGATTGCACTGGTTGGACAGAATTCCGCTGGTAACATCATGAAGGGAATGCGCTCAATTCGTTTCCATGTAAAATTGATCAAGTGGCAAATGGTAAGTTTTTCTTCAATTCACTATTACAGGGGGGTACAGAAGTTTGTTTGGTAAAACTGACCATGTGCCAGATGGACACATTTTGCGGATTCCTGTTCATACTCTTGAACTCGGCTGGTAATAATGACTAATACCGTTTTCTGCAGAAAAATCACTATAATTTTAATATTATCGGGTTTTCGGAGGGTTTTTAAATTTTGTAAGGCACTGAACGCTTTAATCAATCATATAAAAGGGAATACGAAGGAAGATACCTATTTTGAATGTCCATTTCTCGATTGAGAAAGACGGAGAAACTTTGGAAGGCTCTCCTGTAAAATTTGTAAAATGTTCTTGGTCACTTTCACCAATCACCCCACGATATCGTCGGCTTATCTAGAAACGCGTTTCGCTCCGCCAAGCAAACAAGTTGAGAAGATCTAACAGTACCGAGTGTATGTTTACCGGACGTCACGAAACGTCTGTTTATTACTACGTAGATCAAATACATAGATGTGTAGTAATAAAAACGTCTTGCCGTGGCTCCAAGGGGAGATTTCGAAACTGGTACGGTGATTGTGAAGTGGTTGGAACATCTCTTTAGTTGGAAGGAAAAGGGCGGGCGGGAAAATTCGGTATCATAACTTTTTCCGAATGCTGTGGGCTAATTTTTACACGGAGTGTTTTTTGGGGGATAAGTGATACCTAATCGCACGTATCCTAGAAAAGGGGTACAACTCCAAAAATGTGATTTCCAGGAATCTCGTTTCAAATTTCTCTCTTACATAAAAGGCTGTGTTTCCACAGCAACATGTCTGATATTAGTGAGCATTTTCAAGTCAAATTCACCCTTTTACAAATCAAATTCTTCCTTTTAGATATCCAATTCAACATTATACAAACCCATTTCACCCTTTTACAAGTCAAATTCACCCTATTACAAATCAAATTTACCATCTTTGAGCAATGCGAGAAACACGTTGAAGGACAAAGAAAAGGAACTGAATACATTGAATACGACGGAATAGGTGTAGGTAATAATATTAGGTACCTATATATAATATATGTATATAACATATTATGTATATTGCTCGCACTGCTCATTACTCCCATTTCTCTGCCTTTCAACGCAGTTCTTGCATTGCTCAAAGAGGGTGAGTTTCATTTTTAAAAAGGTGATTTTGACTTGTAAAAGTGTGAATTCAACTTGTATGTGAGGTTGGACGGGTCAAGGGTCACAGGACCTTAGGCTCAGAAATCCATATCATAATATCATTATCATTAAGTCATTAAATATCATTATGTTCTTAGACTGTAAAAAATGTTTGTTATATGTATTGTGTTCTATTTCTTGAATGAATAAAAGATTGATTGATTATTGTGAATTTGATTTGTAAAAGAGTGAATTTAACTTGAAAACACTATAGAGAAACCATCTGGATACTGCGACCTGATGGCACGGGTTTCTAGATAGGACTAAGGCAGGTCTTGTATGTCCATAATCAGGGTCGCACTGTGAAGTCGCAATAAGGTCCCGTAACTAATCTCCGATTACGAACTGTCTCCGAAGCACAATTCACGCTCAAAAACAACATTAAAACACATAGATCTATACCCAAAATCTATCAACTCATTGAAAGAGCTACAATTGTGAAAACGTTTAGAGATCTCGAAAAGTTCTTACGTAACAAAATAACGGATGGTCGTGGAAAAATATGGGGCTTTTTCAATTCGATAATTGGCTTCTGCTCATCTTGAAAAGCAATCCAACGGATTTTGGATGTGGGAAATGGATGTTGGATCACGACCTCGTCCAATCTCTAGTTGATTACTGTAGTTAATAAACCGGTAAACGGTAAACTAATTACTGACTAGTAATTAGAATGAATATTCCATGCGTCACTTCTGCCTACGTTACTCTTGCAATAACCTCTCTTCAGGTTTACGAGTTGGTGGGAAGTTGACGATCTTCCCTTGGGATGATTTCCCCAGGGATGACGAAAACTCGTTAATATGCAACTTTCTCTATACTTTGTGTAATTTTCGTTATGCTTCGGAGTTATTGTTGTAGCAGAATGAAAATCATTATTTTACTGATCCCATCATGTGATTTTGTCTATTTGTTATATTGTCGACAGAATAGAATTTAAGAAGTGGATGGTGATTGATGTGAAGCGGAGCAACTCGCCAGCATTTGTCGCTATCCCGTGCTTTGGGTTCGATGAGTGCATTAGCCATCCAACCCCCAGATTAGAGCCATTGAAGCGTCGGCGCCCACGTGAATAGCGAATACCTTTCAATTTGTCCCCTTAACCCATTAACTGGTTTTGTCCGTTGAAAAATACATTTCCTGACCGGTATACGAGAGCTGCGATCTCCAATAACAGCTCTATCACGGGTCAGAGCTTGTGTATACAGCCGTAACCGGTTTCCAGTTAATACGAAAATTTGCTCTGCGCTCTCACGAATAGGCAATGAAGGCGGTTAAAGAGAGTTGGATTTGTAGGTCATCAATTTGTCATCAATCGGAATTTAGTTCCGAAAGTGGTCGACCTTCAGGCGGCAACTGCACTTTGTGTGGTCATGCACTTTTCTCTAGCGCAAAATTTGATAGTGACGAACTCTTCTGTGAGATCCCTGAAACCTACACTATGCCAATTGACTACATTTATAAACCTACTGGATAGACTGATCTGAAGTTGTAAACAACATACTCATAACCCAAAAAAGAGAGTGGACCAGGCTGAACTTGATTGGACTTGTCGCGAAATTACCGCAATCAATATCAAAATGTCATGAAATTTATTAATTTTGCCCAGATGGGGCGGGGTAAAAGATACGAACCTGTAAAATTGTATGATTGACTCTGACTCAGAGAGGGACGTTCGCTCAGATCTTCGCTCAAAATTATGGAAGTTGAGTCTTACCGTAAAAATAACTAGGAGGCTTGGGGGCTCTATAGGCTATTTATTGTATCATGGTCTACGCTGGGAAGTGTGTAATCTATTATACCAAAGTATCCATTTGAAAATATAGATACGTGATGTACAACAATGGCGTGGCTCTATTCGTGGGGGAAAATAACGTTTTATCACTTGGGAGCCCCTTGAAAAGGGCGTATTCATATGCCGAGCCGTATTTTGAGGCTCCGACCAAACCCCTGGTTGTTTACCCATCCGAATCTGGGTCAATAGCCCGCTCGTAAATGATTAGTATAGCGGATGGGGCGGTGAAGAAAGGGAAAAGAAAAAAAAGCGACGAAGATGAACGAAAAACGGGCGGAAGAGGAGGGAAACCCAAAATAAATAAATTCGAAAAGCTGTATAAGAGAGCAAAAATAAAACTGTACGTTTGGGTTTTGGAAGAGGGTGGCCTAAGGAGCGGTCACTACGTATAAGGGGAGATGGCCACATTCACTCGCACTGTATTAGAAAAGGTTTGGGATTTACTGGGTGGTTTGAATCTGGAAGTCTTTTACATCCGGGGGCTAAGAGATGAAGCCTCTACTTAATAAATTGTTGTATAAACTCGCCTTTGCCTGTCTTTGCCTTCGAAAGTGGGTCCTTTGCCAAATCGGGTGTGGCTCGTAGGTGATATCTTAGGCCATCTTATGGTTTTCGTGAGGGGAATAAAAGGGAAAAAAGAGGAGCCGTCTTTATGCTTATAAACAGGCGCTAACGAAAATCGTTGGGTGTCTTCGGTCTCACTAGAGCGTCTGACTCGGTAATATAATGTTTTCTTTTGTAAATAACTTTTTTCGTGTATCCCAGACTTTTGGCGTCGCGTTTCACTATATATGAATGGATAATACTACTTAGTGGTGATCCTGACAAACATACCACTCGCCGGTTTCTGTATCACAATCGTAATTTTTATGAAACACCATCGTACGATTAAATTAGCACCAGCTCAACCTATGCAGCCAAAATATCACCGCTCAAGTGGCAACATCGACACTTTTCATCAATAAGTGGCCCTATGAAAGCTGACCGTTGAAGTGTTACCGATGAAAGTTTTTTTTCTCCCCAAATTCTTTATTTATTCAAGATTAAGTCATACACCCCATCATGCTACTTATCTTGCCTACATAAATCACAGTAACTGCAACTTTGAGCTGCAACTTTGCAGCTCATCAGCTTTTTCAATTTCAAGCAAACTGAGCGTCATTTTGGTCCTCAATCTCGCGAAATACTCGGGTGGTTTTGTCCATCTCAAACGCTGCACTGTTCCATTGCTGTCTAAGATCCGGATCATTTCTAGATTTACATGTCTGTGAAGTCTTTCTTCACTTTCTTCATGGCTTCGGTGACGGTTTCCATTTTCAGGTCACAATGAAGGTCGTCATGTCTCATGTACCACGGGGCATTGGCTATCCCCCTGTAATATTAATACGTATAAATACGTATAGACACCATGTAATATTAATACGTATAAAGAAATAAGGAACTGAGGACTAGTGAATGATCACGTCAAGATGCATAACGAGAATGAATGTATTTTTAGAGAACAAAAGGTGGTGAAATTAGATGCGGAACATATGATAGATTGGATAAGCTTCGCAGTGTTGCCCGGTCAGCTGACTATGTTATTACACCCCCTAAGCATTTTGTTTTGGAAAGTTTGGATATGTTTGATGTTGAATTTTTTGAGCAGCCCCAAATTTGCCTGCCATACGCCCACACTGGTTTTAGAATTTGCTTGAACAGCAGTAACTTGTTGTGAACCTCTAGTTCTGAGTGCCTCACCAGCAACCAATACAACTTTCAATATTTGATGTTGAGCTCGGTTTGTTTTGATCTAATTTTGATGTGCTCTTTCCATTTTAGTTTGGCACCTAGCTTACCCAAGATATTTAGATGTGTTTGCTGGGTATGAGTTGGGAGTTGCTTATAATTGGCTACGCTTTATCTATCTTATAGGTGAAATTCACGTATGCAGATGTGGCGTCGTAGAGTTTGATTCCCCATTGTTGGGTCTATTTCATGACTTTATCAAGGTGATTTTGCAGTTTTTGAGCAGGTTCTTCTGCTGTGTCCCCCTAGGCCGTGAATGCTGTATCATCAGCGAGAGCTGCTGTAACTCCATTTTGACCAGATGACCAATCTCTTGTGTACATTAAGTATAGCACAGGCCCAACGACACTACCTCGTGGGACCCTGCGCAGATATTCTTGTGCCCAGAATACCCTTCTTCATACCTTACTCTGAAGTGTCTGCTACTGATGTAGGATTTAAGTATTTCAAAGTAAGCGTCAGAAAAGCTAATCTAAACTTTGTGACCTACTTTAGTCCGCCCGGTTTATGGAGAAAACCTGGTAGCCACGAAAAATCGACCAAGACATTAAGAAACCCGTTAATGGATGAAATTTGGGATAACTGGTACAATATTCGTTGTAGATAGTACTAGGGTAGTATACGTAATTTATCTGATGGTGTACGATGTTTCTGGATTGAGGCTCCAAATCAACATGCTCGTCGATTCAGGTCATACCATATTCGTACTTATAAATACTAATTCATCAAAATAATTGGGGGAAAAATGGTTCATTACTCGGATCTTTTTTGGTCCGTATCCTTCCCGTCAAAGGACATTCCGAATGTGGGGAGGGCGAAATCGATATTCAGACGCGGGTTTGACGCTCGTGTGATTTGATGCCGACCATTCCCTTTCCCCTTCTTTTGTTGTTCACATAGGAATTCCGCAATTCCACCTCTCCCCCGCTCGTCTTTCAACGATAAAAGTTACATTCCCGATTTTATTGCTCCGGAATGCGGAAGCGGGTGGACAGTATTTTATTGCTTGTTACAGCAACGTTATGGGGAGCGTCGGCAGAGCCGGACTCGGAGCCCCGTTACAGATCTTTCTGATTTCGTTTACCAATACGAAACCTCTCTACAACTGATGTTGCCGTTTTCGTCCAGCATTTTGTAAGTGGACTGCCACACCAAGCTTTCGTAGTTGTTTACCTTCTAATTGGAAAGTAAACCTGGAACTTCGTGAGTCAATGAATGACGTCAAAAATCCTCCACGATGATGATGGTATGATGTAATTCGTAATAATATAACGTGTGTAAATGTGTGAAAGACGTTAAGCAGAGTTCTACCGCCACAACATGACCTGTTCCTACCAAGACTAGTTTCAGATGAATCAATCTCCAAGACTGAGTGAGTGCATAACATATCTCCTCCTCCTTGAAGTAATATAATATATTATATACGCGAACAACTCGAGCTTTAAATCTTACGGGGCTGTCTTCACATCACAACTCGTTAAAACCTAAGTAGGAAACCTATTGGTGTTTCACGAGGTCTCACGCGGATGTTTCGCCTCTTTTTATGACTTATTTTTCTCTCCTTCTTATTCACTAGTTTTTTTACTGCCGCCCCAAAGGCGGAGGAAGACAACGGTAAGCAGGACATTTTCATAGCAGAGAAAACCCGTGAATGAAAAAAAGATCCCTCTGCCTACTCAACCTTCAACATAACGTCCGAAGAAAAGAAGAGTAGGAGATGTGCAGGTTTTCTGGTTGTTGTTGTATGTCATAGGAACAACCTACCGACGGCATCACAATGTTGCCATGTCGTGTTGTAATTTTTCAGAAAACCCCGTTGCCCTTCGTCCTGTGGTTGGAATTTTGGCGGAAATTGCATTTTCTGCCCTCTGGGCCCCTACTTCACCTGCTATACACCAACGACTTGCCAGAAATTGAAGAAAACACAACTGCCACTTTTGCAGATGATATTGGCAACCGGTGAAACCTATAACGAGTCAGTAAATAAACGAAACCTATCCATCTCTCGCATCCACACCTGGACAACCAAATGGAGAATCACACTAAATGAGGCAAAATTGCACGTTGACTTCACTAATATGCAATGCAACTATGTCCCTGCTTACCTCCATGGCCAGGCAATGCCAAAGGCTAACGAAGCAAAGTAAAGTGGAATGACGCTTGATGCCAAACTGAGATGGAAAGAGCATGTAAAGAAGAGGAAAAACCGAGCTCAGCTGGGTAGGCGGTCAAAAAGGTCTATCCATAACAAGATCATCCTGTACAAATAAGTCCTGAGACCCGTATAGACTTATGGTGCACAAGCAACATTATTATCGCAATAGCGCTTCCAGAATAATGTTCTGCGTTCATGCACAGATGCATACAGATACTTCCGTAACGACCGATTACACCTCGAACTTCAAGTGGAATCAGTCAATGAGGTCATACGCAACCAAGCCATCAACCATTTAATGAGGATACAAGATCTCTTGAACGAGGGTGTTGTCCGATTCCTAGACACAGATGATCTACTCCGAAGATTGAAACGTACCAAACCGCATGAGCTTGCACTACTAATGTGAAAACGTCCGAACAATAAGACTAAGTGATGCACTTTAGTTTTAAACATTTAATTTAAAATTCAACATACGAATATTGCTTATAAGTTTACTTGTATATACGTGGCGCAATAAATACACGTATAAAAAAAATTGCTGCCCTCTAGAAACCTAAATGAAAATCTCAAGTAGGCAGTAACATCACTGATAACATCAAATCTTGGATACCCCAAATATACCTACGAGGTTATCACTGTTTTCTAGTTGTCACTTCGTGACGATCGTGTCTGATGATCTGAGATAAGGTCAATCCCGTTGAATCGGCGAGACTATCTTTAACTGCTGAGGTTTCCAACAGCAGAGTTTTCCACGGGGTCTGAACGGCACCACATCTTTCGCCATCACTCCTCAAACCACAGTCACAATGAGACTATCTGAGCTTATAACCGAAGTGGACCCCAAATGACGTACTAAAACTCCGCTGACGGCTCAACTCGTTCAACAACGAAGTACGAGTATTTTTTCGCTCTGCAAAGCGCATTACGATGCTGACATCTAGTTGTAAGGATAATACCCTCCTCATGCAAATGTAAACCAATAACAGTAACGGATGCGTTCCCCGTATCTGCCAACGCTTTCTTTATTGTTATTGTTATAGCAGTTGTAGTTAGGCCGTAAAAAGATATTGAGCCTTTATCATACACAAGGATCTCGCCGAGAAGTTTGGGGAGAAATGGAATAGGGTTGAGAGAGTGTTTGCTCCAGCAGCACTTTCGTGCGGAATGAGCAGTCCGAGGATGGGTTTTTATTTATGACCAAACATGGTGTGGGAGGGTAGATGCGGAACGCAGATAATCTTATAGAAAAGGGCCGAGAATCTGAGATAAGCTTCAAGAGCTCTCGCTTGAATACGTGGCGAAAGAGAAAGACGTTGGGAGCATTTGATACGCCACCTTTCCGCAGTACTGTTTGCAACTTCAAATAACTCCCCTCTTTTGACTGAAGTCTGGGAGCCTTTTTTACTTTGGAAACCAATGAATGGACGTGAATGGAGTTTTTATTTTTATATCTCTTGCAGAGGGCGCTCCTATTCCTCCACTATCTACTTCACAGTCTGCAGGAGTTATGAATAGGAATGCGTCTCTGTGAAGAGCATTCAACTTTCCCCGTCCGTTACGTGAATTTTCTATTACTCAAATGAAGGATTTATGAGATCTGTAAGAGGGATGAGAAGGTCATCCTTTCGACCCTGGTTCGCCTCTTTTTCGGCTTCAAAGAGAAACGAGATCATCGCAAATGGACGGGATCAAGAAAAATACCTTCACAGCCTCCCCATGTTGTGGAGTTACCAATCTCAGTGAGATGATCTCACCAAAGAACCCTATCAACACTAAAATGGTGGCGTTGGATCTAAAAGATCCGTATTTCTTCCCGCAGAAACTACCTACAAAGCAGTAGGTATGAATAATTCAATGAAATGAAATGAAGATTAACGGTAATTGAAAACCGAAGGGGCCTAAACAGCAAAGTGCTCATGGTATCTAGCAAATACCCTTGTAATAATTCGTACTTTGCTGTTTAGGCCCCTTAGGTTTTTTATTACCGTTACTCATTTCAGTGGGCCCAGTTTCATTTTACACATCACTTCTGTATGATTGGTCTTACGATTCTAACGCCTCGTGCTGCAGTAATGTGATTGAATAATCTATTAAAGCTAGTGTTCAGGTGATTTAGTCATTTATTCACAACCTATATGAACATCTCAGGACCTTCTTCTTACATTCTCGTTGGTACAGTGGTCGCCGCTTATATCGGCCAAATCCATTCCTAAGGGGGTTGGCCGATACCACCAGCTGGCCGGAATAGCCATTTGGTTATACCGTCCAAACCCCAAAAATTCGCAAGAAACCGGTATAAGCTAGGATTTAGAAGCTTCAAATTTCAAATAACTCAACTCTTTTATTTCAAAAAACTCAGTAGGGAAAGCCGCTAACAATAGCGAAAGGACAGAATTACGAAACTACATTTTCTTGAAAAAGGGAAACAAGGTGGTAAGTTTTTTTTTCGTTAATCGGCCCATAAATTATATATTATTATGCACGCAACTCCTTGGAATGTTATGTTTTTTGCAATATAACTATTGATTGATTGATTGATTGAAACAAGGAAGCCTCTGAAAGGAAGTCCTTTTCCAAGTTTTGGAGGACGGAGAAATGTTGCTGGTTGCCATGCTGTTCAATTATTGAACTTCAATAGCCCTCCTGATGGTTTCAATGGCTGCACTAAACTCATTTCGCATGACTGGGTTTCTTGATTCTCCTCCCAACTCCATACCATATTTTGCGTCCATTTCTGCAGAAGTATCTTCAGCGCCAAGTAGCTGACGATATCTTCATTGTCAATCTCCACCCATTCCCTCATCTCCATGAGTGGTTCCTCGTTTTCCACGATTTGAGGTTCTATGGGTTCGACAAGGGGTTTCATGCCAGATTTCCTGAAACAATTGACGATGCACGATGGAGTGACATTTTCCCAAGCACTGTGCGACATGTGGATGGCATCCAGAATTGAAATTATTTTCGCGATTTCACTTGAGGTGCCTTTTTCATCGATGATTTTTTTCTCATCTCGCTGCGATACAAGGTTTTGATGATTCCTTGATCGAGCAGTTGAATCAATGATATAGTTAGTGTTGGGCTGGCGTTTTTAGCCGATATAACCGAAGAACCGGTACAACCGATATAAGCGGCGACCAGTGTGTTGGATCTTCTCTTTGTATTTTTTTTTTCAAGATAAAATAAAACTAATTGTGAATTTTGATAGTGTAGCAGGCTAAATAGCACAATATGTATATGTATTGACAACCTGTGATGTATACCATCCACGTAGTTTTTCGGTTACTTCGTGCAACCCAATTTTCTGTTGTCAGTTTATTTTTCCAATGGTTTGTCGAGACAATCAAAAAATTAGGATTTATTTTTGAGAATGTGTAAAAGCCCAATGTTGGAACTACCTACTTTCATTTTAAAGCGGAATTGATAAGATGTGGGGGGGTGTACGTCCTTGAGAGGTTAATAACAGAATAGAAGCCAAAACGGGAAGTAAATGAAAGTCGAGGACAAACCAGATGATAATAAGGGAGAAAATCCAGGGCGAGGCTGCTAATGTTACCGCGACAAGCTACATAATTCAGGGCGTCCTACTCCACGTCACCTGCCTGTTCCTGGTGATATCTGGGGCCCTCTACTTTCCACATCGTCAACAACTTACTGCATAATGTCTGACTCTGCTTCGACACGCGCGATTAGCTCGTAAGCGACACAGATGTTCCAAGTATTTCCAGTTGCCACTTACTGCTTAAGTTTAATGCGTAATTATTTACAATCAGCACTTGCCGAGTTGAACGAGATCCCAGGTGAACAACCTGTCGCGATCGAAAGGCCTTGATAGATGTGACAGGTTCAACTGAATCAGTGACAATTCAACGGTACAGAGACAGCGATATGAGTTATGGATGTGGCCGGGTGTATCAACAGGGGACGTCACTTTTCCACTGGAAATCTATGCACTCTAGGCAATCTAATAAATCTATATCGTTTGGACCTGAGAATGAATGAATGAATCAAGGCCCCCTTCACGTGCTCACAGATTTGATCAGTTACACAATTTGTTACAAAAATCAATTACAAAATTTAATGCAAACATGTTATTTTTCTGGAGTTGTTGGGTGGACAGAGGCCCCTTAAACGTTTAGTAACTTAGTTACTAACTGCCTAATACATCATCCTCAAATTATAATTCAGTTGTTTTATTCAAACTGTGACAAAAAAACTGCTGGTCAAAACATCTTGGTTTACCTACCTACCAGTAATTACGCATGGTAAACAAAAAAAGTACATAGTCTATAGGAGTATGGCTATAAGAGCGAATGTTTTAAAAAATAACAGGTTTTATGTAAAATGTCTCAATTATACTGTTTTACAGCAAACATTGTGTCCATTTTTGCCGAGTAACAGGTTGAATATGAATGTTCAATTCTGTCTCAATTGTTTGCTCGTTTTTGCCGATGAACACCTCCGTTTATCCATTTTTCAACGCTGAACACGATGGGGAAGTCAAAAGTCATCATATCTCATTCCGTTGTCAGATTAGAGCAGATGATTTGCACAAGTAACAACCACGTTTCTTCATCTTCAATGTGCAAATTTGAACTTTTCATCTCAATTCTACCGAGAGTTATCGTCCGGAATGACACATACATAAAAATTTTAATTTATGTACAGGGTGATCCACTCGTCCATGCAAAAAGAAATGTGTGTGAAACTAGGTACGTCCAAAATGGAATGAAATCCCGCCAACCGCATATATTTTTGCTCAATTTGGACCTTGTCATGACTCACTAGTGTGGAGTGATGTGTAGTGGATATAGGTAGTGACCACAAAATATAGGCATAGGTATTGTGGATATAGGTATAGACCACAAACAACGCTCTAATAATTAGCAACGCTCTAATAATTAATTATTAATTAAAAAAACGTTGCTAGATGTTGTAATACAATTGTAACATAAATAATATTTGAAAAAAAAAATGTTTTCAAGATATGTTTTTTGAAGGATTTTTTTTTCTTAGAAAAACCATGTTTCAGCGAATTTTCGAAGAAAAGGAAGCTATTGTTCTCGGTCCAAAATTTTTAAAACTCTAAAACTCGGAACGGAGTGCTCGAAGTCCATGGTCTGAAACGGATTTTGATATAAAATGTTTTCTAAAATTCGTGCTTTAACAATTTTGGACCGAGGACTATTATACTATTATAATAATAGTTGCTTCCTTTTCTTCGAAAATTCGCTAAAACATTCGAAGGTGCGGGAAAATACGTGATTTCTTTTCTTTTTTTTTTCAAATTGAATACGTTTACCTTATTATTTGGTACCTATTAATGGCATATGGTGGATACCTACTACCCACCTGTTACCATGATGTGCAATTATACAATATTACAATACTGACAGTTTATACCTCGCTATTCGGTGCATGATTTGGTGTATAATCTCCTACAATATGATTAGGGATACACGCTTCTCACCTAGCAACGCGTCGTCAGGTGGAACTGCGATAGCTCGGACGAGTGCTCGTTGATCGTCTTCCCGCAAAATTCTCGTAGTTCTCTGATGTGCAGCGTTCACGAAGGTTAAGAAGACAAATCGTACACGATGTATCGAGAGACGGGTCTTCATAAGAGGATCGCGTCCAAAGAGACGGTTCGGAGCGGCGGCCGAAGTCACGAAGGAAGCGGAGGAAACGGACATTCTGACAGAGGTGAGCTGCAACTGTCTTTGATGGAGGAACTCCTTCTGGTCGTTATGGACCCCAGAGGATTTGTGTCTATTTGGAACGATCACGTCAGTCGGGCTCTTAGAGGGTGCATCCTTATAGAGCTGTGGATGAAAGGTAAGTCGACACCAGTACGTGGATACGCACCTACTATTCCACCTACACTTAATTAAATGTTTCTTGGGCAAAATATACATAGATCTAGGTACCGAGAGAATCTTATTAGGATATTGATTTATTATCAATCTTACCGAGTTCGAACTCGATCGTAGGTTCATGGGCACTTTCAGACCGAAAGATCACCAAAATTATAGCAACACAGCTGAAGAAATCGAAGAGTCTCATTGGACGCAGTATTTAATTTTTCTTCATCAATGTTTACAATTATTACCTTCGATAATCCACTATTAGAATCGACCGAGGATAAAAATCGAATAATTCATAGTTATTCATAGTATATTATTTATCCATAATTTATATAAATAAATTATTGTTGGGTGACCCAGGAATTTAGTTGGTAAAATTGAAGAGACAATTTATGAGCCAGTTCCCAACACTCGGTTAATTAAAGAGACATTAAATGTATCTTTGAATACATAATAATAAATTTTAGGAGACTCCCAATACTATATGAAAATTTATGCAGCATGGCTATAAGAGCGAATTCTAGGAGAAATAAAAGGTTTTATGTAAAATGTATCTATTTTACTGTTTTCTAGCAAAGTTCACTTGAACACTCACTCAAATATGGGCAATCTTACACGTATTGGGTAGTTATAGGGATTTAAATATAAAGATTCGGTATGCATCAAGTGTGGTAGGACTCTGTGACTGAAGATCAGTATGTACTTACAATAGTGAATATAAAGACAATAGTCTTCTTCATAGTTACTTGTCATCTTGGGATGAAAAAGTTCTTCCAGTTCCCTAAATACCGTTTGTGTTAATTATAGAATCTTAGTACCACTATAATCATGAAAGATATGCCAACTTCCGCTAACTTAGGGAGGTAGTTGATTCATGCGAGGAAATGGAAAAGTAGGATCAATGCTACTGCAGATTTTTGCAAATCTAGAATTTTGATCAGGTGAAGCATGCAAGAAGGGTTTAGCGTGTTCTGCGTATTTTTCTCATTTTCGATGATAACCATAATGTTCGGTTTTCCAATATAACTCACCTGTAATAATGAGGAAGGATACGTTCGCCAACGAGAGACGAGGGATATTGTTGAACACTAAGGGTTTACCTTTGTAGCGATGAATGATCGCCAACTGTTGTCAATATTGGTTCTGTTCGGATCCTCCAAACAGCCCATTGACTACTGATGAATTGTTTGGATCCAGGGAAGCTGGAGCTCGAGCCGGCCGGGATGAGAAGGAAATGCTTGTTGAGGAGAGCGGTCGTGGTGAAGAGCGCTTCACCCACTGACGACTGCATGCTCAACGAAGCCCTCAAACTGATGAACGACGATTCCACTCACACAGTCCCCGATTGGATCTCGTACTTGGCCGGAGAGACTTGGAACCCTCTGAAGCTAAAGTGAGCTGGTCGAGAGCAAGAGAAATAGTAGGAATTTTAATGACCGGTTCTGGTGGGGAAAAAAACGCTCTATTCGAGTCACGCTGTATGATAGCTCCGGATAAATATGACCGAACCGCATGTCGTCGTCTATGTTTTAACATTTTGCACTTCAACTTTTGTCAAGCAAAAAACTGCTTTCCCAACATTGAGAATCTCAACAAAAAAAAAGAAATCACCACTTGCCCCTACAACACGTTATGGGAATCAACCCCTTTTCCCCACGATTTCCATAGAACTCCGGGATAAACATCGACAGTTGGCCTACGAATCCCTTTAGAATTTACTTCATATGATTTATGATGTCTATTATCCCCAAATAGTTATGATGGACATTTCCTTCTTCACCTCGAATTTGAAGATCTCTTTAAAAAAAGTTCTTAGTTTTCAATAGAAATTGTTCACCGTTTTTGTTCCCCCTTTTCTTGTTTCTCTCTCACATTTCGGTTATTTTCACTAAATCCATTTGTGCTAACCCGAAGTACCACATTTCCTAAAATCCTATGATTCCTCCCAATTAAAATTCTTAAGAACCACAAAAATATAATGCGTAAGTAATGTTTAAAAATGTACTCTGACCTATTATTGGTTGTCAGTAACTATTTATCTATGGTTTTGGCGCCATTGTATTCTGTATAATGGTAAATCGATTTCCGAACAATAAAACGCGTACTTACATGAGATAAGATACTGAAAATTGGCGTTTGATATGGTTTGCAACAGTTTTTGGTATGTCCTCTTGTATCTAGATCTAGATCGTAGATACATGCGCGTATACAAATGTTGATGTCTTTATTGACTGGACTAGAGAATATTATGTACGCTCTAATCTTATGGGAGTTCTATTGGAAATATTTGCTCATAGTGTAATTCTGATTGACTGGAACTTTTTACTGTTTGAAGGTACCACATGAGATACGTGAGAGACCGCCTCTTCAAGGACCTCGTAGAGCGCAGGATCCTCACAACGGAGAAGACCAACTACTGGGTGATGGACGTCAAGTCCCATCCGATCAAAGATGTGGACGTACAGAAAAAGCTTCGCCTGAAGATCAAAGACGCTCTCCTCGAGAACTACTGCAACGACGTCCACCGATTCGACAAAAGAACGTTGTCGCTCCTCGTTCTCGCTCAGTACTCCGGAGGGATTGACGACTGTTTGGCGGGTCTCCCGAACGATGTCCTCCAAATGGCGTTGAAGAGGATCCGTGATCTTGAATCGATGGATTTCGAAATCGAGAGCGGAAAAGGCGGTCCCAACGACCTACATTGGGCCGTTTTCGCCGCACTGAATGACCCATTTGTTGTTTTATGACGGAAATGAATCGATCCTTTGAAACCGTTTTATTCTCTCAAAAATAATGAACCAAAAATGTGCTCATCACTTCCAACCGCACTGAACTGTCGCGGTGCAGACATGAATAAATGTTATGTAAACATCACCATAATAATTATTACTATAAACAGTACGCAGTACCATGAAACCATAAGAAACCTAACTAACGTACGGTATACGACAGCATTTGAATAAATATTAGGAAATACGTTTGGTTGGTTTTAGCAAACTTTGAAGAATCATTACTTCAATATTTTTCAATCGTCCTCAACTTTGAACAAATATTTTGCTAGGTAGATTTTCTTTTGAAAGTGTAAGAAGCTTCCAGAAGCAGGTTATTGTTGGATAACAGTCATCTAATAAGCTCCCAACATAATAAATTTCATATTTATGGGTAACCCCCCCCCCCCCCTTCAGGGGTAGAGGGACCCGATTCTGCACATCTAGGAACTTAGCCTTTTGATTGCCAAGACAGAATTTTTGTGCGAATTTGAACTTTTATCTCAATTTTATCGAGAGTTATTGTCTGGAATGACACACATAAATATATATTTAAATACATATTTAAGTAAATATTTAAATATAATATATTTAATATGGTATTATATTAAATATATAAATGTTATGTACCTATGTGTCATTCCAGACGATAACTAACATACTACTATTCTGTTATACTAATTGAAACAAGCAGGAGCTCAATAATTGGACGGGTTTTGGATCTGCATCAAATTTTCTTTTCCGGTTTTTATGGTTTTGAACAGGTTTAGACTCGTGAAACTGCGTTAGAATTGAAGCTGAGGCTGTTCTGAATCCAATGATACCTCTAATTAATAACTAATAACTCAATTTTTGTCAAAGAACGAAATTAATCGCTTTTAGAAATCAGCTACTTAAGTAGTCTTGACGCATACTATCGTATATTTAGGGAGATTGTGATTGCGTGAAGTACCTACTTAATTTTTGTATCCCGTTCAAGCTGATCGTAACGGAGGCCGTCAATGGGGGTTTGATTATTTATGAAATGTTTTCAGAGGAGTATCTGACACGTGAAACCCACTTGGCGGAGCAGCGAACGTTTAATCGATCTTCGGGAGGCGTAGGGGGTGAAAAACCTTCGATAGAAAGTGGGTAGAGGGAGGGAAAAGATAGCGAAAGTGGAAAAGGCGATAACATTAACGGGAGAGGGAAAAGGGTTTCAGGACAAGGAAGGTTTTTCCCCGTTGAAGCGACGAATAAAGGGAAAAAGTGAGCCAATAATGGGTAATGAAGCGTGAAGCATAGAGAGAAGATAGTGCGGTTATCTGGAGTCACATAGTAGCCCAGGCCCTTCTGCCCTTCACGACCGACCGGTGTTGTAGCCGGGTCTTCCGCTTCCATCACCTTGAGGCACGGCAGGACCTCCAGGAACTCTCTTTTATGTCTAACGGCATCAAATGCTCGGGTTGATCGAAATAATCGATGTTGGGGATTCGTTTTTGGATAATGATGGTTGCTGTTCCCCAGTTCTCGATCTTTTTGTTCGACCGCTCTGGGGATATACGGTTCTGCGGAAGCAAAGACCGGATATCCCTCTGGGTGGGCATATCGCCTAACCTCTCTTGAACAGGGGAACACAGCATCCATACATTAGACATATATTGCAAACGTAAACTCACCAATTCTTAGGGACAGGTTGAAATTTTTCCTTGATCGATTCCAATGGTCTATTACTGTAACTAAGCGTATGCCAAATTGGGTGGAAGATATTTGGAAAATCACAAGTGAAGGAGTGATAAAATAAACAGAATGCTGCATAGAAGCGATACTTACGAATTCGGATCATCACATTTTCTTGTATGCCGATGGTATCCGATGATAACCTCATAACTAAAAAATGGGTAATTTCACAGGAGTTCCTAAAAGCTGATCAATTCCCAGCTAGGAGGTTTTCTTTACTAAAGTAGCCAGAGATACGAGGTCAAATCGATTCCAGAAAATACTTATATTCCTCGCTGATTCTTGTTGGAGAATTCAAAGCGGTTGGAGAAATACCGGCAACGCTTCAATTTCAAAGTTCTTTGAATACTTATCTCTTGAAAACTGCTTGTAAGCGGGATAACTGTGATCTCTCTCCAACTCTTGCCAATCTCCAAAACACGAGGTAATTACAGATTCTATCATAAAAGGGGTACTTACATCCTTTAGGCTTCTATAGGGTTCAAAATTGATTTCCCGCTGAAATTGAACCTTCAGTCGATAAAATACTAAGTTTTCAGTGAGAAAATGAAAGAAACATTTATGTTCTCATCCTCTCCCACACCGGGGATTGGGTGGGATGGCTACTTGGAAGGTACACAACTTTTGTGCCTTCAATTGGTCACTACGCTAAATCCTTCTTGTATGCGTCACCTGATAAAATCCTAGAGGAAATGGGGGAGAAGGATCAATGGATTTAACATATTATGTTAAATCCATTGATCCTTCTTCCCCATTTCCTCGCATAAATCCACTACCTCAGGCCGTTAGATGAAGATGGCATATTTTTCATGATTATCGTGGTAATAAGATTTTATAATTAACACAGACGACATTGAGGGAACAGGAGGAACCCTTTCTTTCCAAGATCGCCAGTAACTACGATTGTATAGTAACTCGTATTATGAAGACTATTGTAAGTACCTACCTACCGATTTTCAGATGTCAGAGAGCACCAGGTCCTGATGCCGAATAGCATCACTGCTTAAATGCCTGTAATTAGCCAATAAGTTTAAGATTACCCAAGTTTGAATGAGATGTTCCAAACATCACATTTTACATAAAACCAGTTATTTCGTTGAAAATTTGCTCTTCTAGCCATGGTGCATGACTGGAACTTTTTTCGATTGTTTCGCAAACAGAACTCTCGACTATGTTTCTCATCCTTCATAAAAAACATTTTATTTTTTTTATTTTTTTTATTTTTACGATTCAATTCATTTATTCACAATATTGCCTGGTAGGCTAATGTGGGGAGGGAGTGGTGTTTGTGTCAGTAATAGTTTTGTGTCAGTCAGTATGGGGAATGATCGTCATCTTGGGGATGATCCAATGTGGGAGTTCGTCGCTCGGTAGAACACGGCTGTCCCACCTCAGTCCTGCAGACCACGAGTGGAGTGGAGCAAAAAAAAAATTAATAATAATAATTAATAATGAAGCCTAAAAACCGTGCGTCGTCGAACGCCAATGTAAACGCTTGCATACGAGTTTGCAACACATTGAGACATTTTCATGTCATATCTCAGCTTTTCGAAGGTCGACAACTGAGTGAGAGTTCTATAAATCGAGAGGTTTCCAACGAATGGTGAACGGTTTTTGTCCGATGACAAATGACGAAGTACTATTCCCCTAGCAACGACTCGGTTGTACGCGGAAATCGTCAGAAACTCATTTGGGACAATTTTCGTAGTCAATTTTAGTAACGGTTTTTGAGTTATGTGCCATATGAAAGACATGAAAATGTCAAAAATAAATTGCCATAAATTAAGATACGGATTTGGATGGTATTATTATGGTATGGATGGTATTATTCCTCGTCCGTGGTGTAGGCTCCTGAAATTAGCTGGAGACAAACACGTGAGCGATATGAACACGAATGACTTCTTACAAAATGACCGACAACGTAATCGGAAAAAAAAGATTTGATATGACAACAGGACGAGAAAGCGGCGCTCCAAACAGCTCAGTACAAGAGCTGGAAAACGGTCATTTGGAGTCGTCCCTCTAATGACCATCTGTAAACGTTCTCCCTGAGAAAAGTCCCGAGTTTTTCTTCCAACATGGCCGAGGCCTTGGCGGTATTGTCTTTCAGAACGAAGGAAGCCTGTTTCTGTTGTCATTGTGTTCCTGGTCCTCACAATACGTTCCCATCCCCAGTCCCATTGTCGACGAAGAGTGCTCGCGTTTTGTGTGGACTCAGGAGCGAGCCTGGCCCACTACCCTTGATTCAGCTGGTAGAGAAGAACCGAACACACAATAACTTACCATTGGCGTATTGTTGCTCGGAACACGTCTTACTCCATTCAAAGGAAGGCGAATTCTTTTGTTAGCCCGCAAAACCACAACAAAGGACCGTTTCAACTTTCAATCTCAATTAACTCATTAACTTCTGACTCCACGCAGCATGACCTAATGCGCGAACTACCCTCAACTTCTGGTGATTTATTAGAATCCTACACGAAACAACAACCATAAATGCCAACGTCGAACCTTCTTTAGTCGTTAAAGTTGGTGACAAATTACGAATAGTCAAGTGGTCAACGAGAACTAAATTACGAGCGAAGAAGTCATGGAAACCCATTTCAAAGTGTATTTCACTTTAGAACCAACTTTTAACGACAATCAAAATTTTAACAATCTATCCAAAAACTTCCAAACTTGCACTCAACATGTGTCAACATGCTTGACAACAATCCACTACTCGAGTCATTACAATATAAACTCACCTATTTTAACTGGGGATAGGTAGGTATCGATTAATCACAATGATTGATTAATTCCCCGAATAATATGTATATTTTTGATCGACGTTTGGTATGCTCGATTAATCTGGTAATCGATTATTTAATCACGATTACCTATTATTTTTCTTCTTCTTTTCGTGTTTTTACTTGAGAGTTGGGACTAATTGACTGTAGTCTTGGTCATTGCCTACAGTTAAGCATAATTATTCGTGAAACTTCACTGGTACAGCAGATTCAAGTTGATTTATAATATTTGATTTGTTTCGATATGTCACTTGTATTTTTTTAAGTTTTGTTCATCATCAACATATGAAAAACTCTGCAAATTCTTGACACAACGGTTCATTATCTTCTTTGTACAGATCACCCTTCTGTCTAGATCACTAGGTCTAAATGTCTAGATCCTAAATGTTAGATTAATTATTATTATCAATTATCACTAATAATTATCACTAATTATTATTAACAATTTTATCAAGTACCTAGTGAAAATTATTATAATTTATTGTTAGGTATTAATAATTCGTATTTATTATTAATAATAATAATTATTATTAATTATGATCAATTAATACGATATAATTCTGGGGTTTTTAATACTACGTCGGTAATAATTTTTCTATAAAAGAAGTACCTACCAACAAACATTCGAAATTACCTTCATTTCCGTAGCACGAAACGCACCTCAGAACAACAAACTCGACATCACTTAAGCCATATGATGATCAAAAGAGCTTGTTAGTATGAAAATGGACCTGTATTTCAACAGTTTGATTCACGATCGGGTTGTGAGGCACAATCTATGAGCCGTCATTGTGAACGAACGGCTGGTCGTACAAAGCTGCGGATGGTCTTAAAAAATTCTACGGAACAAACTCTATCTAAATATGAAATAAAAAACATACCGTCCTATATGAATTTTTCGAGATTTGAGATTTTCAAATTTTCAAAATTCGTTTTGAACCCCTTCCCCTTCACCTAGGGTTATGAAAAGTTTCGAGGATCATTGTGCGCCGTACTTGTTGGCCTCCTGCTAGCCGTCTTACGTCATACGCTCGTGCGTCATAGGCTCTGACGCAATATTTGGCCTCCTGCCAGCAGTCTTACGTCATACACTCGTGCGTCATAGGCTCTGACGTACTTGTTGGCCACCTGCCAGCCGTCTTACGTCATACGCTCGTGCGTAATAGGCTCTGACGCACTTGTTGGTCTCCTGCCAGCCGTCTTACGTCATACGCTCGTGCGTCATAGGCTCTGACGCACTAGTTATCCTGCCAGCCGTCTTACGTCATACGCTCGTGCGTCATAGGCTCTGACGCACTAGTTATCCTGCCAGCCGTCTTACGTCATACGCTCGTGCGTCATAGGCTCTGACGTACTTGTTGGCCTCCTGCCAGCCGTCTTACGTCATATGCTCGTGCGTCATAGGCTCTGACGTACTTGTTGGCCTCCTGCCAGCCGTTTTACGTCATACGCTCGTGCGTCATAGTCTCTGACGTAATGGCCCGCCGGTCGCTTGTGTTCTGACGTGATCTGAGGGAAAGGGTGAATCAAGGGAACAAATTTTTCCCGTTTCAGTTTATGTGCCAAAGCAAAGACATGAAAATGTCAAAAAAATGTGTAAATAGGTACCTAAGCCCAACTGTAATGTCAATTTTCTGACAATGAGTTTTCGACTATAGTTTTCATACCTTTTTACTTAAGTACTTATTGCAATTTGAGACAGATAATGAGCTGTTTGCAAATAAAAAGTCTGATAACTACTTTATTACATCTTATTAATCTATTTTCAAGTTCCGATTCACAGTTGAATGTATTTTATTTAGATGTCGTACCTAAAATTCGAAAACGATGGAATGACGAAACCTGTCGAGTACTGACTCAAGTGACACTGTCGACTTCTAACACATGTAGGTCGACTACTAGTGCAAAACCATGTCGACTACTGAAGAAAATGTTGGTCACTGGTATCGACTACTACCTAGAGCATTGGGATTTTTTACAAAACTTGTTTTTCCCTTTTCAAACCATGTTGAATAATATTTCCCGCTGCCAGGTCTTTTAGGGAAGGATCTTGGGTACACAATGAACAGGTTTGCAATGAGAAAGAAACCGAGTGAATACTGAAATGTCATCCATTTCTGACCTATATTTAAAATTTCAAGTATCTAGCTCATCATCAAAATTTAATTTGTTTAAACAAATAGGTATTATTTAAACAATTTTACAGACAAGAAACCGAGTGAATATTGCATTGTGATCCAGTTCTGACCTATTTTTAAAATTTCAAGTCAATAGCTCAGCATCAAAATTTAATTTGTATTATTACAAAAAGGTATTATTTAAACAATTTTACAGATGAGAAACCGAGTGAATATTGCAATGTGGTCTATCCCCGACTGACGGTTACAATTTCTAGACTGTAGTTTACCTGGAAGATGAAACACTAGGTCTAAATGTCTAGATCCTAAATGTTAGATTAATTATTATTATCAATTTTATCAAGTACCTAGTGAAAATTATTATAATTTATTGTTTGGTATTAATAATTTGTATTTATTATTAATAATTATCATTATTAATTATGAATAATTAATACGATATAATTCTGGGGTTTTAATTACTACGTCGGTAATAATTTTTCTATAAAAGAAGTAGGTGCCTACTGTGCCTACTATCCTAAATGTTAGATTAATTATTAATATCAATTATCACTAATTATTAACAATTTTATTAAGTACCAAGTGAAAATTATTATAATTTATTGTTAGGTATTAATAATTCGTATTTATTATTAATAATAATTATTATTAATTATGATCAATTAATACGATATAATTCTGGGGTTTTTAATACTACGTCGGTAATAATTTTTCTATAAAAGAAGTACCTACCAACAAACATTCGAAATTACCTTCATTTCCGTAACACGAAACGCACCTCAGAACAACAAACTCGACTTAACTTAAGCCATATGATGTTCCAAAGAGCTTGTTAGTATGAAAATGGACCTGTATTTCAACAGTTTGAGTCACGATCGTGTTGTGAGGCACAATCTTTGAGCCGTCATTGTGAACGAACGGCTAGTCCTACAAAGCTGCGGATGGTCTTAAAAAATTCTACGGAACAAACTCTATCTAAATATGAAATAAAAAACATACCGTTCTATATGAATTTTTCGAGATATGAGATTTTCAAATTTTCAAAATTTGTTTTGAACCCCTTCCCCTTGACCTAGGGTTCTGAAAAGTTTCGAGGACCATTGTGGGGTTGGTAGAAACCCATAAAAAAAATTTCGTAATTTTAACTCAACGCTAACTGGGCAAAGTGGCGCGGACGGCGTACGGCGGACGGCGTACGGCGTACGGCGTACGGCGTACGGCGTACGGCGGACGGACGGATTTTTTTTTATTCGATTTTCTGAATCTACGTATCTTGAAACGTAAACCAACAAATTTTGAGGGGGGGTTAAAAAAATTTTTTCTTTGGGCGATTCCAATGGTTCATTATCGAAGATAATAAACCAAAACGAGCAAACAATTGAGACAGAATTGAACATTCATATTCAACCTGTTACTCGGCAAAAATGGATACAAAAATGTTTGCTGTAAAACAGTATAATTGAGACATTTTACATAAAACCTGTTATTAAATTCAGTTGTTTTATTCAAACTGTGACAAAAAAACTGCTAGTCAAAACATCTTGGTTTACCTACCTACCAGTAATTACGCATGGTAAACAAAAAAAGTACATAGTCTATAGGAGCATGGCTATAAGAGCGAATGTTTAAAAAAAAGAGAACAAAATCATAAACGCCAAAGTAAACGCTTGCATACGAGTCTGCAACACATTGAGACATTTTCATGTTGTGTGCAAACAAACTTCGTATCAAGTCATGCGCATATCATAATTCGAATTTAGAGTTCCCTCAAGAGTTTGTATACCGAGTATCAGCTTTCTAGGATGATCAGGGCCGAAACTGGGAAGTAATATCAAACTGTAAAGTACCTACCTAATTCCAATATCAAACAACTTCACTTCTGATGGTCATAATTTTGTCAATATAAATTATTGAGAATGATCACCTGTGTGTAAACAATTATTTAAACAATCACGCTCATACCGCAGCTTGTCGGCCACGCACTCCGCAGTGGTTAACGTAATATGGTTAGGTAAATCGAGAGCTATCCAACGAGTGGTGAACGATTTTTGTACGATGATAACTGGCGAAGATAAAGTTCCGTAGCAACGAATCGGTTGTAAGCGAAAATCATCAGAAATAACGAACAACTTCACTCCTGATGGTCATAATCATCATTGTGGCGACTTGGGACAAATTTCGTGACGATTTTCGTGACGATTTTCGTGACGATTTTTTTTTTTATGTGCCATATGAAAGACATGAAAATGTCAAAACATGAATTTTAATTTGTATTTGATGCAGTAATTTCGTAGTTGACCCTATTAAATCGAAATTTTCCCTAGACGACACCAAGGGGCTGCGAGGATTACACTATTATTTATACTAAGTGGTACTTGATGTTGCATGTGTGCACTTACCCTCGATGTATGCCAATGGATAATACACTATTAGAAACTCCAAAGATGATAAGGCAAGAAAACGAGCACACATCAGAGCAGTTTACTTAGACATTATTAAATTTCACAAGAAATGTTCTACAAATTGTTTTTACACATTCTCACGTTCAAAACTTATTTTCCAAAGAAGTAGGAAGAACATAGAGTGGTATCAACAATTATTTATGAAAAAAACTTAATGACTGGAAAAATCCTAACAAGCCACGTGAATGTAAGAATGTCAAGAGACAGCTAAAATTTGAATGAAGATGAAGTACTTATCAATGAAAAGAAGCATAAATATGTTGATAGCTAGAAGTAGAATATAAAGAAATGAAGAGATTGAGATAAAGAGAGAGTGATTTTGAATTCAAACTCCTGAAATTTAGTGATAAAGTAATAAATATGTAGTATAATGAAAAACTTGCGTGAATTAAATCATTTCATTCGGAGAAGTTGTGCACCTCAAGTAACAGAAACGATTCTGGCGTCATATTGATAGATGATTTTATTTGAACGTTGGCTAGGAAAGTGAAGTGGTGGCTGGTTGGCCTATTTTCGTAAAATGCAGCCAACGTGCGAAACACAACTTTGAGACCAGTAGCAAGCTGATTATATTCCACTTAACAACGTTGTTCTCACGTTGAGTCACTCAAAATTAAAGAAACACGTCCACTCAAGTTAGATATTCGGATTCACGCAAGTTTTTCGTTGTTTTAAAATGAGCATGATCCCAAAGACTGAAACTTATTATAACGAAATAAGGAAGACACCTGCATTTGTCATCATTCCACTTAATATTTACATATATGATTCATTAAGAGCTTTATTCATCCATTTTACATTAAAATAAATTTTACAAAAGAAGAAGCTCGAAGTTTCACAACAAACTGTACATGTAATAAATTACAGTAATTTTATTTACAGCAATGGGCTCTATGTACACATATTATTTACGAACCTATGTTGACTAATTAGTAAATTCATCAGACCCGTGAACGTAAATTACCTGTGACCAGATAACGGAACATCCTGCACTCGTACTAATAACTTTACAATAAAAAAATGAAAAAAACACCAATGATGCCAAGTTCAATGTTGAGTTTCTGATTTCCAAAAGCCGTTAAATCCATTTTTTTGAAGAAAAATGCAGTTAGGGGTATCGTTGGATTAAGTACAGCCTCAGTTTTAATTCTTATACGGTTTCAAGATTCAAAATCTGCGGAAAAGCTGAACAATTGGAATTAAAGGTTGCAACAGTTCTGAAACCCGTCAAAATAATATTATTCAGCTCCATCTGGTTCGAAATCCGCAGGAATAATCATAGTTCTATGAACCGTCAAAGATAATATCATATTATGTTGTAATATCAAGTAGCCATATCTGGGTCCATAATGCGACACAGCGTCCACCGGCCCTTCCCTAAATACATTTTTTTGCGTTATTTTGTCATCAGAATACCCGTTTTTACGATATTTTGCCATCAGAAGGTCCGTCTTAGCGCTATTTTGCCATCAGAAGGCCCGTTTTAGCGTTATTTTGCCATCAGAAGGACTGTTTTTACGTTATTTCGTTCGCAGCTACGTTAATAACTTTTTCTGTTCAACAGAGACCTTGTTGGATTTTTCAGACATTCATCATTTTATTGTTATTTAAAAAACAAACTTTATTCCACCTCATCTGAGTCATCTTTTTTGTGTCTTTCTTGCGTTGTTTCACTTAGAATAGAGGTAACGGCTTTTGGAAATAGACGACGCAAATGAATGGACGACTCATATTTATAGTGAATTGAACATAAACATCCAAAAATAGTTACATACAAATAAGTATGCAGTCGGCGGTTTAAATTTACCCTTAATTTTAAAAATTCAATTCTAAGGCCTACGAGAAAATAATTCGTAGGAATAACGTCTAGAGTAGAATAATAAAGCTTATTTGAAACTCTAACTCAGTTCTTATTTAGTGTACCTACGTAAGTGAGAAATGTGGTAAGGGATGATAGGAGTGGGGGGGGGGTTGTCTGTGGGATTTTTAAAGGACTCAAGCTTCCCACTGTCACCACAGGATCGCAGTGTAGGGCGGTGCTGCCATTCTGGTCCCCTTCCTTCTACCGGTCTCTACTCGAAACTAATCAACTCCCAAATGGTTTCTGTCTAGTTATTTCGCTCTTTTAAACAATTTAAAAAAAATGAGAACAAGTAATTTGGACTGTTTTTCAGCCGAAGTCTTGAATTGGTAAGTTTTACTGCTGTGCCCGATACAACGGATGGATATTTTTACTAGTATCCGATACCGGAGAGAACACTTGAAACCTTAAGTGGGCAAGATTTCAACTAATTGCAAGATTCAAAAACCAAAGTACCAAATTACTCAGTACGAAAGAATATACTGATACCTACTTCACACATATCGATAGGTATCCAACGTCACAAATTCATGACTACGTGAATAATTGCCCTATTATTAACTATAATAACACAATGACGTGTGACCACTCAAATAAGGACTTTTTCCCAAGCGTATTAAAAAAATTTCAGTTTTTGAGTTATTTTGTTTCAGCAAAGAGGTCCTGGATTGTAAATTTGATGCGACAACTTTTTTTTCTGTTCCTTTACATACACCTAGAAATAATGCTGATTGTGATTTGGAATATCCAGATGCCCTAAGAGTACAGTTTGAATGTATACACCGTAATACACTTCATGAATTTTCCAATCGACCAGAGTGGAGGGGGCTAGAGAAACCAGTCATCTCCTCCCTCTCTCCTGGTTCATCAATTCGTGTGAAAAACGGCCATATTCACCGAATCGGAAGAAAACAATCCTCATACTACTAACAAGTTGTATCAAATATTGAAAGCGAAATATCGGTATAATTAAATCGATACTAGAGCAACTCCTAACATCGGAAAATTGATACTGACATGAAAACTTTGCCCCAACGTTGAAAGCTCACTTTTGGTTTCGAAGGACTGCGTTGAGTTCGACTTTTGTGGTTCGGAAGGAAGAGAACCAGAACGAGATCTTTCACCGCATACTACGGTTTATACATTTTTATTTTCATTTATTCCTTTTTTCTGGATCCAAATTCAATAGAATTGGGAACAGCGCAGAGTTTATTTAAGTTTGTCGACATTAACCTTCATAAAAAAATATAATTAAACAGTTCGAAAAATGTTGTTACAAGTAGTGGTCGAGGCAGGGCGTGTAGCTGGGGGCGGATTCCAACGCGAAACGCGGCTGTCCAGCACATTCTCGTGACCCCTGCCTGAAACAGAAAAAAAACAAGGTTTCAAAATTCAAAAATAACGTTGGAGTTGAATCGATGTTACACAAATAAACAAGGTACCTAGTTTAGAATGTAATGCGTGGTATGTAGATAGTACTCGTAGTATGGAACGTACCACCGAATACATTAATTCATGTTGCATAAAGAAGTTATATCGGTTAGACAAAGTAATATGAATCTATACAGGGTGGCCTTCAATCATTACTTATTTTGTATCCAACGTGGAAAATTACAATAAAGTTCCAGTCATGCAGCATGATCTTACGAGCATCTCGTATAAGGAGATTTTTCAAGTAAAAGCCCTTTAAAACCTACTTGGAGATGTATAGGTAATAAGTAATATAAGGTAAAAGTGGTTTGAAAACTGTAGATGGCAATATCAAATACGGCAAGGGCATCTGCCTCCTACACATCAGTAGACAATTTCTGTTTTTCACGCGATTTCTTGGTCAGATTACATCTTACATGAATTCTGGAGAGGGATATTGATTGTACCACTTCCTAGGAACCCAATGAAGCCAAGGAAATTAACATATTTGATTTATTTTAGATGATATCTTTATGATAGTGAACGATTTTCAGAAGGCTTCTGAATTTTTCTTCCATGTCATACAGGGCTAAAATTGGGTGTCCGCAAAATAGTACGAATACACCCTTCGGAACCAGTATCATGCACATCAATTGACACTAAACGATCGAAGTAATTTTACGTATTTAGACAATATTAAACTTCTAATACGCTTTATTAAATGTGTTACCATATTTTGAATACAACATTCCTCAGGAATAATTAGATTACTCAGTATGATATGGTTCAAGTAGTTTTCAATTTTCTAGTTTTGGGGTCACGATGTTGAATAACTCGTAGAAAGTGGATTTGATGCGATGAAAAATAGGTGCAGTTCTTCATGGAAGCTTCATCATGTTTTCAGACAATGGAACCGGTCACAGACGCCCCCGTTAAGTTAACGTCCGTGCAGCCTTAATGCGGCAGTGCCAAGGACAAGTTAGTTAATCACCGTTAATATTAAGCACTCTATTTGTTGAACTGACCATTCTGCGGTCGTTATCTCTGAGGGTGCTATTCATTGTGGCAAGGTGCCAGGGAGCAGGGGCCTTTGCTGCTCTAATACTCCTGGATATTAGCTACACGTCTGAAGCTCTATAGACATAGCCCTTGGTCCCATTAGAGAGCCGCGGCTTATGTCTGACTCACGACCGAGTCATTTTGTACGATGTTCGTCTCAATTTGTACGACGGAAACCTACGAGAGTTTATGTTGCAGTCGATAAGCGGTAATGACGCGTTGACCCTCTAACAGAGAACGCAAAGTGTTGAAAATAGGCCACGAAACTCTGCAGTTCCAACCCGAGCGGAAGTTTGTCCAATTTAGATCAGCTCTCTGGATTGTGGACTCGAAATGTAGTACTTACAGGGGCCTTGTAAAAAAAAAGTCGGGGATCTCTGGGCTCAATTCCAAAGTTAAGGAACATTTGAGGGATTGTTTGGTGATGTTAGTGGGTATGTTTGCTGAATTTCGAACTCGAGGACCCTGTTATTAAAAAAAAAAAAAAAAAAAAAAAAATAGCTGAAAGAGCATTGAAGTGATTGGATTGAGAAATTCACTTATAAAATAGTATTAACACGTCGTATAGTATGTTGAGGGTAATTCAAACCAATGGAGGGGTGACAGAAAAGGGAGAGGGGGATTGTACAAGAGAAAAGTATCGAGGAGGGAGGTGAGGGATATGCATTCATTTTTCTGCATTTTTTCATATTTTATGAAAATTTTACATTATTTGGACCGGTTTTATCATGGTTGTTATTATTGAGCCAAAAACACTTTGACAAATGAATTTAAAAGTAAATTTTATGCTCTTTAAGGTGGTTTTTCCAGATTTTTGCTAAACCACATGTTATAGAAGTTGTGAGCAGAAAACCAATAACAGAGATCATACACTGTACCATCCTCAAACTTTAGTTATTTTACCATCCTCATATTTAACTCATACCTCTACCATCCTCAATTCAGTTATTTGTCTGAATGCAATGTGTCAGTTTAATTTTGCTAAATTTTATTTGTAAATAATCATTCTATCCATATGGCTGTATATTGTGCTTCATTAATGCCAAAAACTTTTAAAAAACCCTCATATTTAGTTATTTTACCATCCTCATATTTAGCTCGTACCTCATACCTCTTCCATCCTCATATTTAGTTATTTGTCTGAATGCAATGTGTCATTTTACTTTTGCTAAATTCTATTTGTAAATAATCATTCTATCCATATGGCTGTATATTGTGCTTCAATAATGCCAAAAAAACTTTTAAAAACCCTCATATTTAGTTATTTTACCATCCTCATATTTAGCTCGTACCTCATACCTCTACCATCCTCATATTTAGTTATTTGTCTGAATGCAATGTGTCATTTTACTTTTGCTAAATTCTATTTGTAAATAATCATTCTATCCATATGGCTGTATATTGTGCTTCATTAATGCCAAACAAATGTTGAAAAACCCTCACATTTAGTTATTGGTCTGAATGCAATGTGTCAGTTTAATTTTGCTGAATTCTATTTGTAAATAATCATTCTATCCATATGGCTGTATAATGTGCTTCATTAATGCCAGATAAATGTTTAAAAAACCTTCATGTTTAGTTATTCTACCGTCCTCATATTTAGCTGATACCTCTACCATCCTCATATTTAGTTATTTGTCTGAATGCAATGTGTCAGTTCAATTTTGCTAAATTCTATTTCTAAATAATCATTCTATCCATATGGCTGTATAATGTGCTTCATTAATGCCAAATAATTTTTTTTAAATCCTCAAACGTTCCCACAAATTTTCGTTAACATGAGAATTGAGTCAGGTGGAATGTACATAGTTCCTGGACTTGGCGAAATCTCTCCAATCTCTTTCAGTGCCTGATCAATCTTGCGCCTCAAACACAATTGGGAGGAAGCAGCCATTCGATTCGTCGAGAAATATAATATAATATATAATAAAATGATTTATATTAATAGCCAACGGGACGGGGGTTAGAAGAAAATGGGAGGGGACAAAAGGTGAGTTGATTTATCGAGGCGACATGAAAGGAAAGTCATTTCTCAATATCTCGGGAAAAGCGGGAAACCTCGGACGGGGCTGGAGGGCAAGAGAAGCGATGGTATCGGCCTCGAAAATGATATTGAATTTAGGAGAAGCTCTCGACACTCGGGCGTAACACCGGGCGCTGTTCATACGCAGCGTTTTTCGGTTTCTCGCTGACGAGGGTTTTTTTTCCACCACTTTATATTGGTCCGCTGTTTTCCTTCAGCGTTTCTTATTGAATTCGTGTCGTAACTCGGGTAATTCCAACCGAGTGAGCAGCTGGCTTTTATGAAATACGATTCGACACGGCCGATGACTGTCAGTCCACTGATGGGAACGCTCAAGTGCCCGAGTACACCGCAATATGAATCAGTGTGTTAAATAAAACCCAGGACCATTCATTACTGATCAAATTGTTCACACTACAATCCCCACCCATGAGAGGAGCAAAATAATTGATGTTGACACACGAGAATCAGATGCAACCAGATGCTAATCGGTTGGGCTCATCATTCCTGTCACATTTTCTACTAATTCCCCTTTAGTAGTTTTCGTAAATCCTTCAGTGTCTCTTATAAGAAATGCGATCTTTCGTTGATTAAATAAACAAGTAAGTAGGAGTGGAAGAAATATCATGTGTGAGCAGAGGGAGGTCGTTTACCACTCCATTACTCGCGCCATAAGTAGGGTTTGGAATTTTGGATATTTGCATAATATGCAAATATCCAAATTCCAAAATACCTGGTAACCACTACAAAAAATTACATATTATGACATATTATAAATGACATGTAATGTCATATTTTGTAGAGGTTATCAAGTATCAGTGGTATATCTTCTTTCTTCAATGTTTGTAAGCTTTCCCCACTAATTTCAGTTGGACATTTCAAATTTAAATTTGAAATGCAAATTTAAATTTGAATATATTATATCACGAAACTTTGCATGTGCAAGCATATATCTCGCAAGAAATTACTAGGGTTAATAGAGAGTTCCTAAGAGATAAATCCATTCAGATGTCGACTTATCTACTGGACACATCTAAGGCGAGCAACTTCCGGATGCTAACCAATATGGCGGAACTGCTCACATGTTAAGTAACGTCAAGTCACCTTAGCACAACGCGAAATCCATCCCTTAGGCGCTGCACTGCTATGATAACAGTGTTACCCCGGAGTAAGGTTACGCACATGCGCAGTTGAGATAAGTTCCAAGTTGTTTCCGTAGGAATGACCCCTTAGGAACTCTCTATTTTTTTGCGAAAAACTGCATCTAGTTTCTAGCACCAGAGTTTCTCTGGTGACCGCTATACAGATCAGGGAGATACTCGACTGATTGATAATAATTATTATCTCGAGTGTCTCCCTGATCTGTAGCGCTGTCACCAGAGAAACTCCGGTGGCCCTGAGCTGGAGTGACTTTCTCGATGTAAATCGATAGTTCCATCATGTAGTTTGTTAATTCAACGCGGTTTGCGGGTCGGAAGGATTCAGTTCCAAATAGCGAGGAGCAGAACCAAAACCGGAGTTCTCCGCTAAAAGTTAATTCGAGTCGCGCTGAATTCCCGTCCGCGACCCGCTCGGTCTCATCTGAGCTGATGCCCTGAAGCCGAATGATCATCCATCAATCCATCATCCCCCGCACCGCCGCTTCGAAAACCTTCCTGTTCTTCCTGCCTCGCTCCATCTTGTTTCAAATCCCACCTCGCCGACATCGACCCGAAATTCACTAACGGACCCATTCATTTGCCCTTTCGAACAACCCGAGAGACGCCAGGGATTGAGCGAGATACTCCAGTAATCCAACTAGACTGGAATGATCACATCAAAATTTGATTTAATACACTGTGGCCAGTCTCCGTCATAGCACTCGCAAACTTTGTTACCTACTTACAAGCAGCTAAATCCCACTGAATACAAAGCGTCTTATGCACATAACCCTCTTGAAGCCCATTTGGCATTACGCCTGCGCCATATGGGGTTCAGCAAGCGACACCCAAATCCAACGTATTACTACTCAGCAAAACAAAATTCTCCAAATTTCCACAGGAGTACCCTGGTACGTGCGAAATACGACTCTGCATTCAGATCTCAATATGCCAACAGTTCCAGCAACTATCTCTACAGCATATAACAGCATGGTTTCCCGTATGATCTACCATTGCGGCTATACCTCACGAATCTCGCCCACCCAGACTGCAAAGACGGCTTAAACGGAAATGGCACTAAGACCTACTAGTTCCTGAATCCTGATAATTATTTCCTACTTCTAGTTACCATTATTCTGTTACTGTTCAATCTTGTATGTATGTATTTTTTCCGTTGAACCATTAGTAGTTATATTATTCTGTGATATCTAGGCCATGGGCTAATACCATCAGTCATTAACTCATAGTACTAGATAGTATATAACAACCACTGGGTTGCAAATATATCACAAGTGTCATACGATATAGTGTATAAGTCTGAAATGTGCATACTTGATAGTATGCATACTGGGTTTATAACAAATTTTATCTCCTTTCTTATGCCGTGTAACACCTTAGTTTATGGATTTAACAACGCTGAACACGAAGGTTAAGTCAGAATTGCGGTATCTCATTCCGTTATCAGATTAGACCAGACTAGAGTGGATTATTAGAGATTAGAGATTAAAAATTAGAGTGGCCAGATTCTGCCCATCTACGAACTTAGCCTTCAGGAGGACAGATTTCTGCGCAAATTTGAACTTTTCATCTCAATTATATCGAGAGTTATCGTCTGGACTAATACATACATAAACATAATATTTCGAATTTGGCAGGTATGGAAAATCTTGAATTTGGCACGAAAAACCTTGAATGTTGTTTGAAAAATCTTGTATTTGGTTTGGAAAATTTTGAATTTGGATTGGAAAATTTTGAATTTGGATTGGAAAATTTTGAATTTGGATTGGAAAATTTTGAATTTGGTATGAAAAGTCTTGAATTAGGTATTGAACATCTTGAATTTGGTATTGAAAATCTTGAGTTTGGTTTGAAAAATGATGATTTTGGTATTGAAAATCTTGAATAATTCAAGATGTTATTTGGTTTGGTAAAATTATGTTATCAAAATGTTATCAAATTATTTGGTTTGGTAAAATCTTGAATTTTACTTGGAAATGCTATATACAGGGTGTTTCATTTCGTGACGGTCACAGACTAGGAATCGATTCTGCAGTTAATTTCAGATGGACAATGTCCTGTAGCAATTTTTTTTTACTCAGCTAAAAAATGGAGTTTTGCTACTCACAAATTATGAGAGTTGTGGTCATTTTAGTGTGATAAAGTCGAAAACACGAAAAAAATCTTTAAATTGAAAAAACTCCATTTTTTAGCTGAGTAAAAAAAAGTTGCTACAGGACATTTTTGACCTGAAATTAGCTACAGAATCGATTCTTAGCCTGTGACCGTCACGGAATACAGGTATCATTAATCAGGTATCATTAATACCTGATGTTATACAGTTATTAATGATCGATACTCCATCATATCGAAATATCGATATTGAAAAAGGGAGGGAGTGGGATTGTTATCGCTGGGAAGGTTGCATCGTTATTTGTCTTAATGTTATGCTGTTGCTCTTGCAAGTTTTGGTTCTCTCAATTCTTAGTTTATGCCGTTTTTTTTTTTTTTTTTTTTAAATACTTTTATTCAACTTTTGTATATTATAATACTGTGGTGTTGTGATGACAATAGCGAGTTAATTTGTACGTACACAAGTACAGTGGAACATGTATGAGGGTGGCTGTCCAGCGACAGTCCCTCTTTACTTCAATAGGATAATATTGTAAGACGTTTCAATGTAATGGTAAATAGTTGATGGAATGATAATTAATAATATTATAGTAGGTATTGTACGAATAAATGACTAGACGATTTCCGTTAGGTCTGCGGTTCTTTTTCTTTTGAGCCGTCGGGGGAGCCGTGTCCGATCCCATGATGAACGCAATTCTTGGAAAGTTGTTGAGTGGTGTGATGTGATGGTATCATGCATACGTCTCATTGATGATTTGATGACGTCTTCCACCGTAGGCACTTCCAGGTCACGGTGGATCACATCATTCCTTACAAACCACGGGGCATTGGTTATCATCCGAAGCACATGGTTTTGTTGTGTTTGAACCCGTTTGATTTATGAGCTGCTAGCAAGGCCCCAAATCGTGCATCCGTACTGCCATTCAGGACGTACATCCGTACTGACATACAGGAATTCCGTTTTGGTTTATTATCTTCGATAATGAACCATTGGAATCGCCCAAAGAAAAAATTTTTTTAACCCCCCCTCAAAATTTGTTGGTTTACGTTTCAAGATACGTAGATTCAGAAAATCGAATTAAAAAAAATCCGTCCGTCCGCCGTACGCCGTACGCCGTACGCCGTCCGCCGTACGCCGTCCGCCGTCCGCGCCACTTTGCCCAGTTAGCGTTGAGTTAAAATTACGAAATTTTTTTTATGGGTTTCGACCAACCCCACAATGGTCCTCGAAACTTTTCATAACCCTAGGTCAAGGGGAAGGGGTTCAAAACGAATTTTGAAATTTTGAAAATTTCATATCTCGAAAAATTCATATAGAACGGTATGTTTTTTATTTCATATTTAGATAGAGTTTGTTCCGTAGAATTTTTTAAGACCATCCGCAGCTTTGTAAGACCAGCCGTTCGTTCACAATGACGGCTCAAAGATTGTGCCTCACAACCCGATAGTGAATCAAACTGTTGAAATACAGGTCCATTTTCATACTAACAAGATCTTTGGAACATCATATGGCTTAAGTGATGTCGAGTTTGTTGTTCTGAGGTGCGTTTCGTGCTACGGAAATGAAGGTAATTTCGAATGTTTGTTAGTAGGTACTTCTTTTACAGAAAAATTATTACCGACGTAGTATTAAAAACCCCAGTATTATATCGTATTAATTAATCATAATTAATAATAATTATTATTAATAATAAATACAAATTATTAATACCTAACAATAAATTATAATAATTTTCACTAGGTACTTGATAAAATTGTTAATAATTAGTGATAATTGATAATAATAATTAATCTAACATTTAGGATCTGGACATTTAGACCTAGTGATCTAGACAGAAGGGTGATCTGTACAAAGAAGATAATGAACCGTTGTGTCAAGAATTTGCAGAGTTTTTACTTATAAGTTTACCCATAGGTTTTTTCATCAATGAATTTTCAAGCCTGATTAGAAAATCTTGTTTTTGTTCAATCGATAATATTGGAACAAATTATCGATATCCCAATATTATTGAAATTTGAATAGGTATCGATATTATGATATTGAGCCGTCTGACATTATGGATATCGATATCCCATCCCTACTAATAATTTCCTGAGCAACGGCTGGGCGATTGGGTAATCGAGATGATGATACTCCACTCCCCCTCCGTCATTTCATATTTTTCGCCTTCCCTTCCCCGCGCGGTCACGATGATCTCCACCCCCGTCATTCCCCGCCCGTCACCGTCCCGCCACACGTCATTTCAACCCCGTCACCGTCCCGCCACACGTCATTTCCCCCCCCCCGTTACCGTCCCACCGTACGTCGATCCTCCCCCGTCCACCACCCCACGTCCGACCGCCCATAAAGATGTCCACCAGAAATGTATCGGGAGGCGGACCCTTTCTCCCCTCCACCCCCTTTCACTCCCCCTGAAGGGGGTTGATTTATGTTGAAATGCAATTACGGGGAAATAAGTTTGAGGCCGTGGAAGTTGGATAACATAAAAAGAAGAAAAGGAGACGGTTAGGGGGCGGCGGGAGGCGGCGATGGGGCGGCGAGGGGCGGCTGTGCGGCGAGGGGTGGGGGGAATGTGTAGCGTTCTTTACTACCAGTTTATAAACGTAATGAATGGGCTCTTCCTCCTCAGAATACGAGGGGTCGGTTATATGAAGGCGAAGTGGCAAAGGAGGAAGGACTGGAGAGGTGGGGGGGGGGGGTAATATGTAAACTGTGGGAGGACGTTCTGTAAGCGATACAGAGCCATTTTCATACACGAGCACACTTCGAGTGTGTTCACCGCCATATTATTGGCTCATGGAATCCATTTACCAGATTAACCCTGCGGAATGAAGAAGAAAAATACAATGGAAATCCCCTTTGTCTCCCGACATTCAGTTCGATTAATAAACTCACAGACACTCGTCAACTTGTCGTTGTTTTGGTCCAATTCAGCAGGCGCCGATTCTCCTCGAAGTTGGATAACCCGTGCGTTGCTCACGATGGATTAGTTGGTAACAATGAGATGGTTTCATTGGTTTATAGCAGCGGTTCCCAACCTATTTTCACTGCCGTACCCCTTGAGATAAATTTATTTCAAATTGTACTCCCAAGAAAAAAAGTTGCAAGAACCTTAATCATGGAAAGTAAATATTTACGCAAGAGTTTTTTTTTAAATCTTTTATTTGACAATAAAGTTATTGCTCCAAAATTAGGCCTATATGTGTTTCTATTAAACTTAGTAAATTCAAAATACCAATAACTGTAAAAAAAATAATAACAAAGTAAATACAATGTTTCTTATCACGAAAACATACTAGAATTAGCAAATAAGTTTATCGAAAAAAAAAAAAAATCAAAATTATTCTTAAAACAAGTCAAAAGTCGCCTTCACTTTCGGGGTCTCCAAGAAGTATCCCTGTGAAAAGCGTGTTGGCAAAGCCTGCTGGGTACAAGCATATAATTTTGTCTTGAATAGCTGTTGAACAGCACTCCTGTTTGAGATAGCACGTTCAAATTGTCACAAAGAATCTGTCTTGGCAATCGAAAGGCTGAGTTCGTAGATGGGTGGACTTTGGCCACTCTAAGAGGGGTTTAGGGGAGTTTAAGGGGGGGGGGGGATCTGATAAATTCCAAAAATAAAACAGTCTGACAAGTGACACGTCATTTTGGAGATTTTGCAACGCTGATTACGGTGGTGAAATCATAATGCTGTTCACGGTTCAAGAGCTCTAATCAAGAGCTCGTAATAGCGGAATGAGATATCGCAATTCGGACTGAGAGCTATTTGGCAAACAAGGAGACAAAATTTGTTACAAAAATTAGTTGTTTTAACGTGTGCTTGTTGTGAATAAACGACTGGTCGAAAAACGATCCTGATGGTCTTGACATGTTCTTTGAGCCCGCTATTTTTTCAAATTTTATAATTTAGGTCAGCTCTAAGTGGCGGGGACGGCTGGTGGTTCGTGTGGTTCCTCAGCAATAATAAACCAATACAGTGAGAGGTTCGAAACTGTGGGTGAATTCACGGCAGAATGGAACATCGACGTCGTCCGCAAAACACGACTGCGCCAATTCACAACGAGAAAAGTCGAACGGTTCTGTCGAAAGTTTTTCCCTTCAAAGAGTATCGAACTGAGGGAAAACTCCTCGTAGGTGGTAAACAGACTCTGGAAAACTCCGAAGGTCTAGCTTTCGTCCTATCGGTCCGTCCGAGTCGGTGACGGTGCCGACCCCCGTTTTCTCCTCCAGAGTCGGTAGAGAAGGATCTTGAGACATCGCCCGGATATCCGGTCGACCCTTCTCGACTCCTGGCACAGACCCGAGGGCTGTCGAGGGTTGTTGACTTCCTTCGTTTTTTTCTTCTTCTTCTTCTTCTTCTCCTTCTACGGGCACCATCTTCAAACTACCTTATTTACCGAATATATTTATAGGTGAAGGAGCTTGGAAAACCGGCTTTCGACTTGAACCGCACTTAAGGAGTTGGCACGGGTTTCGGCGCAAAATAACTTTCCCCGAAAGTGTAACACGTGGCGGAATGAATTGACGGATCGCTGATGATACCAGAAGGTCCAGTTTGGCGAACAACCACGAGGGAGCGACACCAAACAAGAAAAACTCTGCAAATTCTTGACACAACGGTTTATTATCTTCTTTGAGCAGATTACCCTAATCCAATGAAACTCTAGCTCATCATCCAAATTAAATTTAAAATACCATACGAATTTCTTTCATATCATACCATACTGTACTATACCAAATCATACATACAATAATATACCATACCATACTCATACCATGTCATACAATCCGAGTAAATATTGCATTGCCATCCAGTACTGACCTATTTTTGAAAATTTCAAGTCATTATCACAAAAAGGTATTATTTTTAAACAATTTTACAGATGAGAAACCGAGTGAATATTGCAATGTGGTCAATCCCCGACTCACGGTTAAAATTTCCAGTCTGTAGTTTACCGGGAAGATGAAAAAAAGGTACTTTTATGTTGGGCGGCTGGGGGTTGACCGACCTAACGGCCGTTTTAGACGCGAAGTTTAGTGTTACTCCTAAACCTTTGCGCGCTCACTGTGAACGAACGGCTGGTCGTACAAAAATCCAATTGGTCTTAAAAAATTTGTAATTTTTCAGGTCATTCAAAAATGAACTAAAAATCACACCGTTCAGGTAAATTTTAATTGTATACTACAAAACCTATAATATTATATATTATTTAATGTGTGTAGGAATAATTTATTTTGGCTTTTCTGATTTGTTATACGCGTATACTTACATGAGAATAAAAATCTAAAGCTAAAACATTACAGTCATTTCAGAGGATCCACTCTCTACGTCCCAACCGCACTATTGATTTATATGTTGGTAATTACGTGTAACACGAGAACAAAGTGCAAGTAAATTTCAATGCCTTCGAGCCAATTCTCAGCATGTACGTCAAACTTTGTACGAGCGATGGGGATTTTGAACCGCCTGTGAAAACGATGGCAAGAAGGTTTCACTCACAACTTCTCGTCAAGTTGAAAATTATTCCAAGAAAACAAGGAACGCTCGTCCTCGACCAAAGCTCGGTCGCTATTTTAACAAAGTTAGGCCTCTGTAATTAGTTCCTTTGAGAGTCGTCTGTCAACCGCTTTGCTCGGCGAGCTCGGAGTGGGGAGTTTCGGAGCTGCGAGACTTAAGGGACCCCTCGAGGGGAGCCAACATGGCCGGCGAAGTTTCGCTAGGGTCTTAAAGGAGGAAAAACGGTTGATCAACAGCGTTAACTGTCCCAGTTGGAACGAGCCTCCGAGATGGGGGAAATATCTGAAGAATTATCGTTTGAATAGTTCAAAGTTTCAATTATGCAGATGAAATCGGAAGTTGTCGAGAGCTTCGAGGTCCCCCTATTTGATTATTACCCAAGCAAAAATTTCCCGCTAATGATTTCCACAAGACTTTGTTGCACAGGCTGGTGACTTTTTAATGCAATTGGGACGAAATTAGTATAAAACTGTTGAGTATCTCCACTACATTCAGATACATCGGTACATGGATATGTCTCGTTTTCTTCCTGTAAAATATGTGTTTTGTCTCCAGTAAAACAAAATAACGATAAACTCGGATGCTATCTACATGATTGATAAGAAGGCTTTATTTTTTATTAATGATTAAGTACGTTTTCATTGATGTATCTGATATACTTATATGATATATCAATAAAAACCTACTTAATCATTAATAAAAAAAAACAAAGCGTTCTCATCAACCACTGGAAAAATACCCGTCTCTAGGGAAAAGTATTTCCGTGAATTATCATCTCTTAACAATCGTTCAACACTCGTTGGATTGCTCAGAATTCATGCTAAGTGACTTAACCTGTTTTGCAAATTATAGCATCTGAGTTAGCTGATCAGGTGCACTGTCGTCATATTTCAGATGCCCCATATAACCTACCATTCAAATATCAGCTTTCTAGGTTGACTAGGACTAGGCGGGGGTTCGTTATTTTCGTAACGCAATTTTGTGACCATTTTGCAATGTTAATAAATAACTTCAATGCGTCATTGAATAGGTGTATTTCTAATTGCTTAGCATTGGGTAAGAAAAATGGGGCCGTTATAACGTAACCGAAGAGTGCTCATAATACCTAATTGCCCGATGCTGTTTATTGGTATATCGCGTTACAATTGTTTTCCTTTGTAACAATTTTCTGTAGAAATTAGTTGTGGGAGCCCCTCAGTGAAAGTCCTAAGGAGACTACATACCAAACTACAGGTTCATTGAGTGAATAGCATAGAAATGAGCTTAAGGAGCCCCTCAGCTGATACGCGGAAAGGGCAGCCTCAAGTTAAGGTCCTAAGGAGGCTACGTACCAAATACAGCTTCACAGTGTGAATAGCATTGAAATTAGCTTTAGGAGCCAATCAGCTGATCCGGGCATTGGCCAACGTCAAGTTGATGCCCTCAGGAGCTAACAATCGATTCCAAAAAATCGAAACAACAAAGAGGAGCCATGTGGGTTGCCGAGTTTGAACATCTTTTTAGAGTTTTATTGGTGTGGAGCTTACATGACTTGACATATTCGAAGTGGACGTTTTGTAGTTCCACTGATGTGTATCAATAATTTTTCGTCTTCGGTATCTACCGCAGGCAGTCGCTGCATGTTGGATTTGATATTCACATAGTGGAATGTAATTGGTTTAGTTAGAGGGAGCTTTTGACTCGAAACTGGGAATTATGATACGGAGCATCTTGTTTAGTTTGAATTATGCAATCAGCAACCCGCCGTTCTTGTGGTTACAGTTGCCCTTTGGGGTCTGACCTCCGTTGCTTTCACAGCCCGCCCTTTACCACGCTGTGAGACCGACCTTAATAATTTTATCGAGGGCTCCATTCCGAGAGCGGACACTGCGATTGCTTTGTTGTCTACGTATTGCTAGAATAATCTGAGGGAAACGGTCAAACGATGATTGGAGAACCAGCACCGCAGGAAACGGCTGTTTGTGGAGCGGGAGGGGGAGCAGTGTAATTCGAATTGTTCGGCGTTCTGCAAGTTGAATAGGCAACTGTGAGTGTAGGCTGTTGGTTTTTCGTATGAGTGTTGGGGGTCTGAAACGAGAGTATGAAATCATCTAGCTCGCTCAGTTTTAATACCATTTCAAATTGGAAATCTCCAAGAATACCACAATTTGACTGTCCTATGAATTACACAACGTATACAGGGCTTAGGACCTATTTTACAGATGCACCATATACACAGGGAGGACTACGACGTTCAAATATAGACGAACCAACGTAGAATGCTGGCAACAATCAACATTTTGCGAGCCACTATTTCCAAAAGCCGTTAATTCCATTTTTGGAATGATTATTGAGTTGTGGGTATCGCTGAATTCACAATGACCTCAGCTTCAATTCTGACACGGTTTCACGAGTCTAAACATGAGTAAAACCACGAAAATTGCTCACTTGTTATGTTTTCAGTGTAAAAGGATGTCACTTTGACATTGGGCTTTGAGACTGACACTGGGCGTATGTAAAGGACCTATGTCTATGGCAAATTGTTAGTTCGGACATTTTAGATCGTTCCTTGGTGCTAAACACCGTTATACCGTTCTTACAAGTACCTGGGTGTCACCCTGACCACGATATTGGCCTTTGAAGCCCACCTCTCAGAGCAACAGCCACCAAGCTTGGCTTTGGCACTGTTTACCGGTCTCTTCTCATCGGTGGTACCATTGAGTGCGAAGCTCCAGATATTCAATGTGGTCTCCAGAGCTGAGCTCTGCTACTACGCACAGGTTTGGGGATGATCACCGTCAGAGGCTGTTGAGAGAATCCAACGGTATTTCGTCAAGGTGGTTTTGAGTGTTCCAGTGAACTGCCCAAACTATGTAGTCTGCCTTCAAATATACCCTGCACCTCGCTTGCTCCTACTTCATTGGTGTATACAAACAGCTGGTGGCGGCTGAAGTTGTTCTAAGGCAGATCTTCTGGTGCTTTAAGGACCTGAAAAAATTGGCACGACGTTTCGAGACCATGTTTGGCGGACGATTGGAGGACCTGGCAATGTGGTTTCAGCAACTTGAGAGCCTCGCGTGCCGTGTTGTTGCAGTGTGGGGTCGAGGTGGCTGGAGTATATACTCTGGAGGAGGCTTTAACGTCTCTTGGATCTCTCCGCAGGATTCTCTAAGGAGAAGCAGGAACACCGAATAAGGGTCATACACAAGCTGCTCCGGTTCCGTGCGTCCCTTTTCGACCTGAACTGTAAGCCCTATGATCGGGATGATGAATCAGGCTCGCTTTGCTCGCTGTGCAACTTAGGATATGTTGAATTTCCTCTGCGTCTGTCCTGTCCTCGCGGAGTTCTGGGTGCGATACCTTCAGAGGAAACTACTGTAGCAAGGCGAGATGTTTCGGTGATGTTAAGTACGAGTATATAAAATATATTTTTTTCCGTGTTTGTTTAATAATGTGTCAATATTGTGTAATACTGTTATTATTTTCCCTTTCCCGATAGACAGTCGAAAGCCCAAAGTCCTACTTCATTAGAAGTTATTTATCTGCATTTACTTTTTTTATGTTTTAATAAAACGCGTTTTCTTTTTTTTCTCCAATTCGTTGGTTTGGACATTTAAGACCAATTACGCTGGGAACAAACTTACATTAGATTTTGGGATCGGCGAGTATATTTTTGTGAACCAAAATTGGCTGCAAAACCGTACATGACTTGGGGTTTTTGTGGTCTAATAATCGTGAAAAGTTTCAGGTTTTCATTACATCGTACGTCGAGGTTAGTTCTACTCGTAGTTGTGCTTTACATCGTAATTTTCGTTCCATAGGTTATGCTGCACGATAGGAACTTTTTACTCGGGCTCTTCAGCTCTTTCTGAATTTTTCATTATCCGCCTTGTTCGTGGGTTTGTGAAACTCCATTAAAAAGTGGTCGGATCATCATTTATGGGACTAGTGCGGCGGAACGGGCGAACTATCGCTAAAAAGTGAACCCCGTAAACCGCTGGAAGCGTCGATCATCGTGCAAAATGAAGTGTGTTCATGAAAATCCTCGTGCGTCATTATTCCGATATCGTCCGACTCCCGTAAAAAGTAGCTCTTGGATGATCGTTTGACGGGAGGTAGAGGTGCTTTTTTTCTCTTCTCTTCCTGCGGGGGTTTACGAACTCGCGCTATCGCCGCTAGGAAAAGGGCCGTATCCATAGATGGTGTAGTTCGGCGAAGGTGCTTCTCGCGGGATTATCGTCTCTGACAAAACCGTGCGAGGAGGACATTAACGTCGAGGAAACGGCTTTTAGCTCGATGGCTCCGGAGCGCACCGCGTAATGAGGTATTGCCGTTGTACAGATGAAATAACTTTCCGTTACAACGAAAACGCGAAAGTCACCACGGAGAACGGCTGAGACATACATTAACTGCAGATTCCACAGATAATTGGGTTCCGGAATCTGTACGGGGCAGTAGGACGGCGTTAAGTAAAGCCCTCAGCGACAGGTCCACTTTTTAGAAAAAATCGCCAATTAAAAGACGTTCTGTCTGCAGAAAAAATGCTGAAAATTTCCCACAGCGGTTTAACATCTTCTGGACGGACCACATATTCGTCTAGATCAGGGGTCTTCAAACTACGGCAAGTGTCTGGCTTATTATTGTTGTGTTAAGTGGGACAACAAAATAGAATGATAATAACTCGGTTTTATTTATCTGCTAAGTATGCGTACTCAGTGACTAGTCTGAAAATTATTGATACTAGCAGGAAAATTGAAACGGTGTTGGCCCTTGAAACTCGCTCCGAAGTTATCAGTGTGGCCCCAATACTGGTCAACATCATTGTTCTGTAGAAATATCGTGTTAGTCCCAATAACTACATAAGTACGATATGAGCTGCACTAATTTTTCATGTGATCAGAAACTTAAGATTTGAGTGGGCTACGTGTAGAACTCAGAAATAACTAGCAGATAGTTCTGAACAATCATTTTAAATAACGGTTTATAGGCGTCGCCACGTTGCGCTTCAATTTTACGAATTTTTCCTCTGTCTCTCACGATTTGACCAGCTTTCAATCTGTGAAATTTTCTGTTTTCGTTCTCTCCTGCCTCGGATTCGTAAATTCAATTTCGTGGATCGAAATGGTGTAATGGATAATGTCAAAACTGTCACCGTCAGACGTTATTTGCAGGGTCCGTTCGTGTAATGTCAGTGTGATGTAGACATCGGGGAGGCTGTATTTATTTGTAGCTCTGACGAGGACGTACAAGCTTCCCCGAAAACGTCAATGTCATATATAAAATATTCTGCCGAGAAATGGAAAACATATAGTGGACATATTCCGCTAATGCAAGACAGATGAGAGGTACCTGCGGGAGTAGAGACGGACGGGTTACATCATTTTTGGACGTGGGCCCATTATTGAATCAAGCTACACAGACAAGTTTGGGCGTCACGCACTCAATTGTTTGATGCGTTGAAGTGATTTTGTTATTTTTTTATTTCGGTAGAAAGAGTGTAGTGGGGCTATTGCAACCCGCCTTTCCACTAGTTCAAGTTATACCCAATTCTGTCTGTCTGATGATTAGCCTGCATGAGTACATCAAATTTGATTAATTACATTGATTATGTAATACAGGGCACCATGACGCATTTAAATGCAAGACAATATCGATGAGGAACATGAATCGGTGAGTGCAGAAACAACGTAGGTAAGTCACAAAAAATTCGGAAATTCGTTGTCAAAACAAGAAGGCAAGATGCATGTGGAGTGCAAAAACTGCGTTAATCAGATAATAGTCTTGACAGTCTTGATTGGCGTGATTAAAGTCTTTCATGAACGTTCAGCAAGAAACTCGAGTCAGTGACTGACATCATTTTTGCACCCAGAGCACAGGTGCACTTTCATTTGAATTTGTTGCAAGATCTGTTCCTCCCAGCGATCCCAGTTCAGGATAGTTCTTACTTGAGGCAACTTTGGGTGAATTGTTTTGGGAGGAATAAACTAAACACTATTAAATATGAGTTATTCCTGTACCACGACGGGGTAGGCTACAAAGGAGTCAATGAAGCATGTAGCATGACACTGACATTCCATCAAATTAAAATTCCGTACCTCTATTCCGATGGCACCTGTTGACATAATCGGAATCACACGATGATAAAATTCTGCCTTGCTGTTACGGATTCAGAACGTATTGACCTTATAATTCATTACCATCGTGTTCGAGTCGCGGGATGAGTGTGCAAACAGAAGCAAAATTCAAATTTGCTCCTGCTCCTACTTCCACTATACCTAACTCTAAAGATCTATAAGATAAAGATAAAGGTAATCACAGGTAATACACTGTCATTTATTGATTACTAAAAGACAGCTATCACCTGCTGGAACCTACTTCCTGCATCGTATTTATTGTTTTTCCTTCGAATCATGTCCACCCACCAGGGATCATTCCAATCAACAAAGAAAACGGAAGACATCAAGAAGATGATTGTCTATGTTTCGAAAAAACCTGGCCAACCATTGCACTTGAAGACGGTACAATGGAAGAACATGATCTGTTTCAGAACTTTTTAAAATTCCTGTTATATAACGATTTCGCAATCATCACTTAATTTTTTTATGTAAATAATAATGATTACAAACTGTCAATGTGTGATAACGTTTTTTCCGAGTTTTCAGTGTTTCTGCACCAACTGAGCGCAGAAACAGCGTTATTCCGAATTAAATTCTAAATTTTCAGGCGGGTTTTTACCAGGGAGACCTTTATATCGGATACATTATTTATACATACATCCACTTTATTTCCCAATTTTCGTGGTTTGAACAGGTTTAGGCTCTTGGAATAGCATCAGAATGGATCACACGATACACCCAACTCAACTTTGCAACTCAGCTGTAGTTGCATAATTATTTTCCTTATGAGCAGCAAGGGGACACAAAGAAATCCTTTTAGTAGTGTTAGCTCAAGTTCTTTAACTTAATTTTAATTCCATTACATAATTGTAGCTCAGTATATTTTATGTCCACATGATTACCCCCAGCAGTAAGCCACTAAAAACGCCCTCACAAGCGGTACTTTGAATGAAACTCTGCTCTACAATTGGGAATCGGTCGCAAAACATAACCACCATCCATCGTTGTTTCGTCGTGAGGTGTCGATTTCGGGCAATTCGGTCATGTTGGGTTATCGCAGGTGCTGAATTCATTTCACATTTCCAGCGTCCAAAAGCCGAAAAGCTGTTATATTGCGTTTCCTATTTATAGCCCTCGGTTGAGTCAGAAGACGGTCTTTGATGGTGAGGGTAATTGAATCACATCAGTGCAGCAATCTGTAGGGGAGCAGAGAAGCGTGAAATCCTCTCTGTACAGCCGGATATCCAATTTGATAGGGAGGAGAGGGAAAAGGCCTATTGTGGGCCCCAGGAAGAAAACCCGAAGGCAACGGTGGCGCGGCGGGTGTCGAAGCGTTAATGTTGTTACGAAGGATTATGAGGCCGTTTTCGGAGAAGGTGGCGGCGTGTAGGGGCTTCATCTTATAATGAGTCGAGAGTCTGATGGCGGCTCGTTGGAAGGTGCTGGGTTGGGAGGACGAGGCTAATTGAGTTCGACTCGTTACACTACACATGACGTCAAAGGTAACTGACAACCTCATCACCTCTGGATATATTAAACCTCCGGTTCTACAACCCACCACCACCACCACCACCATTGTCACCATCGTCCCCTCTCCACAACTTCACACTCATTTTCCCACATTTCCTCATCCACGCCGTTTTGTTACTCCATCATCGCCTTCTTCCGCACACCTGGTTAACCTTTTATAACCGCACATATGAAAATTCCGCTTTTATAACTTTCATGTTGTTCCAGTTGCTTCGAGTCCTAATGAAGTTTCGCACAACGTGGTTGTTGATGTAATGGTTTTAGTTTCAAGAGCCGTTGCACACTGTCCAAAACACTCCTAAAACTCTATTTTCAATTAATATGTTGTGTTTCAAACGGAAAGTCTGATTGCCGTAAGGAGGAGTTGCACCAGAGCAATAGTTCACAAGCTTCGACCTCTGAAAAAGATGAGTAGAAGAAGAAGAAGAAAAAACCTTGTTTATTAACGTGATTAATATAAGTACATAATTATTTACAGTTTTATATGAAGCGATCTTAAATTTAGCACATAATATGTTAGTAAGTATAGGAATAGACAAAAGCCTCCGGATTAACAGACAGGTATCGGTTTTAATATTTTTATTTACTTACATGTTTATTTTATTACACATACATGTGGTGGTGGAGTTCAACTGGGACTAGGGATACATGTGTCCCAGTTGAACTCCACCGCCAGCGCGGACCTATGTATAAGTATACCTAGGTATACCTCCAGGAATGGTGGCCATACTGCGCGACTCTGAGCTAGCAATTAATGTCGTTCAGAACCGCCACAATGTTACCCATGGTCAGTTCCCTAGCCCCCAGAAAACGCGTCTGATACTCCGCCAGCACAGGGCACACACCCAGGGAGTCAAACACATCTTCACCGACTCCCACATTGAAGAGAGAGCAGATCCGCCGTGTGCTGTCCTATCTTACACAGGTCCCATCATTGAGAGCGAGGAGAGCTCCTCTAACCTCAACACCCAGCGCCATACCCACAGGGAGTGGTTTGAAGCCTCTTCTTGCATGTCCGCCGGTTTCACGCTACAATCAAGCTGAGGGTATATAGGATTTCTCGATTGGGTGGCGGCCTCCAGCATATCATCCATCCATGACCCCTTAACCGCCTCCACCAACGTCTCCAGCTGATGGCGCCAAGAATCCAAATCCATTAAGTCCCCTTCGAAGGTGCAGCCATATCGCCTGGCCAGTATGCAAACCAGGAAACATTTCTACTGACAGCCTCACGGGCCACTATGCACGAAAAGCGGTGTTCCGGCATCCTGAGGGATTTTACAACATATCCGCACGGTAGCTGTACACGGGTGTACACGTAAATTGAATCGGCCCCGGTCTCCAGGTAGTTAAAGTTTCCGGGGATACCGAAGATCATCTTTATAAAGTGTCTCAACACTTGCTCCAGAGAATTTGAACGGACGAATCCTGTATCTTGAGCACCATAGCACAACACTCTACTGACGGAATCTGTTCTGTCACAGTTCATAGAGCGTATCGAACAGTACAAGTACATTCTGATACAGCTGACCAGCTTGTTGACGCTGGAGACTCGACTCCACAGTACCTCAAGAATAGCAAGTCTTCCGACTCTAGAGAACTTTCGAAGCGTGGAGGGGGGAGGGGGGGAGGCAGTTTGGCTAAAATCAGTCTTAGAAAATTATTACTTTCAAAAAATCGTAAATCACTTCTTTTTTTAAGCGTGAGCATTGCCGGTTCGCATTCCTCCAAGAAAAGTAAGTAAATACCTTTATTCGTCAGTTCAATTAGATAAAAACTTTTGTTTCTTAAAAAATGATCGTTATTCTTGAGTTTTCTCTCATACATTTCAGTTGGTTATTAAAAAATCCTGACTCAGATGAAGGAACAGTCGAAATACCTGCGACAGCCTGGACTCAGAAAAAATACGAAGCAAAAGTAGTTGCTCTCCGAGATTTTCTTGAACGCCTGGCAAAAATGGGGTCCCATTACTGTAGACAAAACTCGAGCAAACTGTACCTTGAGCCAGTGTTCCAGAGTGAAAAGGAAGCTTACGATTTGCACAGGAATGAAATTGACAAATCAGCCGGTTCAGGTGTTGTCTCTCTTACTACGTTTTACTCTGTGTTCGACGAACTTAAGCTGACAATTTACTGGCCTCGGAAGGATCTGTGTGACCAGTGCAGGTGATAAGCGTTTATTTGCTTCCCAAAATTAATTGAAAAGCGGCTATTCATGACGAATCACAGGCTCCTGTTCGGTAGTCACTCAACGCATCGGATCCGATTTTGACTGCAGGGGCCCAGTGACGTTGGTATATTGGAACACGTCACGTGGTACAGCGGAGCAGCGCAATATTTCACACGTAAGAGAAGAAGGTTTTGGCCGGTATAAACCGCAGGGCACACAACGCGAGATAGATGTGTATCTAGAGAGAGACGAATGAGCGGGAAAACGAGGAAGAGGTGAGTGGGGGGAGCGCAAAATTAAAATGGAACAACTGCGAACGTGTGCAATCGCCGACGGCGATGAGCAATTAGAAGGTGAAAATAAAAGCGAGGATGAGATACGTGAGGTCGGTCGGTCTAACGGGTGGCTTTGTGCGAAAATAGGGCGGAGGTTTCCGAAGGGACGTTGTATGAGAAACTTTGAAACACAAGGGGTCTCGCAAAGGTGAAAAATAAAACACATTTTGCCAGGCAGAGGGTTTGTTGAAATAAACCCAAAGGCTGAGCGTGGTGTCTGCGGAGGTTTGTAGTATTTTTTTTTCGTATATGTATCCTTTTTGCACAGGAAACCGGGATGAAAGTGTGAAAACCAAGGACGTGGGTCTTCAACTGAAAGGGAGGTGTGAAAAATTTGGGCGGGGGAGTTGGTTACTATTAAAGCGAGAGGCCATGGCCGGGAGCGATGTAATTATGGCCGGATGAGGGGTTGAAGTGACGTTGTTCCTTCAATCATACCACGCAGAAGTGATAACGAACTCCCTTTTGCAGAGGATATCACGCCTGTTTGCAAATGAACCGTAATCCTCCCTTCTCTCCTCGTTCTTCCATATTCCTGGAACACGAAACCCGAACTACCCTTTTTGAGAGACTAAAAAAAAAACCCATACAAAAAAAAGTCCCATGTTTCATACCGTCCCTATGAGAAAACTCCTTTTCTTCATTATAACGGACATCCGTTGTGGAAAATTAGTTTTGTTTGTCAAAAGTCATGTTTCAGCACCTCCACGAGCTGTTCGAACCAGATGACGGGGAAGGAGAGACAATGGAAACGGGATAACTGGGACAGGTATTGACGTGCACAGGCGGGGAACGGACCGAACTTGATTAGGAAATGGACCCTTCGCTTTGATTTTCCTCCGCCCACGTCTGTAAATGATGTGAATCGTTCGCCACTCCTCTTGTAGGAACCTCTCGTCTGGCTTGTATCAGCGGAATCTGTCCACAGCATACTTATTTCTCGGCGGAATATGTTATATGTGACGTTCGACGTTTTCAGAGCTGCTCGTATGTCCTTATCGGAGGAGCAAATAAATAATAATAGCATCGTCTCACTCCTCATTTAATAACATCCTAATATTACAGTTACTGAAACGCACATAAACCTACCCACTTCCTGTTCACGAAGACCTGAATATGAAACATTGCCACCTCACTTAAACACTTGAAAATTTCTCCAAATTCTCGCATTCAGAGACCCACCATTCAATCCACCTCTCACGAGACCCACGATATAGAACAACTTGTTGAGGGGCTGAAAAGGAAGCGGCCAACGGATCTTCTAGACCAGGGGTCGGCAACCTGCGGCCCTTCTGGTCAATATTTGCGGCCCGCAAAAAATTAGACCATTTTGAAGAGAAAAATTAGATTTTCAAAACATTATTTCCTTAAAAAAATAATTAAATACCTAAACACGTAAATTTACCAATAAAATGAAATAGCATAATTACTTTTTAAATTTTCTGAGTGTAAGTGTAAGGGAATTAGAAACTGCTTCTTATCCTAAGAAAGGACAAACTGACAAATTTGGGATAATTCTGTGTTATGGAGACCCAATGAGTAGACCCCTACATGGGAAAGTCTAACGGGTGAATAGAAATTCCCTTCATGAATTCCCTTATTTATAGCAGGGTCTCCTTTTCAAGTCGGCTCAAATGCATTTTTTGCCTAAACAGTTGATCTGAGCAAAAAATGCCAGACGAAAACGTTGTAGCCCTTGAGCTCTTCTGGAGCGAGATCGAAAGGTGGGGTTTACAGATGACCCATATGTTTATGCACATTTCTAATAAGGACTAAAAAGGCAACGTATTTTTTATGGCCTGTCTAATAAAAATATTGCCAGCTTTGTAAAATTGATACTATCCCCGATAAACACGAAAATATCGTATTTTATACGCTTAAAATCTCGATTTTCTACAATGGGGTAATCACATCCCCCTTCACACACCCTTCAACACGATTAAACCATCAAATTCTAAACTTGTGAACGGAGGGTCGTTCAAACGTGCGGTTTTCACTGATGTTCTCAGAATTTCGAGCAGAAAAATGGAAAAAAATAGATACTCGTACCTTAACTTTTACGTCATTACCCCATTTCGCCCCATAGGCATGTCATTTTTGAAGAGAAGGTTTCAAGGGCTACTACTTTTTCTTTTTGCTCAGGTCAACCGGTTGGGCAGGAAATCCTGTATATTTACATATTTATAAATGTATGTGTAATTCCAAACGAAAACTCTCAATAGTTCGTAGATGGGCAGAATCTGGCCACTGTAAGGGGGTTTTTGCCAAGTTTTAGGTGGTGGGAAAGTTTCACCCATATCGTTCAGTGATCCTTCTGTGATAACGTGCATTCATGTTGCTTGTCGTCCAAAAAATACTTTCCAAAACATAGTACCTATGTTATAATCTGAACGAACCTGGGGTTGGTTCCGAAACCTAAGATTGTGCCCATCAACCTAGAGAAGGCATGGCAGAAGTTCTTCGACAGTCATTTAACAATAAATTGCTCCTAGGAGAGAAAAAATGCATCTCTTTCGCATCTCTATTGTCTGAAGGAAGAGGACCAGGAATTTGTTGAATTTTCGCAACCATTATCAGATAATTAATATTCTTTGATATTGTTTGAATCATCAGCTATTAGTTGTTTCGCGTTTTTCTTGATTTCTCCTCAATTGGCATTATCGAGAGGTAGCACCTACGAAGTGTTCATTCATATTGTAAAAAAAAAGAAAAAAATGTAGAGAAATAGAGTTAACGGATTTTGGAAACGGACGAGTTGCTATGATCCGGTCCTGCCTCAATGCTCCCCCTTCAATCCCTTTGTAATGAACCATTCAACTGTAACAGTCCTCAAAGTTGCAAGTTGGTTGGTGGAGCATCACTTATTCAAGTCCTTCCTCAAATTACAATTCCCCATCCACCATTTCATCCGCCGTCATCCTTTCATAACTCAACCTCAAAAGTTGACCAGTTCTGTTGTAAACCATTAAGAACCCCACGATCGAAATTCTCCCCACAAACTGCTTTTGTTGGTTTTCTCGACGTCTTTGGAAACGTCCGGGACAATGCAGTTGCGCATAGTTTCGCCCTTTCACTAACTTCGTACAATAACGGTCGTCGCTTTAATATGCGCCAAAATGAAACGCTCGAATAAATAGCGAATTTCAATTACAACATAAGCCAAGTCACCAACATTAGCGGTGAGAGGCATAAAGAAATCATGAAGAACTCAATTAAGTCTTTGGAAATGAAGAAGGGGAGCCGGGCCGACTCTCAGACGGTCTAATTCATGTAGAGAAAATGCAAATTCCTCCAGGACGAGGACATTAATATTAAGTAGAGTAATTAAAATTGTTGCCGTTGAAGCAGTTGCGGTTTAAAGGATGGGACGACATTGTGGGGTGGGGGAAATGAGAAGGGCGTCTTCTCTAATGCGGGTGCCGAAGGAGCGGGGCGAATCCTTTATTGATCCTTTTATGTAGATGATAGCTTCTTGTAGATGATAGCGAGGTGAATAGGGAACTGTATACATCTCGCCCTCCGACCGACCCCTTCGCCTAACCCAACATCTTTGCGATAGGTTTCAGCGGGCCTGACGAGAAAATGATATTGACGCCCTGTTAAAATTGAGGAGAAAAGGAGGTTAGTGTGTATATTTACTGTAGGGTTATCTACATATAAGCCTTGACGCCTCAGGCGGCGTCTATAGTCGATAATGGCCTTCGGATTTCTCGCAAAGACTAGGCCTTCCCGTCATCCACTCACGACCCAGGGCGTTGAGATAGTCATAGTTTGCAACGGAAACTAGAGGAACGAACTTCCAATGGCATGTTGAACGCGAGACGAATCCCGCCAAATGTCCACAAATGTATGATGGACACTTGCTTCGACAATTACATAACGTAGGAAATAGCTTCATAGAGTGAATAGCATAGAAATTAGCTTTAAGAGGCACTCAGCTGATCCTGGGCCTATCAGCTGATCCTGCTTAAAGCGTAATTCCTAAGGAGGCAACATGCCAAAAGTCCCTACCACCGCGGGAATTATTGTTGGCTGAAGACTTCTTCGGCAAACCACAAATCATTGAACTGATATTGAGTATCTACACCACATTCAGGTACATGTGTACATGGATATGTCTCATTTTTTTCCTGTAAAATACATGTTTGGTGTCTCAAGTAAAACGAAATAACGATAAAAATTACATATCTTCAATGAGTCATTAATTAGGTATATTTCCAATAATTGCTTAGCAACTTCAATGATTGCTTAGCAATAATTACATAACTTCAATGAGTCATTAATTAGGTATATTTCCAATTATTGCTTAGCATTGAGTGAGAGGAATGGGACCGTTACAACGCAACTGGAGTCTGCTGATAATAATTGCCCGCTGCTGGTTATTGGTATCGCGTTACGATTTGAATACGATTTTTCCGTGTAACAAAATTTTTAGGAATCAGGTGTAGGAACCACTCAGCTGATCCAATGCCCATTCCGCTTAAAATGTGAGTCCTAAGGAAGCTACAAACCAAATTACAGCTTCATAGAAGGGATAGCGTGTAAATTTGCTTCAGGAACCACTCAGCTGATACTGGGCCTATTCTGCTTCAAGTGTAAGTCCTAAAGAGGCTACGCCAAACTACAGCTTCATAGAGTGAATAGCATAGAAATCAGCTTTAAGAGGCACTCAGCTGATCATGGGCCTATCAGCTGATCCTGCGTAAAGCGTAATTCCTAAGGAGGCAACAAGCCAAATTTCAAGTCTCTACCACCACGGGAATTGCGCCAAAAAAACTCACATTTCTAGACAAAACTGTCACGAAAAACTGTCACACAAATTTTCTTATGGGTTTCACGTACAACCAAGCCATTGTTAGGCAAATAAAACTCCCTCAGTTCTCATCGTCCAAAAATCGTTCACCATTCGGTGAAAAGCTCTAATTTAACGAGAGACTTACCTAACATTCAACATTCAACAAGTTAAAATTTAACTCAACAATAATTTTACTGAACTTAAAATTATACCCCGTTACAGTACAGTACTTGAATGGAAGCTGAATTATGTGCATGACATCATATTATGATTTTTTAATACTAACATATTACTAACTAGAGTTGGAAATAAAATATTAACACGACCGTGAGCGGCAACCCCATGCATTTTCCATGTGTTTATAATTTTAGCCGACAGGCTCCAATAGAGACAACCCAGAGTCCCCCTTGCGAGGCGCGAAGAACGGAGTTTTGTGTAACACGCAAAATTGATTCATGCAACTTTTGGAATGACTCCCAGCCATAAGATGTAATATTATATATTATAATATAATTATATTATGTCAAAAACGTCAAATCTTTCCACAATGGTTTGTTATTGTTTTTAGATCACTATTCTATGAAATAACTTAAATAAGTGGTTGTTTAATTTTCCACCTTAATTCCGTGCTGGCCGAATGATAACTTTATTTGTAACAATTATAAACTCATAAAGTTAAATTATGAAATCTCAGCGCTGCCAAATAATTTTGCGGTCGTGATGTGGTGTGCTCAACTTTAGCAGCTCAAGAGGTGGTAAAGGATGGTACACATCCGACTTTAGGTAGGTAGAATGAGAGTCGTGGAAGCAAGTACCTACTTAGTAAGCACTTGGTACTTAGTACCTAGTACTTTTTCTTAGTCGCTCATAGTACATACCCGCCATCACCGGAGGTAAAATAGTCCAGTTTAGATTCGAAGCGTCTCACATGTAGTTGAATGAATGGTAACCAAAGAAGAAGGAAGTCATGTTCGGGGATTGGAATTAGGGCCTTTTGACAATTCAGACGCGAATTTCGTCAGTATACGTAAATAAATTCAAAGCTACGCTTGTAGCTTCCACTCCTCGTATTTTCAAAAAGACTACGTGAGCAGAGAACAGACGAAATGAGATCTTTTGACGAAGAGAACGTTCATCTAGATGTTAATACTTCCTTAGGATATCCGCACACGAGGCAGCATTTCAGACGGTTCAACTCCTTTGAATAGAACTCCTGAAAAGGTTCGTCCACCTTGTAGTAATGGCAACTTTTTTTCACCATATTGTAGGTGTGTAGGTCATGATGATGTAAGTCACAAAGTAGAAGAAACCACTGGAGGTACAAGTTCCATCAATACAATAATAGAAATACACAGTCCAGGCAACTTGTGACGTCATCAGACATTGACGTCCATGATCAATGAACATTATTTCAAAGGATTAACGTTTTCTCTCCTTGGTTATCGAATTTTTAACCTCAAAATAACAGTATTCAATATTTCATATTTTTCATACCACAATCCTTTACTCAGCATTAATGAGCTTATCAATCCCTACATGTAGGGTATGTGCTTAGAATAAATACAAATAATATTTTGTCAATGCAGTTTCCATTTGTCCCCGGCTTGAATCATCTAGCACTCAATGAAAATTATTTAATTTCTCATATATCGCGATTCTGTCTCTTCACCATCGTGTTCAGCCTTGAAAAGTCTATAAACTGATATGTTGATACGTTGTAAAACCAGTAAAATGCAGACATTTTACATATAACCAGTTATGTCTATCTTCGAGAATTCGATCTTATAGCCAAGCTGCATGACTTTTTTTAAATTTATTTATAGATGACTTTATTGTATAAATTTATATATTACAGTTGGGGATATCACATATATCTCGAACCACTGCTTTTCACTCAGAAAGTCTGCTGCGAGAGATAAGATTGGAGGATTCTATATGTATATCTTTATCTATATGTATCAGGTAGAAGTGGTTTGAGTTTGTATAGTCGTAGGAGCCCGGTATGCCATACATTGTCGAAAGCCTGCGGGGTATCGACAAAGACCCCATAACAGAGTTCTTGGTCTTCTTATGTTTTCAATACTACATACGTCAACAACCCTGTGTAACTGTTGTGGGCAGGAAAGCATTAGCCGAAATCCAACGTGAAAGTTGGGTATTCCATCATGTGGGTAGGTTAGTAGTGACGCTACTAAGAAGTAAGGTGCAGAATTTTAACGAGTATATTTGATGAATGATGAACAATTGGAACGCACTTGAATGAACAACCTGAATTAAGAATTTATTGAGTTGAGGAGCAAATTCGGCTAGTTGTCTGTAAACGCAAAAAAGAAGACAAAAGAATTAATTTTGTGCGAGGGAGTTGAAATGTAGTGTAGCTGCGCTACAGTAGTTTATGATGCAGTAGGCACTCGAGCACTTTGTTCGGCTATTTCATTAATATGACTTCTGCATGTTTCCAGCTTTTTGGGAAATAGGAGCTGCATGACTGTGGATGTTTTTTGTATGCGTAGAATCTGACAAAATTGGACAGGTTCGTGAACTCTGCACGTCACGCTGGGAAATCAGTCGGCACGACTACGAGTACAAGCAACACGGCGGCCCGGGAAAGAAGGAAAGCGCCATCTCCATCAATGGGAAGTGGGAAAGCTCGCCCTGAGGACTCGCAATTCCCGAACACATCGACAAAGAACGAAGCGGGTTCGGCGGTGGAGCGGAGGGCGAAGGTAAACACAGACCAACCGATCGGCGTCCCATCAGTTAGAGCGGGTCCTGAAGGGGACTCTAATGGTCTCTGGGGACACCTACAGGGACAGAGAGAGCGCTTCGCGTTACTTTTCCCTGACCCGACATCAACCTCATTCCCTCCATCACTAACCGCTGCAATGGAATCCTTTGAGAGAAGACACTATTCGCCGTCGAGTATAACGAAAAACTAAAATGGCTCTAACATGTTCACTGCGAGTGCCGATCACCCAACGGCTTCATTCCGTGACAAGTCATCAATTGGCTTGTTTTGATGCATAACGATGTATTTTTTCCCCAACAAAATGCCGTGTTTTCAGATTTAGGCCCCTCACGTGCCATGCCTGCCAAAAGCTTGTACTGAAGTGCCTCGGCAACGCATGGCAGATTTATATTTACGCTGAACACGATGGTGAAGTCAGATTTGCGATATATCATTCCATACCAACCACGTTTTTGACATTTTCATTAGGGATGGGTATCGATATTTTTATATTGGGCCAGAAATATCGATATTTTTATATCGATATATGCCGTCCCCGATATCTTCGTTATTGATATATTCTTCGCGATATATCGTTATTTCGATTTTGATATTTTTCTCGCGTTCACGTACCAATGTAGCTAATATGCTGAAAGCATTCATCATTCATTCAATTTGTAGGAATAATCCCTATAGGTAACGTAAAAGTAGAAGAAAGGCTTTTTTGTGTCTGTTCCTCTTCATTTCGTGTGTGTGAGAGACTTCTTCTAGTTCTAGCTCCACTGCCACTCCGACTTCAACGTCGACAACTCAACCAACCATACATGCAACGGTGCAAAAATTGATATCGTACCGGGAAAGAGGGATGTTATTCATGGACATCATGTTCTTTTACATAAAACCAATTATTTCTTCGAAAATTCGCTCTTATAGCCATGCTGCATGACTGTTTTTTTCAATTCTATTACGTGTATTATATTTTCACTTCTTATATCAATAAAGATATTCTTGCTAAATATTGCTTTTTTGTCCGATATATCGATATTGTCGATATTTCTTTGGCCGATATATCGATATGTTGTCGAGAGAGACCCGTCGATATTGGGTATCGATATCTTATACTCCGATACCCATCCCTAATTTTCATGTCTTCCATATGGCACATATAACGGTTTTATAACTCAAACGGTTTTATAACGGTTAACTCAAAAACCGTTACGAAAATTGACTACGAAAATTGTCCCAAATGAGTTTCTGACGAATTCCGCGTACAACCGAGTCGTTGCTAGGGGAATAGTACTTCGTCATTTGTCATCGGACAAAAACCGTTCACCATTCGTTGGAAACCTCTCGATTTATAGAACTAGAATACATTCCTCACACTCGGTTGTCGCCCTTCGAAAAGCTGAGATATGCGCATGACTTGATACGAAGTTTGTTTGCACACAACATTATGGTCGTTAGGTGTCCCAAATGAGCGGTGTGTCGCCTGGGTTCATAATATGAATTATGTTAGGTATATTATACGCAATTGCGTTACGAGTGCTTTGTGGTCGTAAACTTGTAAGAGCTACATAATATCGTCGAGGAATCAGCAACACCACCAAGCTCGTTTTTCACAACTTTCCAGGAGAGAGAAAAAACCGGTTTTTCGTCCATCAAGGCCTTATTGACTGAAGTTTTTCTCGATATCTATGATGAATGATAATATCATAGATATCATAGATAATATGAATAGATAATATCATAGATATCATAGATATCATAGATAATATGAATAGATATTATCTATTCGGTATAAAATCGGGTTTTTCTCTCTCCTGAAAAGTTGTGAAAAACGAGCTTCGTGGTGTTGCTGATTCCTCGACGATATGTAAACACACAAAAAGTAAATTGAAACACACAATAAGGTATATACTTAATGGAGACATGCATATTCACAAACGGCGACATTTTCCTGGGGGGGGGGGGGGATGACATGAAAATGTCTCAATGTGTTGCAGACTCGTATGCAAGCGTTTACATTGGCGTTCGACGACGTACCTACGGTTTCTGATAATATCATGAAATCATAATATATTATAATATTATTATAATATTATTATGATTTCACCCAGGAGACTTCGTGAGATGTGTGGGAAACTTCCACTAAGTTTAAAATTTAATTTGAGGTGATATGACATGATACTGTGGCAATGACGACCTCGAGGCCCTAGTTCTCATGCTCATTGTGTTGTTTCAGGTCATCCATTTCATCTTCAAAGTGCTCCGGTTTGAGAACGGAATAAGATATCGCAATTCTGACTTCACCGTCGTGTTCAGCGTGAAAATGACGTATTGCTGTAAAATGTATTTACTTCTATTTTATTTATATTTCATTTCATTTATTTAGTGACCTACTACTTATTTATTTTATAGTTTTGAAAGTGTAAAGCACGATGTTTGTTGTTGGTACCAAACTCGCACTAATATCAATTATTTTAATATCGATTGCATACACCTCCAGCATAATTGATATTAATTATATCAATATCAATTGCATAAACCGTCAGCAAAATTGATATTGATGCGAGTTTGGTACCTATAACAAACATTCGTTCTCTTGAAATTGATTCAACTGCTGTTGGGAACGAACGACTTAATTAGACTGGACGTCCATATGATGGTAGATCAGTAGACGTACGTATCACATATACGTAGACACACTTAATGATCAGAATGTCCTCCTCTTCCGGACAGATAAATTACTGCCATGAATAGATAACTGCACTTACAAATAGGTGTCCAATAAATGGGGATAAAGAGTCCATCAGCAGGCTTACCTGCAACAGAATAAATCGAGAAGCGTGAAACGGTTGCAATTCGCATGGCCATCAACGAGGTGTATTGAGACCTAATGCAGTCGCTGTTACGCCCTACCGTATCTGTTATACGGCCCCTGTTTTTTCCTGTTTTTGGTTTTTTACGGCCCTCAACCCCTCGTGGGCTCTGGATCGGATTCAAAAAAACCCTCAGAGGGCTCCATCCACTCGGAAAATCACCTCAGGTTTTATTTCACTCCCCGCGCCGGCTCCCGATGGGTTCGGACGTCCGTTTTAGCGCTCGATCCGCTTACCTGTAAATCAATCCGGATTCGGTGAAAGACCCCAGAAGCCGGAGTTTGACCCCGCGTATCGGTTACGAGGTCTTGCCGGGGCGATTTTCGGTTGGACCATCGATTCCCAAGTAGAGTTGGCTTTTCGAATTTCAAGATTAATAGGGGTATTCACGGTCGGGGCGTTGACGAGTTAAATGTGTTGAACTGGTTAAACGTGGAGAAAATCGGTCGCAAAGATGTTATCAAAGTGCGTTATCAGCTGTGATAAGTTAACTGAGTCCGAGGTGTGGTAAACGTCGACAGCAAGGATGTTATCAAAGTGCGTTATCAGCTGTGTTAAGTTAACTGAGTCCGAGGTGTGGTAAACGTTAGGGTTGGAAAGATCGAAGTCGAAATTTCGATTGTATCGAAAAATGGGGTTCGACTTTTTGGATAATCGATATCGAAATGAGCGTTCGAATATTTCTAGTTCTAGTTTTTTATTTGTTTATGCCCATTACTGAATGAATGACTCTATGAAATCTAGAGTATTAGTAATGTATTCTCGTGATTGTGACTGTCTAGTCCTGCTACTTTGATGTTAATTTTTATTTACATGTTCATAATTCATGTTAATTTCTTGACAAATTATTTTTACATGCCTTTTGTTAGGGCAGTGTTTGTATAACTTAAGTTAATGTTTATTTTTATTCAATGTTCCTGCTTCTAGTTAATTTCTTGTGAAATATTCTTTTACATGCCTCTTGAAAGGCAGTGTGTTTGTATAACTGATTTGTTATACTTAAATGTTTCTCTTTACTTCTAAAGTTTAACATATCTTCTTACTTATGTCCTTTTTTTTACTTTTATAGTATGACTTTGTTCCTCGTCGCGTGAAATACAGAACTTTCTCGTGAGGTAAACTGTGTATTTTCTTTATTGAATAAATTATCAGTAGGTAATGGTCAAAAGATTTAAGGCATTTTTTTAGAAAAAAGTTCGATTTTTCGATTATAATCGATGGAAATCGAAAGATGGCATCAAAATCGTATTTCGACATGTTATCGAAATACGAGCAATCGAAAAGTCGATTATTCGAAAATCGACTTTTGGCTTCGATTGCCCAACCCTAGTAAACGTCGACAGCAAGTATGTTATCTGTGTTATCAGTATTCTGACGAAGATTCAAAATGGTGGAAATGGTATAGATATTTGTAGTCGCAGACAACTTGAGCTTTTATTGAAAACCTACTCTTGCGTGAGTAATAATAGTCAGGCATTTTGCACGGCTTCTCTGCGAGGGGTCAGCTTGTGAATGACGGACAATACAATTTATTTTAATGTTAATTTTAAATTTATTTTAAGATTGTGATGCATTCCCACACAGAAAAAAGACGTCTACTGGATCTTGTAGATCATCTGACTGTGGTCTACGTGATCTTCATTCGTCTACAGACATGATTTAGAATGTCTATTGTTTCTATAAACTTCATTTTCTCCGTCTACTTCTTCATCTTCTTCGTCTACTCATGAATGACTCTCAATAAAATGTATTGTTGTGATGCATTAATAGTCCACCCCTTCACTACTCCCTCGCCCATTCCACACGTCACCACCAACTGTCCGCTCCTACAACGCCCTCCTCAAACCGCCCTCCTCCCCCGCCGTTCACCCTCGCCGTCCTCAAACCGCCCACCTCCCCCGTCGTCTTCAAGCCGCCCTCCTCCCACGCCGTTCGCCCTCGCCGTCCTCAAACCGCCGTCCTCAAACCGCCCTCCTCCCCCGCCGTCCTCAAACCGCCCTCCTCCCCCGTCGTCCTCCACCGTCGTCCCCCCGCGGCATCCTCAAACCGCCGCACAGTGGGGCGAAACGACAAAAAAGCGGAAAAAACTCCGTTTCTTCAGAACGGATAGTCATATCGATTCGGAGTGCGTGGCCGACAAGCTGCGGTATGAGCGTGATTGTTTAAATAATTGTTTACACACAGGTACGATTTGTACAAAAATGAAATACGAGGTAAGTGGTACGTGGTGTGGGTGTGGGAGGGGGCGCAAAGACATAAAATGTCCGTCGTGGTTGCGTACTAGTACGAAAGCTGTACCCACTTTATGGTTGCTTTGAATCACGAATCCAATTGGATTAATGGCTATGACTGGCATGTCTGAAGCCAAATCATCTAAGAAGAAGAATTCAAATAAACACCTCGATTCGATATGAAGTCTATTTTGTCTCCATAATTCACCTCATCCACGGGCCTCTCAGATAATATGACGTCGCAACACAAGCGACCAACAACGTCAAATGATATGACGTCAAACAGGTGCCGCCAAGAACACCTCACACGATATGACGTACGTGGACCGGCAGGGTGTGGATGACGTCAGACAAGTGGCCGGCAACAACACCTCAAACGATATGACGTATGTGGACCGGCAAGGGTGGATGACGTCAGACAAGTGGCTGGCAAGAACACCTCACAGGATATGACGTACGTGAACCGGCAGGGGGTGGATGACGTCAGACAAGTGGCCGGCAAAACACCTCACAGGATATGACGTAAGTGGACCGGCAAGGGGTGGATGACGTCAGACAAGTGGCCGGCAAGAACGCCTCACAGGATATGACGCACGTGGACCGGCAGGGGGTGGATGACGTCAGACAAGTGGCCGGCAAGAACACCTCACAGGATATGACGCACGTGGACCGGCAGGGGGTGGATGACGTCAGACAAGTGGCCGGCAAGAACACCTCACAGGATATGACGCACGTGGACCGGCAGGGAGTGGATGACGTCAGACAAGTGGCCGGCAAGAACACCTCACAGGATATGACGCACGTGGACCGGCAGGGGGTGGATGACGTCAGACAAGTGGCCGGCAAGAACACCTCACAAGATATGACGTACGTGGACCGGCAGGAATGGATGACGTACGTGGACCTGCAGGAATGGATGACGTCAGAGGGGTCAAGGGGAGCCAAATATTTTTAACCTCCATTTCTTCCTTACTAATATTAATAAGCATTATGTAAATACGGATCGTAATCTTGAATCTACTTGTACTCTCAACAGTTCCATTATATAAAATATCAAATTACCGTCGAGTTAAGTATTTTTTAACAATTCCTATTTCCATCATAAAAAAATTGTTTCTTCATACAAACGTTGCTTAACTCAACACTTCCTTCGTTAAATACATTTAAAAATAAATTGTGTCTTCCTTAAACATAACAGTTTCAAAATCTTTGTACAGATCACCCTTCTGTCTAAATGTCTAGATCCTAAATGTTAGGTTACCTAATTATTATTATGAATTATCACTAATTATTATTAATTTTATCAAGGAGGTACCTAGTGAAAATTATTATAATTTATTGTTAGGTATTAATAATTTGTATTTATTATTAATAATTATTATTACTAATTATAATTCATTAATACGATATCCGGCTGTTGGAATCGCCTGGGTTGCTTTGTGCAGAACCTGAATGATAGAGATGATGAATTAATTACAAATAAAATGTACCGATATAATTCTGGGGTTTTTAATACTATGTCGGTAATAATTTTTCTCGAGAGATAGTACTCGTACTTAGTTGGTTTTCATTTCATCGTGGTTACGTCGGAATAATGGTACAGGTCTGCAGATAACGATGTACAAACTTGGAAATGTAACGAACCTTAGTAAGGTGGGGCATCAATAAACAGTTTTCCTCTCCACCTTCTTACAATTGTTCTCGTTTTGATGTAAGTACGTAGAAACCATTTCACTGCAAATTATTAAGTACATAAAGGTCAATTCATGGAATTGTAAAACTTTTCTGTGTACTAAACCAGCATTATAATGTTCAGACACTTCATATTATAATTAAAACTGACACTCGAAGGAATTTTATGGATGCCGTTCGTTTTATATTTATTCACCAAGGGTCATCCGCGCTCAGAACCGAATGACTCTGTAACTTTATCAGAGCTATTAAAATCCAACCATTACATCAAAGTACCCACTCCAATTTTCAACGACTTTCGTTATACGAAAGTCTCTTTCAATTTATTAATAAGGAGAAGTACGGTTGGCGCAGGCGCATAACATTACGCTATTCAACTGAATCATGGTCGAATTTTCGAAGTGGTTTGGGGTAAATCACTGAAAAAGTTGAGATTTTTAAGTGTTACGCTGAGTAAAATGTCAATTCCACTTACAACTTATTTGAGCATCAATGTTTGATGAAGTTGTTGTACGCGTTGCTAATATAAAGACTAAAAGGTCCGCCGGAGTTCAAAATTCAACGTCAGAGGAATTCAGTGCGAAGGAACATAACGCAATTCCATACGTTGCAACGTCGAAATAACAAACTTAAATACTTAATGAGAACGCTGTGTCGATGACGATGTACCGTATTATATTATTTAGCCGACAGGGAAAAAGTATTTTATCCTTTGAAAAGGTTCTCGTGTTACACGGAGCGAAGTCAGCGGTGACATGGAGCGATGATGTTTCATCCGAAGTTCAGAACGGACTTAAAAATAGATGTTTGGCCGAGCGGTTGAAAGAAAAACTTTAAAAAACACTCGTTTAGATCGTGGAGCAGTGACGTTTTCACGTATCAAGTGAATATCGAATGTATTCTGAACAGAGCAGATGTGTAACGTTTCCAAACCAAATTAATGGTTCTTCCAATCAAAATAACGATTTTTTTAAAAATTATTTAACGGTTCCTCCAAAATATTGTTACCTATACGTTTAAAATCTTCAGAGAGCAAAGAAACTATCGGGATGAGTATTCATGCGTATTCTTCGGTTTAGGCTAACAAAGAAAAATAAATATCTGGTTTTATATAATATGACTCCATTTTACCGGTTATATAACCAGTTTTCTCCATTTTCTTTTGCCGAGTAACACCTCATTTTATGGATATTTTAACGCTGAACACGACGGTTTAGTCAGCGTTGCGATATTTCGTTCTGTTATCAGAATAAAACAGATGAACCATGAAGAACATCTCAAGTGAGGACCACGTTTCGTCACCTTCAAAGTGCTCCATTTTGAGAACGGAATAAGATATCGTAATTATGACTTCACCATCGTGCTCAGCGTTAAAAAGTCATTAGGCAAAATGAATTGTCATTTGACAAACAGTTTCATTTTTGGAATTTGTGGGTAATTTTTCCCCCCTTAAAATTCCAAAACCCCTTTTAGAGTGGCTCGATTCTGTCCATCTACGAACTTGGCGTTTCGATTGCCAAGACAGATTTTTTGTGCAAAAACGTATAGATATGTGTGATTTTTGGTGTGTTTTGGTAAATAATTCAGGATGGTCTGAAACGGATTTTTCAAGTTTTAAACATTTTCCTCGAAAATTCACTAAAATAGGTATGCAATATCCTCCCAATACAAATCTAAGCTGTGTAGGAGGGTTTTTAAACAATTTTAGCTTGTAAGTATATTAATATTATGGTAAACGATCTTCCCGCTATGGCGCTATTCAACAACCTAGGGACCTACCTAGGAACTGGCAACCTAAGGCACCTCATTGAACGCATGCAAGAAGAAATTAAAAGCTCATTTTTTTCTCACAAATAGAACAGAGTAGGTAGTAGCTGAACACCAGGTATCCTTAGTAATAAGTACGTGAGTTCCTGAATTTGTTTATCATGTCACTACGAATTTATGTTACTTAAAACTAAAGAGAGGAGGTTATTTGGTTTACTTTACCTATAAGACGCTCCGGTTCTGTAGTATTTTGCAAAATTAATTTAAAACATTATATTATTGTAAATTTTTCTAAAATAAATGCTTTGAAAAAAAAAAAAAATCAGTTGTCAGGGTTATTTGTTATTTATCAATACATTGAATTATTTACGCACCCCGACTGCGGCAATGTCCGGGTAATTTGGCTAGTATCTGAATAAAATTGTGGGATCGACCAAGAAATTATTCCAATCAATACTTTTCATGCATCGTCCGAATCATCTTAGCCTTTGTGTGAGGAGTTATAGAAAGAAAGAAATGGTTCACTTTGATTATTGCAGCCAATAATTCTGTCCTAATGGGTAGTCAATAATACACAACAGATACAGTAAATATTCTGTAGTATTATCCTTAACATCAGAGCTTATCAACCGATCATGAAATGTGTTTTCGAGAGGGTCCAAACGGGGCTGAATATCCTCGCCGTATCCTCAACAGACTGCGGATAATCGGATCATGAATCACATCCGTCTTCTCATCCGACCAACATCCGCCTCTTCAATAACGTCGAAGATGTTCGATTGCTCGACTCCTCGACGGATCGCAGTCCCATATTTCAGTTTTGAGAAGTTCCGTATAACATAAATTCTCTCTCGTCCTCGTCTTCCACATCATTTCATTTCATTTCAATCACTAAACCACTTTATGGCACTTTTCGTTCTCTGTCTCGGTCTCCCTCCTCTCCTCAGACTTCCCACAGACTGCATTATCGATTTTATTTTAATGGCACCGCTTCATTCTTAAGCCCATTCATCGAAGTATTCGGTCTTTTTTTTGTGCGTGTACCATTCCGATTGTGTTCAATGATGAAATGGCGAGGGGCGTGGCCCCCGTCAGGCACTTTCACACTCACAGTCCCCTTCAATTATGGGAAATAGGCGTCACTCAAAGAAATTAACTAACACTTTGGAAGAATATTATCCAATCACAACAATTGTTCGGTCAGAGTCATCTGGTGCTTGCAATTACAGTAATTGACATTTATTTTTCAAAGCCCATCAGTCGTTCAGTCGAACCAACTTATTGGGTCATCAATTTCGTGATGGTTTTTTTCCAATAACCAAGTTTCAGGGTTAACTGTCAAGGCCTATAAATAAGGTCCCTCAATCGTTCAGTATGTTGGTTCCACAACAATAGGTCTTAAAAGGCTTGAAATGATGAGAGTACATTATTATACATTCGCTGTACTCTCAAAATGTGGTGATTACGTGAATGCAGCAAAGCAACCTATATTGGACTAAATAGATTCAGTGACTCATATTCAAAACCGTTTATTTGATGGTCAACTGTATTGAGTTGTTGTGAATATATTATCTTTGAGTCACGCACTAGTAGGAGGAATGTCATTCCTGGTCATAAGATACCAGTGTATAAGAGAATCCTCTATAAAAGTCACAAAAATCGTGGGCCTGACCCCTTGAGGCTCCAGTATTTTTGAATAAGATGATGAAATTATGTTACCTCCATGTAAGGGAATCATTTTTCATGGCATATATGAAATAAATAAATAAAATAATCCACAGTCAGCAGTACTACCTACTTAATTTAATAATTTAATGTTACCTCCATGTAAGAGAATCATTTTTTATGGCATATCCCTCTGTATAAGAAAATAATTATGGATATATTAATATGGATATATTAATATGGATATATTAATATAATGGATATATCCCATTAATATGGATATATCCCAATAATGGATAATTATTTTCTTATACAGAGGGATATGCCATAAAAAATGATTCTCTTACATGGAGGTAACATTAAATTATTAAATTAAGTAGGTAGTACTGCTGACTGTGGATTATTTTATTTATCTCCACCATTAACCTCTTCAAGAGAGCCTCGGGACGAGGAAGCGTGGGTAAAAGAGAAACCATGGATAAGGAGAAACTTCTTTAGATGGTACTTTTTAGAAGGTCTTCGGTGTCTCTAACTAGGTTTCACTGTAATATTATATCAATAACGTTGGTAGTGATTAATATGAAAATGTAACATCCAACAAATATTCGAAATATACTCATCCCTTTACGATTAAGATACTTGATTGCTCAAAATTGTCAGTTTTTGCATCAGGCCCTCCCTACCATGAAATGGGCGCGAAATGTCACCGTTCATGTTGTTGATGATAGTTGGCTTCATAAAATATCGACGTCGACGGTCGTGTACTCGCATCAAGTTTCACTGCACTTTAATTAAGTTCATCTCCTTCAAGCACACGAAGCGATTCAGGATTCAGATTGCAGAACGCGAAGTGTATCTAGATTTTCGGTTTCAGATATCCCTACATTACCAACATAATGAGGAGGTGAGAATACAGCTCACATCACAAGGTAGGTACTACGTATCAAACTTTCATATACAATTAAGTTAATTAATAAATTAAGTAGATGAATAAATTATCGTAATTATTACCAAATGCATTTTTTCCGGCATCAACAACTCGTCGTTTATAATACGATAGAAAATGAGGGGAATATAATTTATTATTTAATAATATATTATCTTAGGTATTGACTAGTCCTAGTAACAATGCAAAGGTTGCCTTATTCATTTTCCATGCAAATAAACGTTCGTAACCACCGCACTTCGTAATAAATTATTGATTTACATTCACGATTGTCATTTTTCCGTTTGTCGGACGATAACACGAAATATCGGACACATCCCTTTCGCTTCCTGTTCCGACTTCCTTCTCTACCGGGATCCGTCATTCGCCTCGTCCGATCGGACGTAACAAAGGGAAACATCCGAATTCAGCATCTGCCTCGTCATCCGTATCCCTTGATCGCCCGAGGGCGTTGAAGTCCGGGACGAGGGACTGACGGTATTTCACCGAAGTGACATCGGCATTACGAAGGACTTGCGTTTCAGTTACTTTTTCGTAACGCTAATAACTGCTGAGTTTTACACAACAAAAAACTACTAGGTATACAACAGTTAGAAAATAGAGATTTTGCTGATTAAATTATTATTTTTACGTTCAACTCCAACGCAGTCTGAACGCTATTTCTCTAACCAATTTCATGCAACGATGACATTAAATGCTTACGCCGCTCTTCTATTTGGTTAGCGAGGCCCATTGGCAGGCCTCCTAGTCCCTCGTGTTATTTGAGGGCTCTCCTCAACTCGTTGTGGCCAAATCGTGAATCCATGTATTTGTGGACCTCGTCCATGTGACTATTATATATTTAGCCTTCACTAAAATATAATATATGAAGAACACGTGGATTCAAAACAATTTGGAACAGCAAAGCAATGTGGAAGCAATTTAGAATCACCTCACATAAATACGAAAAGATTGTGAAAATATACATACAAAGTTTGAAATAATTTGAGCATATTATGCTTAAATTATTTCAAACTTTGTATGTATATTTTCACAATCTTTTCGTATTTATGTGAGGTGATTCTAAGTTGCTTCCACATTTCTTTGCTGTTCCAAATTGTTTTGAATCAGCGTGTTCTTCATGAAATCTTCTGCGTTGCTGACTGCACAACACTCTCAGCCGATTCTACTGCTTTTTTTACTATCCAAAAAGTTGCTTGATCGATTCGGTTTCCGTGCAACCCTTGCCGGTGACCCTTTCACTTCACTGGCAGAGCTGTGCACTGCACAGTGTGCAGCCGACTATTTCGGATCCCAATTCCAGAGACTGGAGTCTTCTGTCGTTCCTGACGCCATATCATCTCGAAAATACTTCCCCAGACGCAAGACATCCACTGCTGCGCCTCTCCTATAATCCGTTTCAAACTGCTTTAGTATTGAAGTAAGCAGGCAGTAGGGGTAGTGGGTTGACTCTGTTTTCATACTTGTAGAACCTGTCGTACGGTACCACAACGCAGCGGTAAATGACTGAGCTCCTTCTTCAGTACTCGCCCCTCAATACTAAAGCAGTTTGAAACAGACTATGACACACCACGATATTTTCTAGATATTTTCTGGTGCACCAGGTAAATTCAATTGTTAAATTTTATTGGTATTTTCTAGCCTAGTAAAATAAATGTGATTCATTATCTGCAACTCCTTTGACCTATACGATTTTCATTTATTATTCTCCGATTTTCGGAGGAGGTCCTTCAAGTAATATCTCTTGTATAGTCATTTTTATATCTCGTCAAAACATCAAATGTGAATGAATGGACCATCATAATCTCATGCAATTCCACAATAACAACAATATGTTCGACAATTCGTTGTGCAAAGAGGAATTAATTTTTCAAAATAGACTATATGTGACATAGGTACTTATTAAGTATATCCATATAACTTACATAATAACTGTGTAGGTATGTGGTTCCACGCTCTTCATTTGGCTGTCGAGAGTGACTTCATATGTATCGATATCGATACTCGGATAATGACAGCGTGATGCACCCCAACACCACCTTATCCCAACACCACCCTACCTGAAATTCTAATGGTAAAACGATACTTAACGGCGGGGAAACTAATACGGTCGATATAACGTGTGATAACTGAGAGTGTTCGAAGAACCGTTCTTCAATAGATTATCGTTGACATGCATATGGATGCAGTCAATACTCATCGCGTTTAGTTACTACGGTTGATCTGGTGTTCAAGTCAACCAGAATGGCGGAATACATCAGATTCGAACGTTTCCCCGTGGATACAATGGGTTTTCAAACTATTCAACGGTCCAACAGGTGATCCTTCTCTTCCTTTCGTGTAGTAGCTCAGGTCTCCCCATTACTCTCTTCCACCTACTTTATTGGTAAAATGGAAGAAGTAGGAAGAAAAAGACGGGCGAATGAAAAAAAAAAAAAGACTTTCTCTACGACCTTTCCGAACTAGAGCCTTGAAATTATTGCGAATAAGTTGGAGGTCTTAAGAGGAACCATATTGAAAAGAACCCCGAAGGAATAAATATTTTCTATAGGGATAGGAATGCGCTAGGGAGCTTTGAATACGTTTAAGGAGCTTTACTATAAATTCTATAGTTACTAAAACACCGCAAACTAAGGGAGAAATCCACGATTCGTAAAAAAGAAGAATTTAGCGCGTACCAAGATGCTTCGAATGCCTCCAGAATGGTATGTTATAATATGAAATATTATGTTTTTATAGCATTCTATAGTCAAATTAAAATTTCCTCAACCAACACAATCATCTATCTATGAATATGACCACATTCTCAGCATATATCGGAAGAGATTACAATGGAGAAGGGCAGTAGATGAATATTTCCTAGTTTTGATTAATCGTGGGGTAAAGTTAACAGCTTCATCCTCGCACTTAAGTCTTCGGTCAGCGTAGATTTTGGATCATGTCGTTCCTGAACAAATAACTTAGTTTTTTAGTATTTCATATAGGTACCAAATAACTCATGAAATTACATAAATATTGATCCGAAAATCGTGGTTGCCCTCAACTGCTGCTCTGCCCTAGTGTGGTGAAAGTCAGTGGGAGGAATAATTTATCCAGAGAAATTGAAGGGTTTCATGTAATCCTTCATACTTTTTAGTTGCGTCAACATATGAGTTTTGGATGAGGTGAATTGAGGTTTTGACGTTGAAGTAGAAGCTTCGTGGGGTTTCATTTCAATGTTTCCTGGTACGAGACAAGACTATTTAAAAAAATTGTATATTTCAACTGAAATATGAGCACACTGTATACCGGTTTCGGTAATTTAACCATCATCAGTAACATTACAACCTACTCATATTTCAATGGAAACAGACGATTTCTTTAAATACTCTTGTTTTCCTCAACATGGGTTTCCTCGATTTTGTAGCAAGTGATTCAGTTCGTGTCTTTGATATGTACTTCTTTGTTTGGGATAATTAAGTTTGCCTGCTTTATCGTATTGCGTATTTCCTGCATATGCTTGGCAAACTCACATCCACAATAACGTCCTGGGTGATCTCTCCCACAATTTACGCATTTGGCTTTCGCTTCTTTTGATCCTGTGCATTCGTTTTTGGTTCCGTATGGCAATATTGCTTGGTGTGTCCAAACTGTTGACAGTTTTTTACACTGAAGCTCCAATTGGCCCCTCATTGGTTGGATTTCAACCCTCGTGTGTAGAATGTTTGAAAATTTGTGGATACTTTCCATTTTCTCGCCACTTTGAAATGCAGGAATTTCTCCTTTCCACGATACCTTAGGGGTTACGCTAGGTCATTGTAGATATTTAGGTATGTTTAGGACTTTTTGACATGACCCTTATTGGCCTCGTTTGCTTATGTTCAAATGTGTGAAAACACCCTTCTTCATTAAGGATTTTCTTAGCATCACGGTAGGCCTGTTCAGTTTCTAGATTGCTAGATCATTTTTGGGCATATGTATATTTTTTGCCATTGGAATCTTTCTGAAAAGCCCGATTGAAGCAGTGTCCGTGACGAACAATTTATTGAAGAACGTACTGCGTTTGTGGTCCGTCACGGCTTCTTGAAACGTAAAGTAACATACTATACTGCAGCGAATACCTGAGTTTGTCGTATTGAATACACCAGCAATTTGGATGCATTGAACATTTACTTGGCCCACATCAAGTGCTTCAAACCCTGTGTGAATTGAATATTCGCAATAATATTCCGCACGTCAAACGCCCGTGAAGGACGTTCAAGAAATATTTTATTACACCGGGCAATCAACCGCGGGACGAATCGGGGAAAAAACCGAGGACGTCAATTGGATTTTCAGGTGAGAGTTTCAAAAAGGGACGCCATTCAATTATTCAGAGACATACGAACCGAGTCCTCATGACGTGACATTTCCAAACGTGGGCGGTTTTTGAATATGCGTGACAAACGAAATTCTATTGGCTTCAGTTGAATAAAATTGATTGCTCATTATATAGTTGAAGTTGTGATAGCGGCAGTACCTACCAATCATTCAGTCTTGTGTTTTCGCCAAGTTCGGACATAATTGCTGCTGAGCTCATATGAAGTGTCAGACGAAACAACCTGACAATTCAACCTTTTTGAAACTTAAAAGAATGCAATTTGATGTTTAAAACGTTATTAAATCCATTGCTGGGCGTGTTTAAATGAGATTTTGGATCAATCTATAACTGCAGTAGAACAAAAAAGGAAATAAAAGTTTTCGGCTTAAAGGTGGCTTGAGTAGTAGTTCAAAACCGTCAAAACATCATTATTATCTCCTTTGTGTAGATCTCCCTTCTGTCTAGATCCCTAAATGCTAGATTAAACGTTTATAGAGAAGATGAATTAATTACAAATAAAACAGTTTCAGACAAAACTCTTGACAAAACTCTTAACATCGAGTCAACCTTGAAATAATATTCAGCACTTGAATGTACTACTTCAAAATGTCAAGTTGATGCAAATAACTTGGGCCCGATTAGTAGCGAAATCCCATGTTCTTTGAAGAAATGTTATTAAACTTACGTGTTCCTGTGCAGTTGTGAAAAAAAAGGTTCGGTATTAGAAGAGGAATTACGGCGTTGCACGGATTACCTCCATTAAAATTCTAATTCTCTCATTCAAAGCCGAGATAGCGCTGGCGGACACTTAGTTCTAAAAGAGTTAACCGTAAGTTAACCTCCTAACCGTTGGCTTCATTTCACTACGAAACGCATTCGCTTCAAACGGGGGCCCCGTAGAAAAAGGTAGTTTTTTCTCCCTCGCCCAACAGAGGAATGAAGATAGTTGGGGGATAGTGAGCTTTTCATTTTAACGGGAATGAAGCTCAGGGATAAAGTTCTCCGTTTGAAAAAAAAAAAAAGGCCGTTTAACGAGAGAGCGGCTGCTCCAAAAAACCTCGTTCGAGTTGATGAAATGGGTTTTCTCGCCATCAAAGAAAACAGTTGGGGGTTTGGGATTTCTGATTGTAGTCGGCGGAAAGGCCGCTGTATCGTTACGGTGATCTCGAACTTGCGAGTGTTTTCAACTAACCGCAGTGCAGCGGAAAGGACTGTTCAGAGGTAACTGTATTGTTTCTAGTAAAGTCCCGACGTTCTGATATTTCCACACGCGCCCTCAGTCGGTGCTTTTTGTATGTATCGTTGTTCTGAGAAACCTGGCACTTACAAATATAGAAATTTGTGAAAGTTGGACAGTCAGCACCCACAACACCTCAGCGTCAGGCACCGTTTCGTATTTTACATTCATTTTGAGCAGACAAGTGGCTGATTAGGTAATTTTTCAATTCAAACTTGGGAGTAAGCATACCTGAATTCAAACCTGAATTCAAATCCACAAAAAGACCACTATGACATACATTGTACGAGTATGTTATATCAGCTATTGTTAAACCATAACATTATTACTAGTGGTAGCTTGACGGGAGTAACTGATTGCTTCCAACTTCCATAAATACTGTTTCAGCGAATTTTCGAAGAAAATCCTATTGTTTTCGGTTCAACATCTTTAAAACTCGAATTTCCGAAAACGTTTTATACCAATGCCCGTTTCAGACCATCTTGAATTCACTTCCAAAAGACACCAAAAATTATATCTACGTGTCATTCCAGACCATAACTCTCGATAAAATTGAGATACAAGTTCAAATTCGCACACAAAATCTATCTTGGCACTCGAAAGGCTAAGTTCGGTGATGGGCAGAATCAAGAGGGGGAGGAGGGATTTCTAAAATAGTCTGACAAATCACACATCATTTTTACGCTGAACACGATGGTGAAGTCAGAATTGCAATATTTTATTCCGTTCTCAAACTAGAGCACTTTGAAGGAGAAAAAAGGTGGTTTTACAATGTAAGTTTTATGTCATAAAACTGATTATTTTTCATCAAATTTCGATCTTATAACTATGATGCATGACTGTGGATTTATTTTTAATTATAATTACTACTTTTGTTAGAAACATGGAGTTATCAAAACTAACTCAGTACAACAATATAGTTTAGTTTCAAAACCAGCTCAATCAATGTTTAATACATTCTACAAGGTAGCCAAAAAACCTCTCACACTTTTACGAATTTTTTCCGAAACTTCTTTCCTACGGTTTTTCACGTGAGGACCTTACGTTTATTATATTATGATAAATGTACCTATTAAATTTAAAAAAAAATTGTTGTTAGTTTTTCATATAAAATTGTGACATTTTTGATGTTCCCGGGGCAATTAGAAAGTGGGAGGTTGTATGGATAATATAGAAAACCACTCTATTCGCACTACTATTCGCACTCTATTCGCACTACTACTGGTGTTGAAATGGCTCACTAATGAGCTCTAATATTGTTCCAGTACAAATATTAGACCTTGAGATGGTGATGTCACTTTTAAATGTCTCATGAGATGAAGCTTCGAGTTAACCTCACACGTACATACACGCACTTCTTTGAAGAAAACACCCCTTTCAAACTTACCCTCTCCCCCGACACTTCGGCCGTAAACATTAATTTAAGGGGTCAGGTCGTATGGAGGAGGAGGGCAATATTCAGAAAGGGCGAGACCACACAAAACCCTTGGGTTATGGGTCAAGGATTTACATTAATAACAAATGGTTGAAGGGATAATGACCCTCCCATCCATTCCCCTACGGCTCTTAACAATCAATTTCAGACGCCTTGAATTACTTGGCGCCTGCATATTTCACTCCGCCAGGACAACTGGCACACCTGTGAAACGAATCGTGAAGGATTTCCGAGATGTGGGAGAGTTGGATTGTGATGTTTCGGGTTACAATTGAGTCTTCGCGCTATGTCAACCTCGTCAAGCTACAATCCGGCATAATTTTACCAAATTGTTTAATAATAATTATTCGTGAGAGACACAATTCAGAGTAAAACGAATAGAAAAAATACTCCAAGTTGATGAACACATGAGCAGGATTGCCTCACAATATCCTTGGCCCTGTAATCTATTTAGATTCCTTTGTATATGGATGGTGCGAAAAGACTGGACTTACATGTGCTAAGCCAGATGGCATAGCAGCGCTGGAAGAATTAGCAGAAAAAAACCTGGCAGACATTAATAAGTTAATCAAAGATGATGTACCCTGGACACCTACACAGAACAGAAGAAACAAATGACTGCCGAACCTGCCCCCCGAACCACGACCCACCTCGCAGCAAGTACCTACTGAACATATTGTCGTATAATATACTCGTAAATGGACCAAGTAATAAGAAATTTGCGTTTACAAAGTTTTGTAAAAACAATTCGATGTATTTTTTCTTCTGGGGACTTACGGAGGAAGGTTTTCGCTATTACGAAAATGTATTCCCAGACCATAGGCTGTTTTGGAGTAGCGCTAGCAAGCATGCATCATTTGATAGAGCCATTGGAGGTCTGTTATGCGGTATACTTATAAACAAATTTGCAATAATCGAAAAGACTGCTGGTGCTATGAAAGTCTATGAAAGTTGCGAACCGAAACCATTTAGGTGAACTGTATTGGCCATACTTGAGCCCCCCCCCCCCCACCCCACCCCTCTGCAAAAGTAATGCTGTTTCTAGACGGAAGAAAAATAATAATAATAATAAATAAAATAAAAATTCATGAATGATATTGATGGTTTCACGATGTTTTCTTTCTTTTTTGTGCCTGAGTCACAGGCTGACGCCTTATATACCATGCCTATAATATTATTACCTTTGTAATCGGCAACCTACTCTCAAACGCTGTCTAGTACACCCTACCTATATTGTCATACGATTAATTTATTCTCCTTTTTCTCATTTTATTTATTACAAAAAAAATATATATATATATCGCGTTTTAGGCACAATACTCAGAATTACATTCGAACAGCTCGGTTGAGTTGGTGGTTGAAGCCCTCAGAAAACAGCAAACCAAACCTTTGTACTTTTTTCCAACCCTAATCCACTAGTGATCATTATTGTGCAGTGGTTGTAGTTGCTGACTTATAATCCACCAAAGTATTTTCCATATGTATAGGTACATTGGCCGAATTGACGTAACTAGATGTTTAAACAGCTGTGACGGTAAATCATTTAATTTAATCATTTAATTGTTACGTTAAAACGTTGGGAGTTGACGGTTAGGAAGGTCGGTTAGAGGATTCACCTGATCAACGGCAGATCACAAGAGCAAAATAAACAGATTTCTTCACATTTCAAAAGCGGGACACGTCAGAGGCTACTGAGGGGGTCAGAGCAATGATTATCTCATGAAGGAAATGACGTTAGGGAAGGTTGAAGCTGGCATGTGTCCATTTATTGAATTAAAGGGAAAAGCGTACGTGAGGAGTATCCTCAATCCATTAAATTGAACCAAATTGGTCAGGGTGGAAGAGGATGAGAGGGGAATATATCCCCTTCGTCTCGTATTCGAAGGCCAATTATCGTGGGAGACGTCTGCAAGTGGAGGATTACTTCCAGAGGGCGGCCGTCCCTGCCCCTGAAGGTTCGCTCTCTCAGGGGGATATCCTTGCAGTGGGTGTTTCAGGGATAAACATGTTATCCTTTCCCTTGTTAAATAGGCAGAAGGTTGGGCGAGTGGGAGAAGGATGAGGACGAGGAGGTGGAGGATGCCCAAAATCGCAAATCTTACCTTCCGCCCCAACGAATTACACGAGGACTCGGTCTCGGTTGGCTTTGCCATTGAATTAAATCTCCGGTCAGAGCTGGTGAAGCTGGAAGGATCGCATTGTACATTTTCCTCGGTCCATCGGCGGTTTTCCCTGTAGGGCAGATGCGGGATCGCAGATGGATCCATTACCCCGAGAGACCGCCGCACATCGAGGGAACGGGCCGCAGATGGATCCCATTACCTCACGAGACCACCGCACATCGAAGTTCCCTCAAACGATTCTCTTAGAAGATGCAAACCCTCGATACGGCTTTAAATTGAAAAGCAACAGCAGCCATTCAACCCCGACATCCCACGACACACGAAGTGAGCTTTAACCCTTGTCAGCTCGCGCTAGCGGCAGATTGCCGCATATCGTCAATCCCAATGCGATAGAGCGTTTTTCAACCAACGTATCTCTTGCGCGACGCCGAGAACCTGGACGATTCTGCCAACCGCCCGGAACCTACGTTTCGGAAGCTGGATTTCGGCTGTGATATGTTTAGATTTTACAGAATAAGTTACCTACGTACGTTAACGGGCTTTCGAATCGCACAGGGTTTTTCAAACTTCTATTATAAAGGAGCAGGTTGTTGTTGGGTAATGGTAGGGTAACCTGCTGGCAACGTAATAACAGCAAATGTTGCGAGTTTCCTGATGAACACACTACGCTACAAAATTAGAATCAGCTCAGTAGATAAGGGCCGATGGACAAAATGCCGGGTTTGGGCTACTAGAGATTCCAACGCACTAATTGACGGCTTTTGGGAATTTAAGCATTCTAGCGAGTTTGACAAGATGAGTTTGATATTTTGACGGGCTTCAGACCTGCATCTGCCTTTCTTTTTTCATAATCGGAGCTGAAGCCGTTCTGTTAACGGTATCTCTAACTTGATTTTGTCAAATCATCGATCAAGTGGCTTTCGGAACGAAAAAATGGCCTACTCGAATGGAAAAATTAGGGTGTAACGCACTAGATTTTGCTAAAAGATTGTTTCAAATCCAATCAAATCTCATGTGCCAATATGCGGTAAATCCTTTACAAGTGATTGTTACAAACGGCTACTACGTATTCTCACGTTGGCTCTCTAAATAGTTTTGAATTGCTCGTTCGCCTCATTCATCCAATTACTTACCTCAAAATGAGCTCATGTGTTTATTGATGATGACTATGTGCTCATAATTTCTAATTACATTCTACCGTTCTACGCCATACACCATCGTAATTGGTACCCCGCCACATCCAACTTTTCCGGAATCAACCCCACGCGTGAGAGGAACTCTGTCGGATTTAATTCGACCGATAACTGCACTTAACTTTGTTTAATATACCGAATCATTAATTACGAAAACACGTAAACCCCTGATTAACAAATGCGTGCGCTGCGACAGTTTTATTACCGCTAGTCTCAAAGTAATTATAAACGTCTCACATTTTCCGCTTTCCTGGTTCCACAGCTCGTGCGGAAAGTCCAACACGGGCTGTTACACTTTTCATACGGTCATCCTCGTGTTTGATTAATGCGAAGTGGTTTTTTCTACTTTTTTTTATTTTTTAATGTTTTTGAGTCGAGGATTGAAAAACGAGGATGGAAATTTTCTTTAACGGGACGTCGTTAACGTTTTTATAGTCACTATCACCCTCAGCCTCTGTAACTACAGGCAAAACGCTGTATAAAGTTTGTAATTAATACGAGCGGACAGTGGGGAGTTTTGGTAGCTCGTGCTTCAGACAGTGGGCCAACTTCTTGCTCGAACCGCTGAACCGACCGCCCCCTTTCACTTTTCAAGTTCTACCGCCAAACTTCACATTATTAATATACACAGCTATGCGGACTTTGAATTTGTTCTCCTTCAGGTTCGTCACGTCCAGTTTAGGAGACAACAAAAAAAGGAGCTACCTTTTCTATTTAGAGGGGTGGTGTCCAATTTTTCTGATTTCATTACAAAGATGGCAAAATTGTATGTCACAATTTGTCAATTTTTCAGGCGTGCAATTTCAGAGTCCAACTTTTCCTCGAAAATCGGAAAATGCTACACATTGTTGTTTCTTTACCAGTTAGTGTACCTAACTGTTCATTTTGGACATATTATCACATAATACATTGTATTGTTTTTAAATCATATGGTTCAGCTTCGCGAATTCAATGCATTTCTCGAATTTTCCAAATAATTTGGAAATATCGCTTCCACCAAATTTTGGATATTTTCACCCCTGTGCATTTCTGTAGCCACTATTCGATATCCTATGCCCTTTGTGGGCCATCTACCCTAGTTCCCATTCGAAAAGCCAATAATCCCACGCAAAAGTTACATACTAATCGTACGAGTATCATGTGAAAACACGAATTCAGCAGGTTTATAACGAATCTACAAGACAATTCATTCATTCATTGAAACCATCAAGAACAGTTTGGGATAGTTGGCTTGACCCACATGTCAGCAAATTATCAGGTTTTGACGAAGATTAACGTTCCAATTTTCTTTTTACACGTTTAATTCAATAGTTTCTCTTTACTTGAATAGAGATACATTCTTTACCCGGAGATACATTTCGGAACATTCTTAAGTTAAACTCAAAGGGCAAAATGAGTCTGTGTGGGTTCAGCCATTAGTAGGGAAGTATCCCACTGGTATCAATCATTTAGAGTCCTGCATTCTGTAAATTAAAAATCCGATAATTGATTATACTATATGAATAACCTTGAAAAATGTCCAAAACTCAAATTGTAGATTTATTAATTTATTTTATTTTGTATAAAATTGTATTTTAGTGGATGTAATGGACGACCACTTGTCAACAGTTGGCCTGTAGATGAGTACAGTTGCAGCTTGAAAAGGCGGTAATAAAATGTGAACATGTGGAGTCTATTTTCCGGTTGAGCCTCGACTATTCCACAAAAAAACCTACTCCTAATCATATGTTCGATACGAAGATAGTGAAAAAGACGAGTTCAAGTGAAATACGCCTGAATCCAGTAAGTAATTGGTCGCTGGTAGCTCTTTTTCTATCGTTACCATTCCAGTAATGTTCGAATGGAACACTACCGGTACAAGAGTGCATCGTTCAGTTTAACAGACCTGTAAACTCACAATAAAAGTGGGAACCGCTCGGCGGATGAAGGCAGTGACGAATAGGGACGAGGCCGTATCGTTAAACATCCAAAGGGCGTCTGAGCTGTTTGACGGTCGACCAGCTACTGCATCAACAATAGATCTCGACAACGCACCAATTCGTTTTTAATGGACAGCTCCAACTCATAAACATCATTCGCGTACAGTAGGTACAGTATATTTGACTGCGAATGATGTTTATGAGTTGGAGCTGTCCATTAAAAAAGAATTGGTGCGTTTCTGAGATGTATCTCAGGTAGGTATACCTCAACTGTTAAATACCGTCAAATAAAGAGCATTTTGTAAATCTGCACATTTTATTTTATTTTTTCAAATTTCAACTCTTCATTTGGCTGGTGTCCGCCCTCGTTTACAACATTCTATTCAACATGAAGAAGCCTGCTGCTCACGTAGTCAAGGCCCGAAGATGGCTTATATAGTAGCCTAAACGTGAACCCACAATCATGATCCATTCAGTTTCGGTTCTGGTCTGTAACCAACCTCGCGAATGGCTGAATTCGTTTCGAAACATACCAGTCCAAGATGCTGCAGATGCTACTCAGATGCTGCAAAGGAAGGAAATAATGCTTTGCAATATTCTGTCCAAAACTTTGATGAGTTCGACATTTCAGTAGAAGGTGGAACATTGAGTAGATGTTCAATATGACAAGCGACCAGCTATATTTGGAACAGATATGTCGACCTAATGATTCACAGAATATTATTGAAAAGGATTCCACTTGTCTGTCAGGGAAGCAAAAACGGGAAACAGGAAATCCGATGGCTTTGTTTCTTTCCCCATGAACTTCGGGAAGAACTTGACGCGCTGTCAGATATGTATGGGCCCTCCTGAGAGTCGCACACAACTAAACTGCGGATGTCTGAGCGTCACACATCGATTTATCGACAACTCGATATCTCTATAGGTATAGCTTACTCAAGGGGTTTTCGTCGTCCATTCACGGATGGGCGGTGTATGTGGACGTATGGTCGTAAACGGACAGCGTAGCCTGTTTCTCCATGTTTCGATTAGACTGTACAACATACGAGGTCATCACAGTGAATTACTCTTTATTTACGACGTCATCAATATCACCGCTGACAACCCCCAAGTTCGGATTTCGCAATAACGACAAGGAATTACATGCACTTCGAGTCTCGCTAACGACTCTCCCCTCGGCCCACTCCAACCCTCCGTGAGAGGTCCTTCGACCGCCAGCGCGGGGCTTATATAACAACCACGACACAATTCCAAAGGTGATTTACCATTCACCCTTTGTAGGTGTCGCCCCCTGAGCTTACACAGGGCAGCCTCAGCAATCCTGTTGTCTTGACGCCTCCCCTCAGCATAACCACAGTCGGAGTGCAATAACAGCTCCACCTGATTACTTAGGGACGATAAACTGTTGAGGGGGCAAGTAGGTACGTTATCGCTATGAGTGAGACCCAAAATCTACATGGTCCTGAATTCCGTTGGTCTCTACCAGTCAAAGGTAGAAGATCCATTAGGTGGAAGTTATCGGTGGTTCTGAACTTATTCATGTTTTCAAAACAGATTTTCGAGCTCATAATTCACGGAAAAAGTAAAATGTTTTTGTTAATTTAGCTACTACTTGGTTTCGAAAAAATTAAATTCAACTTCAAATCATTGAACATAATATTATGTTGAGTATCTACACTACATGCAGATTCTATAAATTAGCTGTAGGAGCCCATCATGGACCTGTTCTGCTTAAAGTGTAAGTCCTAAGGAGGCTACATACAAATTACAGCTTCATAGAGTGAATAGCATAGAAATTAGCTTTAGGAGGCACTCAGCTGATCCTGGACCTATTCCGACTGACCAGATCATCGGTAATTTTCACCGCTATAGTTCCGAAGAACAGCGTCAAGCCCTCCAAGTCGCCACTGGCAGTCTGGGCTCCCAGGCACTTTCAGTTGACATCCCATGTACGAGGGAATCGCGTTGCCGCGCCGCTGGAAGCCCTGGTGCTCGAGTAATCTTCGTTCAAAAGTAAGTAGGTATGCCGAAAATCCGTATTTGCGTTAACTCTTACCGATAATCCAACTCTCTGGCAGTATTGTATACCGATGATCTGACTGTGTTCCGGTAAGTTTTAACAATGTTTCAATGCTCTGATCATGCAATTAACCGCATTGTGACTTCATTTCCAGCCATGTCAATACTTGCTGAAGATGTATTTTTCGATCTATGTCGGATATTTCGGTTTTCGTTTTTAGCAATGTAATAGCATTGGGAGGGAAAACAAGGTCTACTAGTAGGTATCTAATGGGAAGTCTTTTTTTAACCTCCTATCGCTTCTTCTTATTTAGGATAGGAGAATGACGGAGAGAGTCCCGAAAAATATATCAGACAAGACGAAAAGAATAATGTTCCATTGAGACCTGAATCAGATGACAGTGATTCTAAAGTGAATTCAGACGATTCCTACGTCCCACAAGAAGACGCTGCAGAGACTGGAAATACCTAACTTACCTCAGGAACTGAGACCGACTATCTAATAAGTGATTCAAGAAAATCCATGTGGGGACGAAAATAGGCCCATGACCAGCGCCCAGAAAACCCCAGCAGCTTTGAAGGGCAAAAAGGAGAAAAAATCCACCATAAAATTCAGGAAAATCTGACAAGCTGGATAAACCAACCACATGCCGCCACTGCCCCTACAAACTAAAGAGGAAAACATCTACCAAATGCGTCGAATGTGAAACTCCAAACTGCCGTTTGTGCTCTTTGCAACGATTGTGTTGGAGAACTGGGGTAACATGAAAAACATTGTTATTCCTTGACATTCCCTAAGTTTGATATTTATGTTCCTTTTTCGTGTTCCAAAGAAAATAACTCGTGATAAGTAACTACGGTGATTGCTACCTCAGTGACGAATGTGATTTGCAGATAAAAATTCTATAAAAATTCTACAATATTTAATATCCTCTACAGAGGTTTTGATAGTTTGGAATTCCTGGATAATATGAAGTTACCAAATTTTAGTGGTACTCGATCCAGATTCTTCTGATAAGACTGCTTTCATGTTCACCAACTTGATACAAATAAGATTTTTCTTAGAGGGTTCGTAAAATACCTTTGTTCCCAAATGGTCAGGCACTGCAATTCTTTTTCATATTTTTGTAATTCAAAGTGCCAATAAATAAAATGTTTTGTTTTAAACTTTTGTTTTACTGTGTAATCAAGTCCCAAAACCACCAAATCGTTCAGAATGAGATAAAAGGGCAAGGTGTAAAAAATACCGAGAATCCGAGGATGTGAACAAAAATCATGATCCAGTCAGTCGGATAAAGTGTTAATCCTAAGGATGCTACATACCAAATTACAGCTTCAGTGAGTGAATTGGTATCGTGTGTAGCAAAATTTCGAATGACTCCAAGCGGTAAGACATATCCATGTCAATAGAACAATGCTGACGACGTGAAATTATGATGCTATTTAATAATTTTGATGCTCCGCTTCAAATAATTATTCGTGCCTCATGATATAAACTATGATTTGTGCCTGTACCTACAGGAACAGCATCGTACACGAACTTTTTATATAACAACGACCCATTTTCCAGTCAGATCTAAATAATTGATTGAGCGTGGAAAATTTAATGAAGCACCATGAGAGAACTGGGTTCAGGTAACTCTGACACCGAACCTCCGCGCCTCTGGGACCCTCTCGCCTTCCCACGCTTAGGTTATGTATTCATAAACCCGAGAGTGGGCTCCCGAGCTCCGCCATATTGGATTCAGATTGCGGAGAAGAACGACGGTGGTGGGGGGCGGAGAAGCCCTTTGTCCTGAAACATGTAACAACAGGCGTAGACACGTTGCATTATGGTAGACAATTCTCGAGGAATCGCTCATCAAATATTAACAGTTTCCTTTAGAAGCCGAATTCTAAGGGTAATTCCTTTGAAATGCAATTCTGTAGGGGTCTGAATGGGGAATGATCCCCTTGATTACATGGTTCACACCGTTCGTAGGATATCTAATGTATAGTTGAGCAGGTAGTAAACCTCCAAGTAAATCCTAAATTGCGAAATTGTTGAAAACACTCAGCCAATACCTAAGCCTGATCTAATTCCACCGAAGTGTGAAGAAATTATTGAATCACAGCTGCACAAAATCTTCAGCACATTACTATAGTCCGTCCATGTACCATTTAGTTTTCTGAACCCGCTGACGTGGAACCTAAGAAGATTCCGCTCGTCATGATGTTAACTTGTTAGTCGTTAGTATTGAGTAAGATTCAGTGTTATAACCAGGAACAATAATATTATGGTATTCACGTGAATCAGACTTCAGTCAATAACTACGTGGTTACCTACCAGCTTCTATCCAGTTTCATTTCTCGTGTATACAAATCTCAACCAACTGAAAATTTATTATATTTTTATAAAAAGCCAGCAACAACTACAGAAAAGAGCATTCTCGTCTTATCTCAAAATGAAATACATATCATCAAAACGAGTTCTTAATGTCTGTTGTGAACTGTCCCACTCTCAAAATTTCATAATTAGTGAGTACGTATTTGTTTGTTCCAGTCTGTTCCACACACGATCAATTTGAAAACCACAGAATGATATTGTTAAAAACTCACGAAATAGATGGGGTTGTTAAGCGGCATGGGATATGGTCACCAGTTCTTCAGTTAACGATTTATCCGGCCGCCCGAGAGCCCGTTAAATTTAGACCCTCGTCAGCCCTTTACACGGGAAGTGATAAACACACATGAATGTATACGTTAACCGAGATTCGCAGGATAAATCTGTCTTAACGGCCAGTTAAATGCGATTGATAAACTGACCCTAAGGAAAATTATTGTTACTCGAGTTTCGGTGATTTAAACCATACTGCAGTGTACGTTGACCGGCTGGGGACATCACGAGGGTCTCAAATTACAGCCTGATCGGCTCATCCCCCAATTTTTTGAAAATAAGTGCAACTTACTTTAGTTGATGGCATAATATTATGTCGAAATATCTTTTCTTTTTATTTCTATCAGTTTGATTCAGTGCATTAAAATCCAATACAGTAAGAAATGAATGGCTCTAATAAAACTCACCTGCTCCGTGTTTTCTCCCGATAGTGGACTTTAAAAGCTGATTATTTTACAGAAGCCACGGAATTGGATTTTGTAAGGTACATTTTTCGTTGACGCCACAACCTTAAAATTTAATAAGAGATACACATGACTAGGAATATCTCCGAACAATTTACTAGATTGAGAGATGTCAATTGAAAACTGAATACTTTGGCAAATTAACCCTATTTATTTTGATTTTATGTAAGGTTTACACTGATTAATGAACTGATTTGATTTGTTGATTCATTTCGCCTCTTTGACGAATTATGCCGGAGGTGTGTCACTTATGAGTTACTTGAGATTGGTGAATTGGCTGACATGTTTACGTTTCTGATCTGAACAATTTTGGACTATTAACTTCACCTTTACAATTAAACAAAAATGAAGAACCGTAACATTTCGATCTAACCTTCTATTCAGGTGGGTATATTATATACTTGAGTCAATTACGTATTTGACTCGGGATTCACAATAATTTCCCCTAAATTTCTGTAAGTAGGTCACTTTGTACTAGGAAGGACGTGGAGTAGATAGTGGTTCTATGAGTAGGCACTTGATACTAAGTTCCTATCATTTATTGTGTTAACATCAAATACCTCATTCTGATCCACATGTTACTTCAAGTGGGATTTAAAATTAGAAATTTTAATATTAAAATATTTGATATTTTGATGGTAAGTTTATTGACCAATAAGACTTATTATTTCAGAAAGTACCAGTACTGATGTTCATCTGGGAAACATCTATTTCGATGCATGCCAAGTTATAGAGCAGGACTAATAATTATTGAGGAAGCAAACTATCGGCGTGGTAGGAAATGGGGAAAGGGCTTGTGCCGTTGGGTTTGCCCTCTCGAGTAAACTAAACAGATGACTGAGCTACGACCAACGAAGTGGAAACAGAACGGAAATCAATACAGTCCTTCAGGGAAGGTGACGGAGCCGAGTTCGAGGGTGCTAGAAACTACTCCGGTAGACTAGGGAACCCTTTGCACGAGTGAATTGGGTGTTTCAACGGTGTAGTACTTCCTTTCCGATTCGCTGAGAGTTTCTGTTTGAGTCGGACGCTGTTAATCATAATCCTGAAGGGGGAACTGAGCTGAATAGGCCAATGACACCGGACAGAAATTGGTCGATAATGGAGAGAACGATGAAATCAAAATATCATCGCCTATGCTCATCCCCGACTAGGAAAAACATCGCCAATGTAAGTAGGAACAAGAAACAGTTGGGTTGAGAAAGAGCGAACAGTAACGACTTGTCAACAAAGTGATTGTGAGAAGAGCTTTGAGAGATACGAAGCTGTGTAAAACGTGCGAACGGCTTTCAACTTGGATGAAATTCACAGTGTGGATTACTCAACAAATAATTACAAATTACCGTCTGTATAGTATACACAAACGGTGCTCAATTAACCATAGCATGGAAATATCATTAAGACTGTGATGTCGACCGGACTGAAACGTGGTGGCTTTGGAAACAGACTTATGTCATCGGAGTTGTGCAATATTGCTAACTGTAAACAAATTCTTGATTTTCTGCGACAGCGACAGTTTTTAGTAGAACGCTCCTCACCGCAGCTGTTGAGGAGATCTTTCCTGAGTAGCCACTACTGCAGGTTGGCATCTTATGTATTTATTAACTGTCACTCGTTTCATTTCTATGATTAATCTAGTTTGTCGCGCTTTGAACATGCAGGGTCTTGTAGTTCAATTACAACACGATGATTTTCGGTCAAAACGCAAATTTAAGTAGTATATTGTATAAATTTGGCGAAAACGAAATGGCGAGATGTACAAAGCAAATGAGATGATTGGATGATATGGTACACGTAGTCAAATGGCAAAGAATACTGGTTTGATATGAGCTTGACTCGAATAACGGAGTAAAAGCAAAAGTAAAAGTGGTTGGCAGTAAGAATCGAGTCAGACATATATAGTAAAAACTGACTGGGGGAGGGATTCAAAACGGGGCCCCTGGCATGCGAAGAAAAAGTGAAAGCTCTGGATTTTTTTCCAAAGGGGAACGACCTGGGAAGCCGATTGATGGTAAGCCAATAGAAGGGGTTTTTTGAAAGGCTAGCGACGAGACATTGGCATGGGTAGGGTAATAGCCCAATGCTAGGTAGGATTTACGGTTTACGAGATAAGGGATTATGGAACAACAATTGATTCTGAAAGTGTGTTTTTCCCAAGAGACGGTAATACTCCAGGAGATTAGAGAGCCAGTTAGTTTGGGAGATTGGAAAATATTAAATGAATATGGAATTAACATGAACTGAGATGCTGCGGCCAAACATAGTTAATAGATTCTTTACCAGATTTATAGTTTTTAATACCTACTTCCAAGATTAGTTAATTTCACTGATCATATTTATTTTCTCAAAAATACAGTCCACTGCTCAAAGTACTTCCGCTTTTTTCCCAACATTGGTGCAGGTGCTCAGATGCTAAATTAAACAGCCTGTTCTGATCGTATAGGCTTCTTCAGGGATTATTTTCAGTTTTTCCATTCATCAATGGGTTAATAATATTGTTCGATATTTTGGATTTCGCTCAAAGATATTTTGGAGAACCAACTATCCAAAATTGAGCAGTTCAAAAACCTCACCAAAAAAAACCCCGTCGAATCGCGGTCCAACCGAATTCTCCCGTCGGAGGGAATAATTATTGTCACAAACAAGAAAATAGGAGCAGATATGAGCGGGAGTAGCGAGAGGAGGATTTTGTGAGATAGCGGGAGTAGGAATTGCGACTGTCGGTGTCAGAGAAGTGAAGTGTCGGTGGAATGCGGTTGCAGAAGAGGGTAGAAGGTTATCAGAAATGACGAGGTCCACCCCGCGTCTGCTCTGAGCGGTGCAGGGGGTTAAAAACCAGATACGGAAAAGCGCCAGGAGGGGCATTAGGGGCTCCCGCTAACAGTCGACTCTCGCACTTTGATAACAGTGGCCTCCAGCAGCCGGAGGGGGAGGAGCTGGCGGTGGTGGGGGAAAATAGAGCTTTGTGATAAAGCCTCCAGAGGTGGAAAAAACATGGAAACGAAATAAGCGATAGCGACGAGAAAAATAGTAAAGAAAAAAATATATATACATAATAAACAAAATATCGCAATAAAATAATTCGCTTCAGATCGATTCCACAAGCAACACAATACTGCACTACAGGAGTCACCGCTACCGTGGCCCCAGGAATTTCACGATAATGGACCAAACCCCACAACGGTGGTCTTGGTCCTATGATTGCTAATTTCTTTCTTCAATAAATCTGAGTTGCCAGGTGGATTATAATCGTCATAATGTTCGAAGAACGATTCTGGATTAAAATATACATATTGAACCTTATGGAACACTTATGTATTTTTGTCGTGATGCGTTCCTACAGGCGCACAGTGTTTCGATTGTACAAGCTTGGTGGACTGAAGACATGCTCAGAATTCTAAAATAATTTTAGAATTATAGAAATTATTTGGTATTGGAATGTAAACAATACACCATAACATTGCACTGTAGAACCTATTTGTGAAAGAGTCCACCTCGTGAGTAATAAGGTCCCAAGGTATGAATCCGTATCGAAATTGAATAAATCAGTTGAATTCCAGACATCATGTCAAACACACAAATTGAAGTGTTCGTACTTTTATATGGATTAATATTTAATTAACAATTATTGTGAAAGATGAATATTATTGATGATTTTAAGAGCTAATTTTTGCCAATCAATCATTCTGACTGATAATCTAACAATATTCAAAAAAATGTTTTTAAGATCAACGGATGACTTTTTCCTTGTTTTGTGTTTATTCTTCCGCAACATTACCTATATCAAACCTTGTCGAATCCATATTAAATGTTATAAAACAGCTTAAAGTAGACCAAAATTAGTCTTTGGAATTATTTTTTCTTTTGAAGTTACACAATATGTCTGGGTAAATTCATATACAAATGTTGAACTCCAAAAATGAAATCAGAGAGTTTTCTCAATGTTCGAAGATCAATTGTCGAAGAAAATGTGTTAGTGCAATAGTTTTATAGTTGTTAGAACATTTTTCAGATTGATCTGAACAATATCTCCAATTCGTCATTGCGTCCAATGATTTGTTCCTGCCTTGTTATGAATTCGTCCATTGTTGGGTAGGAGCGGAAAAGTGCTATCAACCAACATGAATAGGTAGGTAGGTACGTTTCTATGGTGCGTAGTTATCTAATAGAATCATGAATTGACTAATCAATTACGATCAGCCCTGCAGTTCACGATGCAATGAGGCGAAGAGAATTCGTAGAAATCGTTGCGACTGCCCTAGTGGAAATAAATAATATTGATATTATCAACCTCGTAATATTATAATCACATTTTAATTGCATTAATTATCATTTTAAGAAATTAACATCTTAATTTCACAGCAATAGTTTAATGTGAGTGATGATGAATTGAAATTGAAATGAAATGAAAGTTTATTCCTCTTTTGAAAACAATACAAAAATAAATTAATCATACCTATACATAATATATCTATATTAGGAAATTATTCCCCTATGTGGGCACAGCCCGTGGTAGGGAATTGAGTTGAATTTTAAGTAGGATGTATTTATAAGGAAAAAATAACGAATATCGGCAATGAAATCGCATCATCGGAGCTTCGAGAGAGACGAACGAGAGCAAAAAATTTAACGCTGCGGACAGGATTCGAACCTGTGCGGGTAGAACCCATTGGATTTCAAGTCCAACTCCTTAACCGCTCGGACACCGCAGCTCTTGTGAGGATAAAGAGCTATGTTCTTTCAGACCCCTGCCAACACAGACTAGAGCTCGCTGGCTGGCAGTCCACATGCAGGCTGAGAAAGAGGACAATCCGCTATAAAACGCGAGTTCCTTGGAGATATCCTTGTGAGTCCGTTGTTAGGAGAAAAATATAATGTTCCGTCGAATACGAGTGCAGATGACGATCCGTTCTAAATCATAGGTGGGGTATATACTTAGCTGACCTACTTAAATGATGGGTAGGTCCCAACAATCCCGGTGCACCTGTATCCGATGAAAATAATTAGGTATTGTGACAAGGTGGTGGTGAACTAGCCGCCCACACGTTTTAGTTCACGGTCTCCCCACACAAATGTAGTATGGAATATGAATGTAGACCTCGAGTGGCTCCCCTCTCCATACTAGAACATTATACCTAGTGTATTATTATAATAATATAACCTTATTATATAACATTATCATTGCTTATACATCGTGAACCGGTTTCGTACCAGGAATAGGCACTATCAAGTGTCATCTCCAAGAAAACTATGTTGGTCGCGATTGTTCGTAAATAAATCCAACCAAAAAACTCCTGGCTTAGGTATGAAACAAACTCTGCAAACTCTTGACACAAAGGTTTATTATCTTTTTTGTGCAGATCAACCTTCTGTATAGGTAGATCACTAAATGATTGAATAATAATAATTATTATTATTATTATCATTAAAACCTATACTTAATAATAATTATTTTTTGGTAGGATTTATTTACGAACAATCGCGACCAACATAGTTTTCTCGGAGATGACACTTGATAGTGCCTATTCCTGGTACATAACCGGTTTACGATGTAAAAGCAAAATAATGTTATATAATAAGGTTATATTATTATTATCAAGTAGTGTAAATTACTATTATTTATTATCTATGATTAATAATTCGGTGTCATAAAGATTATTAATAATTGTTAATTAACTCTATATCTGAAAAGCCTGTGCTGTTCGATTCAACTGGGCCAGTACGAACACTAAACCGACAGGCTGCCTCATGATTCACCTTCATGTTGACGATGTTCGAGCCCTCATTGTGAACGAACGGCTGATCGTAAAAACCTCCGGGCGGTTTTAAAAAAATTCTAAAAATAAACTACTTCTTAAATGTGAGCTAAAAACTATACTGTTCCATTTGAATTTTTCGAGATATGAATTTTTGAACACTTCAAAATTTGTTTTAACCACCTGCCCAATGAACTAGGGTTATGAAAAGTTAGGAGGATTTCCGAACCCGTAACTAAATTTCGTGATTTCAGCACAACGCTATAACTGGGCAAAGTGCTGCTGACGGCGGACGGACGGCTTTTTTTTTTTAATTTTAATTTTTTTTAATTCCATTTTTGAAATAATAATCTTGAATCTTGATAAACTTGATCTTGAAAAATCTTGATCTTGAAAAATTAAACCTTGATAAACTTGGGCACAGGAATATAATTGAAAATACCAAGTATTTTCAAGTCTTGTATTTACCATGAAAGGGCAACGCTCCTTCGCTGTCGTATAGCGATCACCAGTTCCTTCCTTTCACATTTCGGTATTTGTGTCTTCATTGTCATCCAAAGAGAATATTTACGCTCCCCTACCAACCGCCATCCAAACAATCTCTATTCAAGTACTTACCACGCTACATCGACGGTTACTGTCCACGTTTAAATAATGTCCGCCCGTAACTCCGACATGTCGTGTCGCGGATACAACGTTTCTTACTTCAATGGCTTTTCTCGGGAACCCCGAACGTTCCGCTTCGGTCGTAACCCTCCGTCCGCGCGACGAGAGCCGTTTCCCTAAAAATAAAAATGAAGTTGTTTTATTTTTCTCACTGTGAAAGTAGAGAGCTCGTTTCGAGAAATTTATCGACAAAACGGAAACGAGCTCGAAGGAACCGCAGGGCAATAACTAGCGAGATTTACGCTCGACACGGCGATGCGAGGTGAATTCCGCAACTGAATCATTTCGGTGATGGTGAAAAACTGTCGGAAATAATCCGCTTCTGAAAATACGAATCGATCTCTAGTAGATAGTTGGTAATTACCGTGTCACTCTTATGCGTAATTATTTTTATTTTTTTAAATTAGTAGCAATAATCCCTTCAAAATTGGTGAGTTCACGTCTCAGGATAAGTAAAATCAGAAAATCGAATAGTAAAAACACATACCAGTTAGCCCATTCTAAACTTAAGAATCGACCTAATACTTTGAAACTCGAGTAGTGGGCTCGGACCAGGCCGATAATCCTTGAAACTTTTCACAATCCTGTTCATATACCGGTTTGAAATGATCTCAACGTCATATCCCGGTTTCAGATGGAACATTGGTGTCGTGTAGCTTCAATAACCTCTGACTAGTTGACCATAAAACGCATTCATTTCTACGAATGATGTGGATCACCAATATTGGATTGTACACAGCGACCTAAGATTTAAATTATTTAGTACTAGCTGTGTACCCGCGCTTCGCAACGGTAGAACAGACACCCCCTTTATTCACTTCTCTGCTTCCAATTACCCCCTTTTCACTCCAATTCGTCAAGTAGTTTTTGGATTGCCGGTAACCCCCCCCCCCCCTTCAACCCACACACAACCTGTACCCCCCCCCCCCCTCCTAAATTGGTCAGAAACCTTCCACAATCTTCACTCAACATATTCCCGAAGTTTCATTCGGATCGGTCAAGTAGTTTTGAAATCCCGGTAATACCCCCCCCATCCCCCTCCCCTAAATGCCTTTAACCCCCCCCCCCCCCATTCCACTTGAAAGTACTCGTCGAGCTGAATCCAGAGACTACTTACAATCGGATTTACGTTCAACCGTTCAAAAGTTATAAGCATAAACGTCCTCCTAGAAGTGATTATAACAAGTTTTTTTTTAGTAGTATTTCATTCATAGCGTTTCAACGGATGAACAGATTTAAACGCGGATTTTTCATAAGCCTTCCCAGATAAATTCTGCGTCAAATGGTACCAGCCGCAACTTTCTACGTACAGCCGTTCTCAACTGATGATGAGACAAACAGACAGACAGACAGACACGATTTTATTATATACAGTATAGATTTTATTATATGTAGTATAGATGAAGTTTTAGTTGTAACTAGGTACCTAGTTCATAAGAAAATATGTAGTTATTGATTTTAGATTTAGGGTTAGTTATTTAGTCCTACGTACCTGATTATTGTGAATTTGTACGATCTTTAAACCAATTCATTTTTGATACATTTCACATTTCGTTGTTGTAGTTTCGGTTATTATTTTCACGTCCCCAGCAGACAAGGTTTAACTGAATGTTTTCTTACCTTGTTTTGCAAATAACTGAATTCAAAGATAACAAATAGCATGATATGCAGGATATTATCCCGTATTTTATATGACCTGGCGTTTCCAGATTCACTAGTCCGTTAGGTAGTTCAGTGGTTCCTCAATATGATGGGAACATAGGCTGAATGAATATTTGAATGTCCAACTGTTGAAACATGAGGCAGAGGGGGGGGGGGGGGGCGGATACAGACACGAGGTTCATAACCTGACCTAAGTTTTGTAGCGATTTAATTCTTGCTATTGTATATCATTTAGATTCACTAAAGAGGGTTTATGGAATTACGGACCGCATCTGAATTTCTAGTCCTGCTTGTACAATAGTAACGTAGCAAGAAATTTCGTTCGGGGGATGGGTCTAAAAGCAGGGAGGTCCACAGATACCGCCTCGGCAAACAGGGTAATAACGCGATTTGAGCGATTTGCTTTTTGCATTTTTTTTATAAAAGACTTTGCACGCCCATCCATGTTCGAATTTGAACCTATTGAGCCTATTGAACCTATCAGCCAGTTTGAACCAATTGAGCGACCCCTCGAAATTTTAGACAATCGAGATATCCTTTCGAAAGGTTAGTGGCCGTTGGGAAATAGGGCTGGCCTTCGCCCAGACAACTACTATAATATCGCTGAGTTTTGGCTCTCGAGGGGGGTGTTGTGTTGATCCCCATGACACCCCCCCCCCCCTGAAGGGGCAAGAGGCACATTTACCAGTCCTACAACCATTTTCTGGTTACTTACTAAAGTAAACATTCCATAATGGCCTTGTTTAAATGACGGATCCACATATTCCAGTTTGTAGCTGCCAGGAAAAAGAGTTTCCCGTGGAAGAGCTTTCTGCACGTTGCTTCTCAAGAAGGGTTTCTAGCTAAAAGTAAAAGCTTCTTCATCTTGGATGGAAATTTACTTTATGCCGCTCAACGAAAAGTTTAATTAGCCGGAACATTGCCGAGTAATTTATATGGGGAAGGATTTTTCGTTAATAAAAGACTTCACCAGCTGACGATGAGGGTCTCGGAGGATAAATCACACGTCTGCCGCTGAAGGATTCGCGCTAAGGAGGCGCAAGAAAAGGTGGGCGGGCGGAGGTCGGAATTAAAGGCCGCCGCTCTCTTGATGGTGTGAGTTGAAGGGAGTGGTGCGGAGAGGGGAGAGTGATGAATTGCCGGACTTGAAAATGTGAGTTTCTTAATTGTGCTTGTGTTTAAGGGAAAAGGAGGGCAAAGGGAGACTTGAGTGAAGGAGGGAGACGAAAGGGCATTAAGAAGGTAAAGGAGAAGTTCTAACGTCATTTGGTTGTCCCCTTCCATACCAAGCGAGACGACGCTTTCCTGAGGGGGGTAACCTTTGGTCTGGTTTGGAAGAAGGAGAGGGAAATATTTCTAGTCGTAGGTCGTGGCCTAATGAGCAAATCCTGCAACTTCCACGATTTTTAACAATATGTTAGATATAAAATTTATCTGGAACGGTTGAAGACCCAAAATATCTTGGAATTAAAACCAAACGAGTAACACCTCAGTTTATAGATTTTTCGACGCTGATCACGATGGTGGAGCCGGTATTGCGATGTCTCATCCCAGTATAAGATTTCAGCAGATAAACCGTGAAAAACATCTCAAGTACTTAATAACAACTTTTCTTCATCTTCTAAGTGCTCCAATTCGAGAAGGGACTGCGATATCACAATCTGACTGAACCATTGTGTTCAACTTAAAAAATCTTAGAAATACACTTGTAAGACTGTTTCATCATTGGAATTTAATGGTACTACAGCAATGTTGTAACATGGGACACTTCGAATATTCGTAATTTTGGATTCTACGCACTCCTCGATGGAGACAACGGGACAATGTGGGTCACAAATTGTAATCAAATAAATTCACTTAAATGCGTAGGTATACAAAATTGAGAAAATAATACCCAAAAAATTGGAAAAATCAAAAAAAGGAATTTTGTCTCAATGTACAATTATCATAGTTCTCCCTACGTCGATGTTTGGCCATTTTGAGGTAGATACATTTCATAAATGACATTTTGAGCCAAATGCATTGGTGAAATCAGTTTTGAGTTGCGACCGCTAGTTCTGCTGCAATCGTCAGTAATACAAACTTGACACTGAACAAGTGTTGAGCTAACATGTCACAACATCACACTCAACAATGGAAAACATGTGGTCCAATAGCAGTGAGATCTACACAGTTTTTCAGAAAACCATTAGCTTGCTCTCCAGAAATATTGGCAAATCTTATTAATGTCGTTCTGCACCTTAAGCGACGATACAGGAATATCCATCAACCAAAAAGGATTTTTTTTTTTTTCAAATCCGTTCAGCCGATGATCGAGTAACGAATTAATTAAGTAAGTATAATACAATATATAATAATACAATTATAATATAATATATTATATATTATATAATAATTATTATATAATAATGTAAGTATAATAATACAATTAAGTAAGTATAATATCAACAAATTTTGTTGGGGTGTTCAGATTATGTTTTCTCATTTTCTTAAAAAACCCAACGGTCCAATAAGTTATGTCGGTAAATAATTTGTATAACTTATTGGACCATTGAGTTCTTTTAAAGAAAATTACGGAAGAATTCGTTCTGTGTTTGAACGATGTTACGTTCTTAAAATTCCTTATCTTAAACCAGGCTCCATCGAGTGGTCCGACTGAGACCGTAGTGTGAAGAATAGTAATCGGGACGATCGGAAATTGTGAGGTCGTCTAGCGGAAAGAGGTCAATGATTGGTCCCATTGCCCGTTAACTCGGATATCACGTATCGATATTTCTGATTATACCACCGGAAAGTGTTTCTCGTATTTACTGCACGTACTCGGAGTCTGATTCATACGACCCCCCCCCCCCCCCACCGGAACAGGAGTTAGGTCTTCTTCAACAGTATTAAATTTATCTATAAAGACTGGTAATACTGTCTTTTACTCAGTCAATAGCCGTCGGTCCTTCATTAACTGCTTGAGAGATAGAGATACCTATTGATAGACTAATAATCCATAACTGGTCACATCGGATTATTAATGATTTCCCTCGAGGCAAGTAATACTGTTACATCATAATATTATTCAACGACAGAACCTCGTTATGTCGCAATGACCATAATTTTCCTCTGTAGAGTCGTCGGGTTGAGTAAGTTATATACAGAGTTATACACAAAAGGTATCTCCAAGTCGCCAATGGAAAATTTCGAAACGCGTAAGTTGCTTGTGAAGAGGTTAGGACATCTCTTTAGTTGATTAAATAAATAAGCTTAAATTTAGGGTTTTTTTGTTACTAACATTTTCTTGGGTTAAGATAATGGGTTAAAATCTTTCAAATGGCAGTGGGCCATATTATGAGGAAAGTCGGTATAAAATTTTAAGTCGATTGGTCCTAGGTGGTAGACTCCTGAAACGAAGCTCTGTGCACATTTCAAGTCAATCGGCGAACTTAGAGAGACTGCAGCCATGCCGAACTGAATAAGGAGAAGAAGAAGAACAGGGTAAGAGTTAGGGATGGGATATCGAGAGCTGAATATCGATATCAGTATCGATATCAATATCAATATCGATATCAATATCGAAAGATATCAATTTCAAAGTCTGAGAGTTGAAGTAGAAAACCGGTAGATCTACCGGAATCCTGGTAGATTGGCAACACGGACAACGACCTGGATAGTAGTAGATAACACAGAAGGGTAGCTGATCAACCCTTCTTCCTTCTTCGTCTTCTTACAGTTTCACTGTCCTGGCCGCAGCCATGCCGGACGTAGGTGGAGCTGATCAACCCGACACCGATATCGCCTGTTAGTATATCGATAATATTGGAAATATCGGTTATCGGACGCTTAATATCGATATTTCCTAGTAAGAGCGAAATACTTTACACCTAGCAACTTGAAACTTCCAGGGCTCCACACCAAATTTCAAGTTTATCGGTCAAATAGGAGCCGAGATATGGATATCTGCAAAACGCGTCTCGTGACGTCAGGTAAACATACACTCTGTACCGACGTTCTTCTTAACTTGTTTGCTTGGCAGAGGCGGAACGCTACCTCGTTCCTAAATAACACTGAACATTATCATCCATGGGATTATTTGATGAATTATGCCATTGAAAAGTCCCATCTTCTCATCTTCTATACCCTTGTCGTGCCATCTGCTAAATTACCAGATCGAATTATGGTGGGATACAAATCCACGAGGGCGGTGTGGGATGGAGGCAGAGTCAATCGAGTTCCTCCAACAGACCTGGTGATAGAAAGTTTAACGCGAGTCTCGTATTCGAGGATAGAACGGGTAATAGCGAATCTCCGGGAAAAGGAGCTAATTCCGGCAGGGCGCGGCCTCAGGTGAGAACCTGAGTGGGAGACATCTGGCATTATCGAGCCCCTCAATTCTCGTCCCCACAACAAGGAAATATACCCGGAGAAAATAAAGGCGAAGAGGGAAGAAGGGGGAAATCCTTCTTTAGATCGAATGGGAGGGAAAAAGAAGGGAATCCAAGGGATTAAAGAAGTTTGGGACGAAGAAGGTCGACTTCGATCGTTCTTCCGGGTGTAGATGCAGGTTTGGAAGGAGGAAGCTCAACTTTTAATTCAAACTCGAGAAATTAAATTGAACCCTCCGCACTTTTTCCGGGTTTTCCACCTCCTCTCGAACCCTCAGGAAACTACTAAAAGTGCAATTACCGGGGGTTTTCTCTTTTTTCCTCTCAGGGAAACGGCCGATCCGCCAGCAGTCGATTCGGAGTCCTTTTTTTCGTCAGCGCCCGGCGGAATCTCCGGTCTACAGTTCCGTCCAGTGACGGGAAGGAACGCATTCGATCCTGATCGGTTGTGTAATGGCACTACGAACGGCGAGATGATTCGGGAATCACACCTATGGGGCCTGAGCCAGCTTCAAAGTTTAAGAAATGCTGCAAATTTCCCCTCAACGGATCATCATTTCTGGTATTGATCACTGAACGCTACACAGTGGATTTTGTGAATAGAACTAAGAATTATAGGTACCTACTCAAGAAATCACATGATTAAATTAGCAATTGGTCATGCTATTGGATAGCAAGATAAGTACTTACCTGTACTTTTTTTTTTTTTAAATTTATAGACTGTGTATACATATGTCATGAATACATATCGCCAGTTAAATTATTTGTTGAATAATTTTATAATTGAATAATATATAAAATTGATAATAGATAAAATGAAAATTCAAAGATCTTATAAATGAATCCCCGCTTCTCTCATAAATGTCAGTATTTTTTTAGTTCCTCTGTTGTTCCTTTCTTCAGTATGTGTTTGAGACCACTTTCGCCAAAGAATTCGCTATAAGTCCTCCTTTCTTCCTCGTAAAATGGGCATTCGACAATCCTGTGCTCGACGTCAATGCTTGTGGGAATCTAGCAAAACGACCTTTTACTTGAACCAGTCTGAGTAGTGCTGGAAATCAAGTGAATAAATATTTTGCTTAACTCAAGTACCTATTTACTACTTATTAGCGAATTTTCGAAGAAAAGGAAGCTATTGTTCTCGGTTCAAAATGTTTAAAACTCGAATTTCCGGAACATGTGTATAGTTACACATGGGCCCACGAAAACCCTCTCGCCATCCAATATACACCAATACCAGTTTTCCGTCAATGTTTGGCTAGGAGCTATTGGGAGTCACCTGCGTCAACCAATGGAACTCCCAGGTCGCCTTAATTCGGCCCTATTTCTCCATCTCCGAAACGAAGTTCCCGATTCGAGGATCCACCATTATCAGTTTTCCGACGATGTTTGGCTAGGAGCCCTTGAGAGTCACCTGCGTCAACCAATGGAACTCCCAGTTCGCCTTAATTCGGCCCTATTTTTCCATCTCCGAAACGAAGTTTTCGATTCGAGCGTTGACGCATGGTGGCAGATGGAGGGGTACCCAGCACACAATGCGCGCGTCATCACTGAGTGGATCAATCCAAGAAGGTGGTTAGAAAGCCAAATCCCCGTCTGATGGCCCCCAGGAGTCCGGATTTGACCCCTACGGACTTTTATGTTTGGGGAACCTTAAAAGCAAAGGTGCAAAGAATGTAATATTAACAGTTTACATAATACTATCGAATCATATCATGATCAACAGGTGTACGAGGCACCTGTCTACAGCCGAGATGAACTGTAGAGCATACTGGGCAGAATTAGAAGGTGCTGCTATGAAATGAGGCAGCAACGTCTGTGTCCATGTCGCCAACAAGGAAGTGGTCAGTTTGAGAACCTGCTATGAAGGTGGTGGGCAGTTAGTTTCGGACTAAAAAAATAAATCTTGTAAATCCTAATAAAAAAAGTTGTAAATCAACTATAGAATTGACTTGTGTTGTTATAATGCGAGAATTTTTACAACAAGAAGTATGAAAATTTACTTGATCTTCTACCGTTTGACTGATGCTCGTGTTAACGATTATAATCATTCCTGGGTTCCTGGGTTGTCAATTAACGGCTGGTCGTTAAAAAACTTGTCTGATACGCAAGTTTGGGACTTGCTGCAAAAAACATGGAAAACTGTTCCGTCTCGATGGTAATTACAGAGTAGACTCAGGTTTCTCTTTGGTGTATTTGACGCTTTTTTAATGTGTCCTGCGTAGTTTAATGTTTCGAGGAGAACACTTTCCCCTTAGGTCGGTTACAAAGGTGCATTATTTCGAGATAATAAACCATAAAAAAGGGCCCTCAAGGGATTATTATTAGCCCGGAACAGTGCTGAATTTACGGTAATGTTTGCATCGTGAATTGGCACATTGTAAAAAAATTCTCTTTTTGAAATGAGCGCAGAGCGGCAGTTTAGTTGGATTTCACCGGTTGACGTCACACACGTAAGGTCCTACTTTATCACTCACGTTCTCCCATTCAGTGGTTTTATCAACGTTCGATGTAGAGGAGTTGAATATTTTTTGGGACGAATCTGAATATTATTTAGAGATATCCAGAGGCGGTCTTATGTTCTTGGTCACCTTAAAATGGGTATTAACAACCGGCCTTATACTTGGTCGGTCCTAAGTAGCTTAGAACAATCTCCTACTCTCTGACAAACCCTCTACGGTGGAGTTCTTCAGTGGGAAATCGGAGTTTCTCCTCTAGTGATTAAACATTGGCGTTTTACTTCAGAGGAAATCGGACAAGGCAAACTTCATCCACTCATATTGAATCATCCATTTGGGATTTCGAATTTCTAGACCCATTGGTCATGTCGTTTCCTGTGAAATCACCTGCACATCAATTTCTTGACCACAATGACTGAAAAGGATACTTCGACAGGACCAAGATTTAACTCGCAAAAGACGGAAGCAATCGAAAAATGTCTCATTTTACCATAACGGTTTATCATCACCTGTCCCTTGTGAATCCCAAACTACACGAATTATTTGGAGCAATGAGCTGAAATATTATGATGCCTTGCAAAGCCCATACCTTGAATGTCAAGAGGTAGAATCATCGTAAACCAAAATTACAGCGTATTCCCTCATTCGACTGGATTATTGATGGGTTGACCTCTCGGATTACACCGCTGTACTTTACACAGGCATGGAAGAAAATAAAGATTCGGGATGATCCGTTTATCATGAGAAAACGCTGAGGAGACGGTGAAAAGGAGAAAAAAAAATTGAATGATGAAATGAAATTGGAAAATAAGAGAATGAGAAGGGCGTTGGTGGGGGATCTCGAGAACTAAACCAACTTACTGAGCAGGTCGCGGTATCTCTCAACGAGATCCTCAAAACCTCATTACCACCTCTGGCGCAGAAACAAATTCCTCGTTTACACATCCCCCGCCACAGGCAGACTACGCTTCGCCCATCAGATTTTTTCGTGTCTCTCCCTAAACCCCATTCTGCGATACCTCGCACCGCATCAGCAACTTTTCCAATCCTTACAACGAAATCTTTGCGAAATCACGCTTTTGTGATTCCTTAATGGGTTTTGTGAAAAGTATTTCGTTGAACAACTGAAAATCATTGCCTTCAAATACGAGAGCTTTTCTTCTTCTGAGTCCTTTATGATGTACCGATGGGTGTGTCCGTTTTTTTAACTACGAGTAAACATGAGCGACGGGTAGAAAAGGTGAAATAAGGTTTAATTATGAATTCATGCGATTTATGTGTATATTATTGTATTGAAACTTGAAAATAAATACATAAAAAATAAATAAATATTCACAAACCAACAGAATGAAAAGACATAAAAAAACATATATTTTAGGATATATGCTAAAACAAGAAATTTGGTAGTTGTATAATGTAATGGGGATAGGTTAGTGGACGTGAGTGTTTAATCACAATGTGTAAAGATTGTTGCTGGTAACTTTTCTGTCGTTGTGGCTACCCTAATATCTGTACTGTTCCTGTTTTTACCATCAAACAACTGTACGTTCAACTGTACGTTGAAGTGAGCGATGAGGAATGAGTATTTAGGTAGATTATCATGTCGATGACCGGTTACTTTTCAAGTTTTCTTCTGCCCCTTGCCTCCAATTCTACATAACATATATATTATATGTTATGTAGATATTATAGATATATTATATATCCAACTAATCTATATGGTACTAATCAGTTGAAGGGGGGATGTTTTTATTTGGCAACCCCGTCCATATATTATGTCGAAATAATCTATATGGCACTAATCGGGCCATCAACATCAGCTATAATTTTATTTTTATTTTAAAGAACGCACTATTTATGATTTTCTTTGGTTTTAAACTGATTTTCCTTATCCACCATGGAACTTTGTTTCTCGAAGTGGATTAGTTCCACTTTCGAAGGACCTGTTATGATGTTTCGTTTCGTTTCAGACCCTTCCGTAATACTGTATTCTCCCAAATCTTGAAGAAAACGTTCAGAGTAGACTCTCGAATGAAAAGCAAGTCGTTGCCTGAATCTTGAGTCCCACTAAAATGATTGGGTTAAGACCAAAGCTTCCCCGTAGCTTTCCATTGAGTGCATCATCGAGGGGAGACCATACGTGCTCTGAATCCTCTCGTGGACCCTCCTGTTACATCATCTCGAAAGGAACATCAGCATTTGGAAAACACCCGGAAGGGGGTGGAAGTCGTTGCACGGACTTCCAGAGCACTAAGTTGGATGGAACATTCACTACCAGGTATTTGAAAAGCAATGTTGAAATACTCGTACTGCAGAAGGGTATTGCAATATAGACATTGTCTTCCCCTAGTTGAGTTATGTATTGATTTGTGTGTTCAGGGTGGTAAAGGATTTTCTTTTGGAAAACCCACCACGGATTGTATTTTAGATTTGTCAACACGTAGTCTACATTTAACTACAGTTAACCCTTCAAAAATGTTCAAAATTTCTTTATCAAAATGTTAATAACGACGCCGTCCAGCTATACCAACTAATTGACAATAGCATTACGAAGAATTTAATGTGTGTAATATCAATAATTTTTTTCTTAAATGAATCCTACCTAATGGTCACACTGGTATGCACTCCAACCATTTCTCCATTCATTGCAAGTAATATCCATACTATGTAATATGAGACTTCCTGAAATGAACACCGAATTTTGTGGAAAAATCCGTCATATTATGGTACTATATCTATTTCTTATATTATGATAATATATCTGTTATGGTACTACATCTTGCAATTACTTTTGAGATCAGTATCTTGCAAAAGTTTGTTGTAGAGGAACTTTCATTTATAATGAATTACTTCTGTCAACTTTATAGTAGACTTTTTGATAGAGGAATTTTGTATCACCATAATATTCATATTCGTTTCCTCTATTAGCCACTTTCATTATATATATTTTTTGTTATAGTCTTTGACTTATTACCTCGGTTCTTTTTTCAATTTTTGTCCACGGATAAATGATAAGCAAAGAACGATCCCCATGAGTATTGGAAATCAGGAGAAACAGTGACCTGCAGGAACATAAGGTCAGTTTTCCTGGAGTATGTTCGGTGTGACGTATAAGTCACGCTAGCCCTTGGTGGGTGATGAATTACTTCAGGAATTCGCTTGTATCATCATATTGGTTATCATGCTTGCTACGGAATCCATGTCCAAGCTGGTAGTGAATCCGCCTCATCTTCCGAAAAGCATTGAAAGCTGATCTGCGAGTCGCTCCAGGTCAGCCCATTCCTCTCCAGGTGCCTTTTCCGGGATAAAAGGAAGATACGGGAGAAGATGTGGAAGAGTACGAGGAGAAAAGAAGAGAAAAAAAACCCTGCGGCGGACGGGGAGTACGTTCGATTCACTCCACGTCCGAAAGCCTCCCGCCAGAGCAGAGAACTATAACGTGGATGGAGCGGTTCTCCCCTGTTCCATCATCGCCGGTGTCCCGGACAACCTCCAGAAACCTCGGGTGCCCGACCAGCCCAATCATCTTCGTTCCTACAACCATATCACGTCCACTTTATGCCTCCCTGTCGTTTCCCTTCCGCCTCCCGACTTCCGTTTCTCTCCAACAACACTTAGGAGCTCCCACACGACCCACGCTCCTCGCATCGTTTCCTTATTTCCCACTTCTGCCTTTTTCTGTCGCCGCAACCGGTTTTTTTTCCTTCATACGAACCTCTAAATGTGGATCAAGATAAGACCTTTCACCTCAACCATCCTTTTCCGAACAAGACTCGCACAAACAGCAATTTCCCGCAAACCAAAATATCAACGCATCCGCCACAGTCGCGTATCCCAATGCTGAACCCGTCTCCATTGTCTAAAGACCTAAAGATCTAAAGACTTTCCTCAGCATTTCCGGTCAACTATTGATCTACGATAATACACCTTTGTTATTGGAGACCTCGACCAAAATACAGATCATGTTACGAATTTTTGATGAATGAGTTTTGTACTGTCAAACATGTTAGGATTCTACCACTTAAGTTATGATGACGTTTAGAAACGGCGTCCGTAATTGGCAAGTGTCATGATGTCTGTGGAGGACCCGTTTCGAGATGAGCTCTCATTTTGAAAGAAATTCAGCTCAATAATGTTCAGTTGTTCTTCATCAAACACAATAAATTCAAAGACATACTTAAGTTTTTTCTAATCAAACATGAGTTGTTGAGAACATGAGTTGTTATGCGAGATAAATAAGGAAAACAGAGTACAGAATAAAATTTCCAAAAGCAACGAACAGCTATGCACAAAACACAACGAGGTATAAAGGAATCCAAATCATCACCAAAGAATTTCAGAGAATTACAGACATGAGGAAAATAAACAATAAGAACCTTTATAGAAGAGAAATAAACAAATTGATTTACAGCAGGAGATTTGATTATTTCATAACATGAGACAAATATTTGTATCCCTAGGAACCTACATAGGAACCAACAAAATGTTAGCCATTAAGCCATATAATCAATAGTATAACTTGAAATAAAGCAACTCCGTGTTGGAGCTCAGCATTTGCAATGCTTTCTAGCACGGTTCTAAGTATTGTATTGTATTGTGTTATCATCTCGGAAGGACGAAAGAAATTATTATTATTATTGTATTCGAAATTCGACGACTTGGATAGTTTATGCTTCAAATTGCCAACTTTCTCGACATTTCAATAGCCACGGACTACCATTTAGAGTCCGTTCGATTCACGCTCATGTTGTAGATTTCTTTCAGTTCCACCTTTGAGCTGACGTTGTGAACGAACTCGTTGTAGGTATAACGTTCCAGAATGTCTTACAAAATTATGAGCAATTCTTTTTTGGGCGATTCCAATGGTTCATTATCGAAGATAATAAACCAAAATTATTACCAATGTGAGAAAGTCACTGGACCCTTCCCATGTTTTGTGTGTTATTAATTTCACTGTAATAATCAAAACTTCTGTTAAAAAAACAAAGCTAGGGCATAACAATATAATTTGAAGTATAGTGTCCATTATGTGGCGTTATGTGAGGTGCGTGGTAACAAAATCGGGGAAGATAGCGGAGGGATTCAACTTCTCTCTGACCAATCCGCATTGATTGGCACTCGCATAATATCGAGCTGCCTCTAAAATCAGATAATGGAACACCTATCAACCGGGAACGGTAAGTGACGGGATGTTACAAATGGCACGGACCGAATGGTACAGAGACAGACCCAACGGGACTGAAGGGAAGTTGACGCTACGTGCTCCGAATCCTCGAGTCCTCCAACGTCCCATCAGTTCAAAACGAACATCAGCGTTCTTTAAAAGCTTCGAAGGGTCTTCAAGAATTGGCGAGGGCTCCGACTATAATGCTGTTGTTCCATTATCCTCCCGGACGCCCTTCGCCAGTTTTCGCTTCTTCTCATTCGCAGCCGCCGTTTCCCCTCGCTCTCCGAAGCCCTGAAACACTTCTTCGGCGTAATGAGGATCTCAAGGAGGCCGTCCGCAAATTAAAATAAACAACTGCAGTCGGAGGAGTCTCTCCCGCGGGATTGTTCGGTTCATTCGATTTAGACTCCGTTCCCGAGGGAGGAACGGGAGGCCCTTCAATAGTTTCTTAAATCCCTCGCCGGCCCCCTCGAGTTGTTTTCTTCTAGAGCTGAAAAGCTCTGAAGCAAATACGAATGGTCGATTTTGAATAAAAGGCGTCCCTTCAATAACTGAGTAGGTGATGGCTGTAGTTGGTAGAATTGACTGATGAAATCCATCATCTCTAACTCATTAAAACGTTCTCCGCAACAAAACAGTTTCTATCTCGGAATGAAAAGCTCTAGTAATGGAGCATGGCCGTATGATCGACATTTCTCGGTACCCAGTTGAAGCCCGCATCCTGAATTAAAGATTTTTCGTCAATTTTCAATGGAAGACGGCGTACGGACGAATTTTCGATCATTAAACATTTTCAATACTGAACCTTCAATACCAAATATATACCTCCCAGAATCAAGAAAAAATCATGGTGAACAAACGGCTAACCGTACAAAGCTCCGGATGGTCTTAAAAAATTCTAAAAATTAAACTCTAAGGGCCGGTTTCACCAACGTTTTTAAGCGGCGTTTGAGCGAGTTTAAACATAAAACGCTCGCAACGCGTCGCTGTAGGGGTTCACGAAACTCGTTTAAGCTAAAACGTCCCCAAAACGCATTTAGAAACTAATCGCCGATGTTTGAGGGTTTACAGACTCCTAATCGAGAGTAATGATTTATTTACCCATCGACCAACTTGCTGTTGACGATTCCTCGAACCAAAAATTTACGTTCACACGGCTCGAAGGCCGGGTCCCGCTAACGTTTTTGGCCGACATCCATCGTATTTGAATAAACGATACAGAACCACGAACTGTACAATAACACGCAAAATTTACCATATAAATAATCAAACAAAAATTTTGTGAACTGTAACGTAAAATTAAAGTTTACATTTAATGTAAACTGTAACGTACAAAATCAAACCAAATCGCGAAAAAATCAGGAACTTCCTGACAGGAAGCTCTGTTATATGAGTGTTTGTGATTTTCTCTTTTTTTGTTGCCTTCGACAAATTGTCACGGTAGGATAATATGAGCTGTTTATGACATGAGGTGGGGACCAATGCCTTCTTGATACCGGTTTAATGGAGTTTAGATTGCGATTTGGTCGTAAACTCGTTTAGTGCTAAACTCGCTAGGTTGGAAACGAGTTTAGCGTCGTGAAACCATTCGTCGTTAATCGAGATCTGTGATCTCGTTTAGAATTTACCTAGATTGATCCTGATCGAGATTAGAGTAGTTTGGTGAAACCGGCCCTTAATGCCTACAAAACTACACCGTTCAGTATGTATTTTTACGAAATATGACTTTCTCTAAATTTCAAAATTAGTTTTGAATCCCTTCTTATTGATGCAGGATTATGAAACGTTGCAAGGATCATTGTGGGGTCGGTCCGAACCAGTAAGGCCAATTTCGTAATATTAGCACAACGCTTACTGGGCAAAGTGGCGCGGACGCGGGACGGCGTACATTGACGGTTTAAAAAAAAAATATATTTACTGAATCTACGTACCTTATTTAAAACTTGAACCCTCAAATGTTGAGAGAGGTAATTTCATTTTCTCGGGAGATTCCAATGGTTCAATACGGCAGACAAAGAACCAAAATCTATCACCTTTCACTCTGAAATTGGTGAGTAGGTAGAATCAGAAAATCGAATAATCCAAAATCTGACCGTCGCACTAATTGTCACTTCCATTTCTTTTAAACTATTGAAATATTGAAGTATTGAATATTGAAGTTTTGAAATAAGCAATTACCTGTTCACTTGAAAAATATGACCATTTTAGATATTCAAGTCAATTTCTGAAGGTCAATTTTATGGCCAAATATTATTTTGGTCATAAAATTGACCTGAATATCTCAAATGGTTATATTTTCATAGTGATCCGCTACTTATTTCGATAATCATTAATAGTTTTAAACTAAATTGAATTATTATATGTGAGGTCAAAATTAACCAAAAAGGCCCACTCCGGAACCAACCCGTTACAAATTATATTAATCGTTTATACCTACCGACACTGAATTCTTAGAAATAAATAAGAATAACTCGTCTACTAAGATGAAAATTTGGAAGATGACTAGAAATTTTACCAACCTCAAATAGCCTCACTCCCTGGTGAGGCTCAAAACGCTATTTTATTCATAATATATTATATTGTATTCGTAAATGATTACTAGGTCGGAATGTGGAAAACTGAAGGAACCGTACATGAGTTTACAAACACACAATATTTTAATTACTTATTCCAGCTACTTTGTGCAGTTATGAAACTCAAAAGGATATTGTTGGTACACAGAACATTAACTAAGAATAAGATCTATAACCAAAAAAAATAAACCGCTCGGGAATCCTCCGAACACACCAATGTTTTGAGTTGGTTAAATTTTCTTTTCGTGGTCGATTCCAATGGAATAAAAAACAACAACAAAAGGATTAATTCTACGTGAAAAAGGTTCAACTACAAGGTAAAATATAATTTAACATTACAATCTTTGACGAAAGAGCGGTTGTAATAAACCCATTTCTCACAAAATCCATTTTCATGAAACAAATTATATTATCATTTCTATTTCCACTCCCGCGAAATCCTTACATAGCTCGTAATTCTACAACGATTGTAACTCCTTTATTCTCTTTTCTTCCGTTGTTATTTTCTCCAAACCGACAGCACCCTGTTCCGAATTCCTGGATTACAGGCCAACCGCCTTTTCGTTATCTCTAATGGAAAAAGGGTCCCCGCTAAATGGTTTTCTGTAAATGCGATTTTTTTTCTGCGAAAAATTCACCTATAGAAGTATCGGGATAGAAAACGAAATTATTCAGACAGGACATTGCGAGTATTCGTGCTCGTTTAGGGGGATTTTGAATATGGAGTTCAGAAGATTCGAAATAGTTTTCATTCGTTTCTTATTTGAATGACAATAGAGACGAATTATTATAAATTCGACAACATGCCCAGTTTGTTAATAATCGTATTTCGTTTTACGAAATTGCCTCTTCAAAGAGACACAATAATGACCCACTTAGCAAACCATTTTGTACATAATTCAACGTATTTCAACCTGTTCTTTGCATATTTTCCCAATAGCATGTGAACAATCTTGGATCGCACTCTAACTTGCGAAAATGAAAGACTGACAAATGGGTTTTTGAAATAACAGCTGTTAACCGAAAAAAAGCCTCTGTCTGAGTCGCTCAACCGAATTTTCTTGGCAAATATTTTGGTTCCAAAGTTTCCTACAGGCAAAATACATTTTTAATTTACGTAATTACGTACTCAAAACATTTTGACTGACTTTGACTTTACTGATTTTGTTTATATACTTAAATAAAACATTTTCTCCATATTCTACACTTCTGTGGACACCAGTGTAATGGAACACTCAGTTATGATGGTTCTGAAGTGTCCATTACACACACATTTCACTATAATTACTCTTCAAATAATACACAGAATATTCCAAGTATCCCGTTGAAATAGCCGGACTTACGAGAAGATTTCGTCGGTAATCCTGAAACGGGAGACTGAGGAGCTTCGATATTTTTTTCGAAGGCCAATCGATTACCTATCTACTTCAATAATTTTCAGAAAAAGGCTCGATTCGCATTACCATGACTAACACTCCTTAGTTTCGAGTTCTGTATTTGTGCTGTGATTGTGCTACACAATGGGTCGTAGATGAAGACAAAAAGTCAACGTTATGCCACTATTCATAGCCAGAAAAAGTAGTTGGACAGGGACGTAAGAGGTCGTTGGAGGAACATCAACCCGAATGTGCCATTTCCTTGTAAAGCTGAGTTATTTGGTGAGTTTCACTACCGAAAAGTGTACTGGGTAGTAATGCTAAGGCAGCATCAACTTATTTACTAATCGTCACTCGTTGATTATTGATGATTATCAATGTACATTATCAAAATGTACTCGAACCGTAACAAGTGCATGCATAGTGCACGAGAAAAAATGAATCAAAACTGCAGTTTCGTGTGCAGTTACGAGTGTAGTGAAGTAGGAATGATTTGTGGAAGTTCGAAATTTTTAATGTCAAACAAATGTACCTATGAAGCTCCAACTCTCGGAATTAAATGTATTCAATGTTCACGGCATGTTCGTTCACATTTTCAAATGTTCAACAGGTTTTAGCGTTCAGCAACTACATCTTGTTTTCAACGCACCTTTACTATGAGTTGAATAGCTGGTCGAAGTCACTCTGTACTGCGGTTTACGGAGGCGTCATGATCAATGGGTTTGGCCTATTCATCAGTTTCCTGTTTCGTCAAAGAAGTTATATTATGGTGAGTCTTAAACGTACGGTTTTGAGGGAAATCTCACTTAATGTGAATGGAAATATTTGGTTTGATGGTTAGTGGATATAATTGGTTTAGGAGCTACCTACAAGAAGTCAATGCTTGCGCTTGCGGGGCTGTAATGGAAATCTTGGCATTAAAAATTACAGAGGATTTAAGGCAATTAAAGTGGTCAACATAATTAATATGTTATTTACGGAAATTGAAGTGGTGAATATAATTATGTTATTACCACATGTTCTCTTACCATGATCATAATATCGAGGGTGAAGTGGCAACAAGGCCTACCCCTAACGGGGCTGAACAACACGGCCTACCTGAGATAGGGCTGGTAAACATGGCCTACCTCAAATAGTAGAGAACAACATAGCCTAACTGACATTTTTGGGCATATTGACTTTTTTTATTCAGCGGGATTCAACTTACAATCTATTAAAATTTTTCAACACTCAGGCCATGTTGTACTGCACCATTTGAGGTAGGCCTTGTTGCCACTTTACCCTCGATATGTTATGTTATTACCACATGTTCTCTTATCATAATATTGTTATGATCTTGGTCAGAGAACATGTGGTGATAACATAATATTGAAACTGGATGGAATCATCACATTCTTCCCTCCTTTTAAAATTTAAGTATAATATACTGAAATATTATGTCTTTCATGTGGGAGGGCGTTAGACACTCTCTAGTAGAACGCCGCAGAAAATTTTCATGAGGCTAAGCTACTGCATTCATTGTGAGCAATAAATTGTAATGAGAACTTTTTCAAACTAGACTTTATTGTTCACAATAACAGTTGAAATTAACAATGACGGAGGATTTAAGGAGATTAAAGTGAAGAACATACGATCATGGTAAAAGAACATGTGGTAAGTAACAATTATGAAACTTGATGGAATCATCAGTGATGATTCATCACAGGAACCGGAATTTATTGACTGGTTTGAGTGAAGTCCACAGTGGACCGTTTTGGTCATGGGGCTTTACAACCCCACCATGTATAGGTTACCTACCATTCGTATGCATACCTAGTTAAACGCGTTGGAGGGACACCCGATCACAAGTATTGACAGCAACGTACTAACATCGTTCAGAAAGGTCTGAAAAGCAGAATGGGAGTGAAAATTTTGACTTAGGAAGATAACAATTGTCCGCTTCCTAAACGTCTAATTTCTCACGATGTTGAACTAACTATTAGAGCTATTTAGCTCTTGAGCCCTGAACAACTCTCGATTGGGTTTTCATGGGGCATTCACAATGTTGTGTGTATTTATCGCTCATAATTCGAACCCATTTCTAAGGAAATCTCGTGGAGCGCTGCCGGTGCGGCTTTGTACCCGTTGGCGGGTGCTCTGAATTTATTCCACTACGAAAAGGTGGATCCCATCGCACGATTGGTGACTGCCAAAGCTCGCTCGACTTGCGGTCCGATTGCCCTCGTCTGCGGTGCGTTACTCGCGGTCGATTTGGTTTACAACATCTTGGAGAGGAAATGGGCGATCGAGGACGAGATTTATTCAAAAAGGTGCGACTTTATTCTCCGTTATATTTTTATTGAGACTCTTATACTTACCTCTTATACCTAAAGTAAACTAGCGATATCGTAGTTGGCAACCATCTGCTACTTTGGGTCGCCGTAAAAGGGCCGCTAATCAGTCGCTGATTTTCCTTGTCCTGCTCATGACGTCGTAACTAGGTTTCGGAATCAAGGTCATTTCGTTCTTCCTGCAGAGAGAACAACTGCCATATTACACTTTTATTCTTCAACGGGCATTCGCTCTTAGATAATCTTCCACCAAATACGAAATATAAAAGATGAGGTGACAAATAAACGTGATCATAAGTGTGAAATTATTTATTGTTTTGGTTTTAGCGAATTTTCGAAAACTTTTCATACCAAAATCCGTTTCAGACCGTCCTGAATCCACTGCCAAAAGACACCAAAAATTATGTATATATTTTTATGTGTGTGTCATTTACGATAACTCTCGATAGAATTGAGATAAAAAGTTGAAATTTGCACAAAAAATCTTTCTTGGTAATCGAGAGGCTTAGTTCGTAGATAGGCAGAATCGGGCCACTTCAAGGAGGTGGGGGTTCGGGGGAGTTTGGGGGGGGGGGGAATTCCAAATAAATTCCCAAAACGAAACATGTTGGCCTAGGCCATTAGATTAGTAACTGATTTTTCGAATTTTCTGCATGGTTAATTTTTTCCATTTTTCAAATTGAGAAATGAAGTTCATTTCATTTCATTTCGAAATTTCCATTTTAAAGTTCTTTATTTTTTTTCTAAGTGGTTCAAATTTGACGCCGTTTTAAGAGCCTAAGCCTATTGAAAAACTACCTCAATCTGTAGAAAAAGGTGGATTTGGTTCCAAACTCGTTCAAAATATTGAGCTCCTCCTGGTGTAAACTATTTTCCGTTTCTAAAGCCGTCCTTTAGTACTTCAGAATCGTTAGTAGCCATCGACATTTTGTCCATTGACCCTCCCCTACTGTTTTTAATTCTTTCCGTATTTTCCTATCAAGAGACCCTTGAAATTAGCTCATAACAATAACTTACCTATCTCTTTTAATAAGGCAATAAGGCCGAGAATTCAATCAGAGGACACAAAGGCAGATTGTGGTGCCTAAATGCAGTGGTTATACATAACAAATATGTGATACTTCTCATTATAGACGTTACTTTGAATTTCATGTTTTTAGAGTCTCATCAATACATCCAACGAAAGAGGATGAAGAGGAAAACACGAAAGCTACCAAAGTCTCCATAAAGGAAGGCTGACGAATATAGGGAGGATGCGTTTTCGAAACATTCGATACGATCGAAGTTATGATTATTGTGATCTCCTCTGCTAGGAACGTCAAACTTCTGACCAAACCTAATCAGTATTTTCTTTCAGACGATTCTGAACGGTTTCAGAAAAAATCATTTTAGTATCTGCTGAAGTATAAACTGTTCTCGAAACCTACTGAACGACTTGTCATTTGTAGCTGTTGCAGTATTTCGAACCTGTAGTTGAACATTGAATTTAGTTTAATTTAATTGAACCTTCCTCATATTGCATGAAACCTTTTTATACTCGTATTTCGACCCACTTTCATGTCGACAAATGAACAATCATAAAACATCAGAATTGGAATAACATTCGAGTGGGAAAACTTTTTTGTTTCTCCTCTGTTTAATTAATCTACTACACTGTTACTCTGTTTATTTGCAACCAATTCGCTTTCAACCTTATTTAACACCAATTCCATACAAAACCAACGTACATTTTAGAAAATTTTGATTACCTACTGTTGAGCCATAATTTCAGTAATTCACATTCACCGCATTAGTTCGTATGGATTTTTGACATTTTATGTCTTTACTCTGGCACATAACTCGAAAAACGTTACACAAAAGCGTGACACGAAATCGTCAGGAACATTTTTGTCTGATGATTTTCGCTTACAACCGATTCGTTGCTACGGAACTTTATCTTCGCCAGTTATCATCGTACAAAAATCGTTCACCACTCGTTGGATAGAGCTCTCTCGATTTACCTAACCATATTACGTTAACCACTGCGGAGTGCGTGGCCGACAAGCTGCGGTATGAGCGTGACTGTTTAAATAATTGTTTACATTTATATTGTCTATACGAATGCAAGCTTCATAATTTATGATGAACCCTACAATTAAGTATAACAACTACGCTACTGGGGTAGGTGATGTAGCATTGTTCGAAGGTTCTTGAATCACTTCTTTAAAGACATAAAATGTCCCAATGTGTTGCAGACTCGTATGCAAGCATTTAATTCTCGACTGTATCAACAACAGGATGGAGTTGACATTCTTTTGACATTTTCATGTCTTTGCTTTGGCACATAAACTGAAACGGGAAAAATTTGTTTCCTTGATTCACCCTTTCCCTCAGATCACGTCAGAACACAAGCGACAGGCGGGCCACTACGTCAGACGCACCTATGTCGCACGAGCGTATGACGTCAGACGGCTGGCAGAAGGCCAACTAGTACGTCAAAGCCTATGCCTTAAGAGCCTATGACGTCAGAGGGCTGGCTGGCTAGGTGATCGGGTTTTAATAAGCCTCTGGAATTCCGCGCCTTCATTTTGTATTCATTTACATCTTCACGTTGAAAAATCCTTTTTCTACTCAATCTCACCAGGTTAATATCTTGAAAATAGACGGCTCCGGTCTAGATATGAACTCATAGACGCTATTACAATTTTCTTGATAGACTATCAAGAAAATTGTTATCGCGTCTATGAGGTCATCTCTATCGCGTCTATGTGGTCAGTGTTGCCAGATTGTGCGATTTGTCGCAAATTGGGCTATTTTTGGTTGCCTTCCTTCGACCAAAAAGTGCCATTTGCGACAAGTCGCAATTTGGGCTATTTTTTATGAGACGATTGAGCTATTTCTCGCACCGGGTAAAATTTTTCAAAAATTGACCATCATTTGATATCATGCGAAGGTTGGTGGTACCGAATCGACCGCTCCTGACGAGTTTCGTTCGTTTTTTGTCGGTTGTTTTCGGTGCGTAACAACAAGGCAGAGGAGCATTGGCGCCATCAAAGTTTGGTTTCGAACGGATTTTCGAGTTATTGGAATTGAAGTTGGCATAGGGAAATACGGAAAGTATTTAAAGAAGTATTCCACGTCATGGGAGAAGGAAGCTGCTTTGAAAGGCTAGCAATCTTAGTGACATAACCTATCCGTTTTAACGTTTTTTAGTGGAGAATAATTTAACGGGCGTCATTTTGATCCGCACGGTGTCCTGATCATTTCCCGCTGTCGCATTTAGCTTGGATCGAACCGAGTTGTGTTAAGTACTAAGAAGTTGTTTTATTGGTTCTATTGTTCCATTTTATTCAACCAGTTGCACTGCTCTCCTTATTTCCGCTATATCTGTACAAATTCAGGACTAGGACCATTTTTCACAACGAAAAAGTCGCGAATTTGGGCTATTTTTTTTAAAGCGCTTGCAATTTCGCGCGATTTTTTGCTACTTTCGCGCCATCTGGTGGCGACTGTTGGTAGCACGGGTCTGGCAACACTGTTGATAGTTTTCACCTGAAGGTTGAGGTGGACTCTCAAGAGCACACTTTTTTGAATGCACTGAATGATTTCTTGATTGGGGAAAACTATATATCACGTTCCATGGACAATTTCCCAATTCAAGGTGATTCAAGACTAAATTGGCCCACAAACCTCAGGTAGAAATTCCTCGACGAGATGAACTGTCTAGAAAAGGTCAGCGACGGTAGAGTCACCCATAGAAAACGAAAATCAGCGATTCAACCTCGTACAAACGTCCAACGATTTGAACGGCTCGAATCGCACCCCGAAAAACGCTCGTATTTTTTTTCGCCCTCCAGTCTTTTCATAAGCATGAAATCCCTCTCGATTCGACGTTACACGGCTCCCGCGGAAAGTTACATCAAGATTGGAAGCTGAGAATGAAATGCCAATTTAGGACTGAGGGAAAACTCGACTTGAAAAATAGGCCTCCAATACCAGTTCAGTGAGTGTTGGGAGGGGGGGGAGGGGCTATGAAAAGAGAAGATGTGTAGGTTGAAAGGTAAAAAGAGGCATTCAATCACCAATACATCGCGTGAGCCTCCGGAAAGAGCTGGTCCCTTCAAATGATTTTTACCATCATTTACTCGCTGGCTGACGTTTTACCTTGCAGCCAAGTCATTTCTATACCTTTTCATCTCTTTCTTCTTTTGGAATAGTTTTTTTTTCATCGCGCGGTGCTATATTTACCGGGTTAACAAAAAAAATGGCTGAAAAGGTGATTCAGTATTATTTAGTCCGTTCCAGTTACTCCACGATATATTCGAACTGTTGCTTGGAAAAGTAAACAAGTTTTGCCGAAGAGTGACGTGCTCCATAGCTTCCTCTCACACAACAGACTTTATACACCCCTATAAGAGAGCAAAATTACCAGCCTGCCTTTTCGTTTTTCAAGCCAGCAGGCCCAAAATCATGACCGATTTTGACCAGCTACTAAATCTGACGGGAAAAAAACAAGGAAACAACTCTTGCAAAACGTATTCAATTATGTAATTTCATCGTAAAATCATTATTCCAGAAAAGCAATTGAATTGACAATATAATATAATACAATATCATTATATACGTTACCTATGTAATCAAATGCACTGTTTTGCAACATCAACATTCAAACCCTCAGTCTTGCCGTGAAACTCCGTACCGCTGTCGGGTGTTTGGCGAATATAATACTCGTACGTTATCGGAAATCGACATGTTATTGTTAATGCGAAACGAGCCCGTTGGTTTATGATTGTGTGTATTACCGAGGCGGTATTATCCCGATTGAGTGCGTGAAATGGATCTTCGAATCAGTGAAGTGAGTTCGACTAAACGTGGGGATGTAGCAATAATTCTGAACTAAATGTCAGCTTTCAAAAGATCGCGAAACCGTTAGAATAAAAGTTGGAATTATTTAATTGTTACAAATTTCGTAAAACAGCACTTTTTTTTTTTTTTGGTTTCTTGTAGTTGTGATGTCCCTTTTGTTTGATTTGGGATACAGCTTGGTGGAACCTCATCTACAGCGTCGTGTTTCGTTAACTTCACTTACTCGGATGTTGCGTCCAGAAATTTGATCAATATTGTATGAAATCACCTCACCCTAGGAACTACGAGACCCTATAAATGACTCAAAAATGGTAGTTCTTGACAAACAAGTTCGTTGTGCATTTTGTGTTCGTTCCAAAGATCGAAAAACCAAGACATTGTGAGCCTTGTGCCAGGATCATCGATCCATACCCAGCTGTGAATGTTGAATAGGTACCTATATTTTTTCCTTTTACCTGTGATTGTACAACTACATAGGAATGTTCACTAATAATTAGGAGAGGAGTCGAATTATTTTAAAATTTGTGATTTTGGTTTATTATCTTCGATAATGAACCATTGGAATCGCCCAAAGAAAACATTTTTTTAACCCCCCCTCAAAATTGGTTGGTTTACGTTTCAAGATAGGTACGTAGATTCAGAAAATCGAATTAAAAAAAATCCGTCCGTCCGCCGTACGCCGTCCGCCGTCTGCCGTCCGCCGTCTGCCGTCTGCCGTCCGCCGTACGCCGTCCGCGCCACTTTGCCCAGTTAGCGTTGAGTTAAAATTACGAAATTTTTTTTATGGGTTTCGACCAACCCCACAATGGTCCTCGAAACTTTTCATAACCCTAGGTCAAGGGGAAGGGGTTCAAAACGAATTTTGAAAATTTGAAAATCTCATATCTCGAAAAAGTCATATAGAACGGTATGTTTTTTATTTCATATTTAGATAGAGTTTGTTCCGTAGAATTTTTTAAGACCATCCGCAGCTTTGTACGACCAGCCGTTCGTTCACAATGACGGCTCAAAGGTTGAGCCTGTCGACGCGATCTTGAATCAAACGGTTGAAATACAGGTCGACTCGATTTTCATACTAACTAGCTGTTTAGAACATCATATGGTTTTAGTGATGTCGAGTTTGTTGTTCTGAGGTACGTTTCGTGCTACGGAAATGAAGGTAATTTCGAATGTTTGTTGGTAGGTAGGTACTTCTATTATAGAAAAATTGAAAAGTATTAAAAACCCTAGAATTATATCGTATTAATTAAATACAAATTATTAATATTTAACAATAAATTATAATAATTTTTACTAGGTATCTACTTGATAAACTTATTAATAATTAGTGATAATTCATAATAATAATCAATCTAACATTTAGGATCTAGACATTTAGACCTAGTGATCTAGACAGAAGGGTGATCTGTGCAAAGAAGATAATGAACCGTTGTGTCAAGAATTTGCAAATTCTTGACACAACGGTTCATTATCTTCTTTGTACAGATCACCCTTCTGTCTAGATCACTAGGTCTAAATGTCTAGATCCTAAATGTTAGATTAATTATTATTATCAACTATTTCTCATTGCAAACCTGTTCATTGTGTACCCAAGATCCTTCCCTAAAAGACCTGGCAGCGGGAAATATTATTCAACATGGTTTGAAAAGGGAAAAACAAGTTTTGTAAAAAATCCCAATGCTCTAGGTAGTAGTCGATACCAGTGACCAACATTTTCTTCAGTAGTCGACATGGTTTTGCACTAGTAGTCGACCTACATGTGTTAGAAGTCGACAGTATCACTTGAGTCAGTAGTCGACAGGTTTCGTCATTCCATCGTTTTCGAATTTTACGACATCTAAATAAAATACATTCAACTGTGAATCGGAACTTGAAAATAGATTAATAAGATGTAATAAAGTAGTTATCAGACTTTTTATTTGCAAACAGCTCATTATCAGTCTCAAATTGCAATAAGTACTTAAGTAAAAAGGTATGAAAACTATAGTCGAAAACTCATTGTCAGAAAATTGACATTACAGTTGGGCTTAGGTACCTATTTACATATTTTTTTGACATTTTCATGTCTTTGCTTTGGCACATAAACTGAAACGGGAAAAATTTGTTCCCTTGACTCACCCTTTCCCTCAGATCACGTCAGAACACAAGCGACCGGCGGGCCATTACGTCAGAGCCTATGACGCACGAGCGTATGACGTAAGACGGCTGGCAGGAGGCTAACTAGTACGTCAGAGCCTATGACGCACGAGCGTATGACGTAAGACGGCTGGCAGGAGGCCACTAGTGCGTCAGAGCCTATGACGCACGAGCGTATGACGTAAGACGACTGGCAGGAGGCCAACAAGTACGTCAGAGCCTATGACGCACGAGCGTATGACGTAAGACGGCTGGCAGGAGGCCACTAGTGCGTCAGAGCCTATGACGCACGAGCGTATGACGTAAGACGGCTGGCAGGAGGCTAACTAGTGCGTCAGAGCCTATGACGCACGAGCGTAAGACGGCTGGCAGGTGGCCAACAAGTACGTCAGAGCCTATGACGCACGAGCGTATGACGTAAGACGGCTGGCAGGAGACCAACTAGTGCGTCAGAGCCTATGACGCACGAGCGTATGACGTAAGACGGCTGGCTGGAGGCCAACAAGTACGTCAGAGCCTATGACGCACGAGCGTATGACATAATACGGCTGGCAGGAGGCCAACTAGTGCGTCATACGACGAGACCTTTTATGTCTCTGCGCCCCCTCCCACACCCACACCGCGTACCTCGTACTTCATTTTGGTTTACTATCTTCGATAATGAACCATTGGAATCGCCCAAAGAAAAAAAAAAGTTAACCCCCCCCCCCCTTAAAATTTGTTGGTTTACGTTTCAAGATACGTAGATTCAGAAAATCGAATAAAAAAAAATCCGTCCGTCCGCCGTACGCCAAACGCCGTCCGCCGTACGCCAAACGCCGTCCGCCGTACGCCAAACGCCGTACGCCGTCCGCGGCACTTTGCCCAGTTATCGTTGAGTTAAAATTACGAAATTTTTTCTATGGGTTTCGACCAACCCCACAATGGTTCTCGAAACTTTTCATAACCCTATGTCAAGGGGAAGGGGTTCAAAACGAATTTTGGTACGACATGGTATGACTATGGTATGGTATATTATTGTATGTATGATTTAGTATAGTACAGTACGGTATGATAGGAAAGAAATGGTATGAGTACGGTGAGAATATGGTATGGTGCCGATTTGCAACACAGTCTGGTATAGACAGAAGGGTGATCTGCACAAGGAAGATAATAAACCGTTGTGTCAAGAATTTGCAGAGTTTTTCTTATTCATGAGGAGTTATTCTTGCTTCATTGTATAACACTGTTTTCTAGTTCAATTTCTTCAATAAAACTTTTTTTCAGGAGTTAATTTGTTTTTAAATAATCCCAACATCCTAGATTAATAAATAGGTAAACATTGTGAATAGGAACAGAGATAGAAAATACCAGTGAGTTAGGCGATGTTAAAATCACCGGTGCATTCTAGGGTTAACAGCCAAAGAAGAATTTTTTAAAAATTGTTGGGCTGAATAAGAAGAATACGGGGACTTCTTAGAACTTAGTCATCACTCAGCGTCTGACAAAAAAACCCGGCAATTAACCTGTGATTTCAATGCAGTAACAGTTCGCGCAGACGTGATGTACCAATTACTAACTTCCTTTCCTGCAAACGTGGCCTAAAATTTCCCGCAAACGTGTTGAGAATCTATTCTTTTTCCACAAACTTACTCACTTGTGACTCAGTTCTTTGTTCAATCGAATAAACTCTGTGAATTTTCCAATCAATTATATTTTAGAAACTCTAACAGACGATTCCAAATCGTAATTGGCGCGGTCGTCAGCTCCAAAAGGGAATCTGATATCCAATTCATTTTGGTAACATTTCAATGCCATCAATTTCAATTCGTATGGGTGAAAAATGAAATACATTGTACGTTAGGCAAATATAACGAAGAATACAACCATGACTTATTCAGAATACTCTCTGACTGCGTAACATTTTCTTTTCCCACGATTAGTTTGATATTTTTTACTCACCGTGTTGGTTCCGTCATTTTTAGTCTAGTACGAATTTCTCTCAATAGTAGTAATAGCCACCCACATTTCGGTTCAAAGGGAAACAATAAGGTTTTAATTGAAACAATTATTGTGCATTTAAGTGACAATAGACGCCCGTTAGTGGCCCGTTCTACCACATTCCACTAATTTGCTACTCCTTGATTCCAATGGGAAAATGCAAAATGAAATATAATTTGGGTTAAGTGAGTACATGCAAAACGATAATGTACATCATAATTTGGGGGTTCAACAACTAAATTACCCAAATTCCAGGCACTTCGCCACAGCACACAAGAGCGATTTACCTCAGGTAACTCCGAGCTATGTTACTAAGATTAGGCAACAATAGACATGGGCGAGTCGGACAACAGCCTTTCATTCTACCCACCCGAAGAGATTACCAACGGCAAACTGGAATAGCTCTTCTTCATCTACTGTGTCGTTCAATCCCCCATTCACACGAACAATCAGTACCTATTCACCCATTCTGCTCGTTAATACGTAACACAATACAGTTCCATGGTTTTATTACTCGTACAAAAACCATACAAACATCTTGGAGAATACGTTCAAAACTCCTCTTTGGATCGTTGAACAGCCTGGTCAATCATCTGGAGCTGACTGGACCAGCTAATAGTAGGTTAGTGTGTGAATTCTAGAATTTCTGTTCAGGAGTAATTGATTGTTTTCACTCTTTGAATAATATCAGCTTTGACCCTAGAAAAAAATCTGGCCGTCAATAGTGTATGAGACTGAGATTGTCATCGAATTTGTTACCTGCCCCAAGAGCGGATAGGGATGATAGAAATAGAATTTGTTGCTTCCTATATTTATCAGGACGTCAGTACTTCTAACCCTGCAGCACGCGCGTTTTGTCACGGTAGTCCACTGAAATTTGGCATTCTAGCAGGCGAGGGACTTTCCATTACCCTATGTGAAATAGAAGGGTTATAATTTTCCAAATGCCACATCGTTTCGTATGTTTATGTCAGAAGTTCCCCCACTTCCGGCTCGAATTTTGAAATTTGGATCAGGTCCAAATTAAGGGGGGGTCCTTAAAATCTCTATTTTTGTAAACATTGGACTTGAGGCGTTTTTATTTAACAGGGCAGTACTCATCCTCAAACTTTAGTGCCTTTTTGTGATTGATTATTATGTAGGTACATAGTCTTCGCGGGTACATTTCAAAGCGCCATCGCCCAGAGCTCTCATAGGACATGCTCGCATTGTCGGCTGTTTGTATTTCAAGAAAAGTTTGACGCTTTGAAATGGACCCGCAAGGTCAGAGTTTGAACGGGGGGGGGGGGGTTGATCTATACCAAAAATAATGAGCCGTTGTGTAAAAATTTACTTATTCACTGATGCATAGCCTGTGAGGCGTTGCGTCACCCCTCTCACAGTTCTCAGTTTATCACGTTGTCATCTTTCACATCAGGAGAATTTGCGCGGACAGACAACAGCAGTCTGAGAGTAAAAGTCCAGCTGCGCACTTATAAACTTCTTTCAAGACCCTCTTTTATACTCCTCTGCCCTTTTACTACTTAAACCCTCACGAACTTGACGGTTAACAAAAACTTTTAATGTCGCACCGCTCTCCGCCCTTCACCTCGTCGTCTGCTCTCCATTCATTAACCGCCCTTTGTTTTTAATTCTGCCGTTCCCTGACGCGTTCGGCGCTAAATCCGATTTATTATTCTTCGCCAGACCCTCTTCATCGGAGGTTTGGAACGCCTTGAGGGGTGTGAAGGATTCTCTCTCTCGAACGCAGCCGCTCCGCCCTTTCTCTCTCGGAACAGTTGTAGGGATAATGACGGCAATTTCTCAACGCAGGACTTCCCGTGCTCGTCTTATTAGAAGTTCAATTCTTTCACTTCTAGATACCGGAAAGCAACGGTAGGTATGCAGCTGTATTGAACGAAAAACGCAATTTGAAATTGTTTCGACCTGGTGCCCATTACAGTGGTGAGTTCTCCATAGTTGGTGTGCGTCACTCCCTGTCACGAGTACTCTAGTAAATTACACTATCAATATGAAATTTAGAAGTCTGTGTAAAAAGAAAATAATGAAGCGGAGAGAAGTTAAAGTGATGTTTGAGGTAAAGTAATTTTATATGCCTAGCCAAGATTTGAACCGTACCTAGGATGAGTAAATTATTAGGAGGTCAGTGTTCTACCCATTATATTACTACAGAAGAGGGCTCTGAACACACGGCAGTAGTAGGTTGTACATTTGGCACTTATCCATTATGCAAAAAATAAAACTGGACTGTCCACTGACCAGTGTTTGTCCGGTATTTATTAGCACAGTACATTTTTCCACTAGTTCTCACTTCGTTACAGAAGGAAATTTTTCCCTTCTACCTATATTTGTGGGTAAAAAATAATAAAAGTGGAAAGGAAGAGAACATTTTTGATTATTAGTAGGTGGTCACTGAGCAACTAATTGACACACTGTTGATGAGATAAGTAAGTAGTATTAGTATTGGCGCTAAGAGTCTAGAGAATCCCGAACAAAACTGGGCAACAACTGTTGAGTGGTTGGTGTTTCATTTTCCGATGATGAGGGTGTTGAAGTTCTGGTGTTTGAAGTTGAGGGAGGTCGATTGCGCATCATCTTACAAATGGGTCATTCTCCCAGAAAGCGACATTTTGATGTCCGGAGCGTTTTCCAGGTCTCGTCATAATTTTTGAGTTGATTTTTTTTAAACTTATTGTATTTGACTTTATCTATAAACACTTTTCTCATTTTTACAATTAATGAGTTCATTCAATGGAAAAAATGTTTGAATAGTCAATTTGTCATTTTCCGTCCGTGTGCAGGCTCGACCTTCCCAACTTTGATGTCCTGAAAAAGGTTTTTTCGAGGGTTAATCCAAAATTCGCGCCGTCACAGCACCTTGGTCAACCTTCTAAGATTCTTCCTAAGGGGTTCTCATAATTTTAAGTGAATTTCCTTCAAAAATCAAGAGGAGAATAATATTCTGTTATTATGTTTGTCCGGACCTGTTGCACGTGTCACCTTGTCCAAGATGTATCTTGAATTTTGACGGACACAGCTGTTTCTTCCCCGCTAATTTTTTTCCCGCCATTCGATTCCCGCGCATCTCAGCTATTCAGAACACTAGTCAGTTCGTTTCCTTTCAAAGCGTCAGCGTGTTATTGAAAAATTTTCAAATAGGTACACTCAGGTAACCATAAGTAATGATTATTCATGCCTATCCACTCACGAATTCTATTTATTTCGAATAAAAATAATTTGATGTCGCTTTCTGGGAGAATGGCCCATATAATAATAATTCGTTATTGGCAATATTCAAGCAGTAGGGCAATAATTACCTGAAATATTGCTGATAATACCAGAAATGAATACATCAATCAGGGGTTTCAGGTTTGTTGTTGGATGATTTCCTTTGACGTTGTACTCCTGATCAGGCCGAGGGAGAATCAGGAGTTGTTTGAGATCAGTCGCTAGCCAGGAGTTGACATTGTGGTCAAGTTAGGACTCGTTAGAACCTCGGGCGATTCAGTACTGCGGACTACCAGATTGAGAATTGTCAACTTCTTCAGGTTCGTCAGTCACATTTGGAAGATCCCCGCTACCCTGGTCATCATCACCATCGAACACTACGTCAGCTATGTCCGCCCCTAGTTATGGTGATGGTGATTATGTTGATGGCTCGCACGAGATGTTTGATGGATCTCTTCTCGTTTTTCGTTTTACGTCTCTGTGTAGTTCGAGGAAATCATAAGAAAACTCTCGTTCTTCATGACATTCCCTCGACCTCAATCTCAATTTGCGAATGAAAAGAAAAAGGAGGAAACTTCTTCACAAGGCAGCTTTCTGGACGCGATGACAATGACGGATCACCCAAAGGATCATTTTCGGGTACATGGTCCGCTGCAGCCCCTTCCACCGCGCTCTCGAGAATAGAAGAATGTTGACTGAGCTCTTATATCATTGCAGATGTAATTTAGTTACGAGGGCGGATGGTGAGGGGCTGAAGCGGGATGGGGACTTGGCCGATTTGTCACTCTGCTCCCGTCATTTGTCCCCGGGAAATTTGCTAGCGTCACGAAAGCCTTTATATCTTGAAATCGCCCGCCCTCTATCGAGAAAGGATTGAGTAGGAAACTTCATCAGCGAATTCCCGGTGGGAATACGATACTGCGACGTTTTCATAATTTTCGGGGATCGATCTCAAAAAAATGTATTCCACACGAATACGTATTGGGTCATCATGAATCAAACCCTGCACATTGAATTGCGTCGTAAATACTAAGTACCTAAGTCAAGCCACAAAAGTCTGTTTGTTATTTTATATAGGAAAATACGAAGGGGATGAAAGATTTATTATTTTCTTTATTGACAAGCTCAGGTCGTCGTGAGGTTAAGGGTTTATAAAAAATTTGAATGAACCTTTCAGATTAAGTAGCCAATATGCGCATTGCTCAGGCATGTAGAAGTTATTCGATCAAATTTTCAACAGGTCGTGTCATAAGAACACTGAGAAGGTACGCTAGACAACTGATACTCTGGTGCACGCGGGGGAGATAAGACAAGTCACACAGGAAGGAAGCGGGGACTCTGATGGAAAGACCTGATGGAAAGGTGATGTTGAAAGGAGTGATGGGAGGGGGTGGGGGGGATATTGATCCAGTTACTAGGAAGGCTGGTGTTTACATCACCGTCGTACATATTCTCTCCAACCAGTCGCTTCGTGACTGCTACCCGATATACACAAATATTAGGGCTTTTGTCCCCAAACCCCTGACTCACGTCTGGAGGTATCGGCCCTTTGGTAACGCGAGACATCTTGCAACTTCCTGTCTCACAATCTGCTCTACACCTTTGAAACATACACTTGTACAATCTGTTATAGTGGTTAATATGATATGTTAGATGCAAAGTGCCTGATGTCAAAAGCACTTAATCCTACTAGGTATTACACGTTTCAAGAGTTGTACATTGATACAATCTCAAGACCAAGTTACCTATACAATTATGATTTTAGTTTCTTTGATTCAACCACATTAGGCTAAACCAGGGTTCAGTAAACTACGTCCCCATTTTTATCCAGCCCGAAAACGGTACTGACGTGGTGAAATATGATTTTCAAATAAAGGCGTTCTTTCGTCCAAAAACATTGTTATAATTCTAATCTAGATGTACGATAATTGGAGCAGGTACAATAGTTGGTTTTCAGGTCCAACAGAACAAGATTCTGAGACACATCTGCAACGCCATTGGTTCGTCAGAAATGACACCCTTCACAAAGTCTTGCGAATAGACACGGTACAGAATAGGACCAGAAGAAGGACGAGAGCTACGGACCATCCAAATCCAGAAGTGACGCAAACCGCGGGATCAGCCCCCTGCACGAGCCGTAGGCTGAAAAGAAGAGACCTGAGGGATAACATTCTAACCTAAAACCCCACACACAACCTAAACCGCATCACCATACCAACCCTGAATAAACAGCTATATTATAATTCCCCCTGATCCCCACAACCCGTCCATCAGGTATATATTGTGAGATAAATTGAATTGAATTAAATTGAAAATCTGGCCACACAGGTGGTTTGGATTGGAATTAGTTTCAATCAACCAACTAATTAATTTGGTTTATTCCAGGAGTTTGAATGAAGAAGATTACACTTGTAAAATCGTAAAAAGTTTTGCCAAGGGCCTTACATAACGTTTTGGATCTAAAAACCTGTGTGAGCAGACATTCTCAAAATTAAACTGTATCAAATCAAAATATAAGTCCAGACCGACCGACGAGAGGTTGAAATATATTCTGAAACTTGGTGGAACGAAATTTTAATCAAAATGGGTAGAAGTTGTAACTAAAATCTAGTTTTAATTACCTACGTGGTTTTACCTTCATGATTTTATTGTAACCCTTACCAGTTTTACCAGTCCTGGTAAAACTCGTAACTAGTTCGGGAATCGAACCCGAAATTCTTGGCTTATAACAAATACAACATCGAATCTGAGTACTTCGTTCTGTAGCATTTAACTTGTTCAATCACTAATTGAATTCTCTCCGACCAATGGACAGGTGGGTATTAAAAGCTCATTGATGACCTGATAGTGTGATATGGAGTTGAGAGTTGGGTCGCGGGGTCTGACATAAAGTGACTTTTACTGAGGTACCTATGGAATTTCTATTGCTCGAGCCCGAGACACTTTGTTTAGCCAAGATGGACGTTTTTCGATAAGAAAGGAAAAGGTGTTACTCGACGGTGGACCCGGTGTTAAAGGTAAAGAGCGCAGGCACGTTATAAGGTACGGGGAATGGGTCGGGGGACGGTTACAAGAGAAATTACTTCGCGTTAAGGCGAAACCCCGAGGTTGGGTAGAAGAGCTTCGGAGGCCGCTAATAGTTAGTCCCACTGATTGGCTTCTCCCAGATAACAGGGGCAGGAGGTTAATGCCTCTAAGGGGATAATGGGGTGTTTAGTGCTTTCCGAACGGCAGAGGCTGCGATAGTCCCTGGCTAACGTAGAAGGGGTTAACAAGCTTTACGTCGCCTGGCTACGTATCTCGTGGTTCTCGCACCTTTATTTTCTCTAGCTATCTCAGCATCATCCCCCCCACAACGTCCACCGATCTCCTTCGCCCTAACAGATTTGTGACTCAACCCACTCGCCTTCAGTTTACTCGATTTCAATAATCAACCCTTAGAACTGACTGGGAGAAAAATCCTTCAATATTCCTTTCTTCAATATTGGTGATTCTACGTCATCCGGAGCTAATTGGATGATATTGTCGAAAACGCTCAGAGCAAGGGGCATGTATTTTCTAGTTAGAATCTCCCCCGCTAGAACTTCTCTAAAACAATCAAGTGAGTCGCTTCTGGAGACTCTACAAAAGTTAGTGATCTCCAGTATTCAAGTGCAGAATAATTTATTCTTTTAATTTCCGATTTTTCGTTTATTTATGCAAAATTTTGTATATTTATGGAAATAAAATCCATCCATTCATTCATTCATCTGCGCTTGAATGACATAAGGAATTGAAGTGCAATTGCAATTTACCAGTGCTTCCAAGTGCAGTTTTCGATCTAAATCTAATATTTTATGTCAAAATATCCACAATGATCGAAAACCAGTTCTTATAACCAAGCTTACCAAAGAACGGGCGATATTTTACACCGATTCTTACCGAAATTTAATTTTTGGCTTATCCTGAAAAGTGAGGTTTTTTTCACTTACGAGGTATCACATGTAGACGACATGACGACATGTACTCGTTACATTGAGTTCTACGTAATTGATGCCACAAATAACAACAAAGTTGTCAATCCAATATCGTCATTCGTCACGTCAACACCCTCTAATCAGAATTGGTTCTGTTGTACATAAACGTTGCCGTGACACTATGAGTTATAGCGCGAGGTTTCCTCTACAGAAGCCGGCGTCACGCGATGTCACTCCGATATTATGTTACGAAACCAATACGGTTAATACTGAGGTTTATCACCGTCCTATTGACCAGTAGCATTAGCGTTGGAGGCCGATCAATTATCCGTTTAAGCCCCGGAGTTCTAACCTGTTTATGGCGCAGCAGCTGTAAACTCTAACGGCAGGTATAAAATCCGGTACCTAAAAGAGGATGATCCCGCGGTGAATTCAGCGAGGTTTGTAGTATTGTATGCTTACAGGGTGATTTAATCTTAGCCGCACTATGTAAACACGACATTTTCACTTTTTGTGGGATTTGGAACTTACGGATTCGTTTCTCCGGTCTTTTCTCATATGTGAAGTTTTGTGCGAACTCATTTTGGTTAAAACCCTGTTCAAAGGTGGATAGCAGCGTTGCTACTAGTGATGGTGAGGATCAGGAAAATTCTAGCATCTTTCATAACAAGTACACCATAACGGCTAATTGTATCATCCTCACCCAAGATATGCCCAATGAATTGGGTGTGGCTCTTTAATAGACTATGATAACAGTCTGCAACACTTACGGGGAGTTTTATGGGTGGGAAGTACGAGATATTAATGAAGAGCGTTCTCACCATTTCAGGGAGCATCCGAGGGCCGACTGTGGAGGAGTTAGATTGGTTCAAGAGGGGTTTGCGTTCCCCTGGAAATCCAGATGGATGCTCCCGAAGATAAAGATGAGGGTCGATCCCCTTCTTGTGATAATGAAGGCATTTGTGAGTGCGTCCTCGTTCTCTAGGTGATTGAAAGCTCAGGGATGAGAAAACCCTTCGATTTCATGGACTTTCGTTTTCCACGACCCTCTTCCCTGTCGGATCCCTCGCGGCAGTTTTCTCTCATTTCTCGATTCCAACTCATCACCGTTTCCCCCCATTTTGGCCCTTAAACGTTCCGGTATGATATCAGCAGTTTTTGGAACTCTCTCAAACTTATCGGCGAAGCTAGCAGTAACTAGTATCTGATTGACCAGCAAATTGTAATCTCCTTTTCTTCGAAAAATTTCTCTAAAAGAGATTTTGATCAATAATTTGATGTATTTTCGATGTTTGTCACTAGTTGCGATTCCAAAGAAGTGGGTTGGCAGGTACATGAATTGCCCGTAAATGTTCTCGTCACTTTTATGTGACGGACATGGTCAGTTAGACTTGAGCTTATTCAGCCTCTGGTTCACCGGTGTAGCTTATTGAGCCGTCAGATTCAACATCGGGCGGCCGAGGGGAAGCGATCAATTCCCGTCATTTCCTCAGTGAGGGGCACACGATAAAAGGACGCACGGACTAGTCCGGACAAGAGGGAGAACGCAACCTGATGAACGACAGGTCCGAAGCCGACAATGATATCTCGTAACGTGATTATAATACCGACCTACGGGGGAACTTGAATGAAAAGGTTGCACTTCGCCGTTGAGGTACGAAGGGAGCATTCCCATTGAAGTCTCAAGGCTTCAAGTTGTGGGCAAAGCAATATCTCATACAGTAAACTTCGAAAGTTCTTTTTATACCAAAATCCATTCCAGACCATCCTGAACTCACTGTCAATAGACACAAACGATAACTCCCGATAGAATTGAGATGGAAAGTTCAAATTTGCACAAAAAATCTGTCTTGGCAATAATTGAATGGCTAAGTTCGTAGATGGGCAGAATCGGGCCATTCTAAGGGGGGATTTAGAGAGTTTCAGGGGGAGAAAATCACCCATAAATTCAACAGAAACAGATGAAACAGTCAACAAATGACACAGTCTGAAAAGCGACACTGACATTTAACGATTTTTTTACGCTGATCACGATGGTGAAGTCAGAAGTACGATATGGGCCATTCTCAGGAAAATGTGAAACCGGCTGTCCAGTATATTTGCTCTTGTGAGGGATCTTTGTGTTTCTTTTTAGGTACCTATTCATGTGTTATAACTCAAATTTGGGCAATCCAATGCATGAATTAACTGTTACTAAAACTACCCTAAATGTCACTACATCATCTTGTCTGTGTATCAAAATTAGTCATAATTCCCGTTAGAAAAACTGTATGGGAGAAACCTCTACTAAAACGCTAACTAGACATTAGGAACTACCGTTAGAAAAAGAGAGAACATCGAAAAGTACATTAGTGTCCTCACAGGAGCACTCTGAAATTGACCTTATCTTATAAACCTCAAAAGTCAAAATATTACGAAATCGGCTAATTTTTCTCAAACAACGAATATTCTCCATGCGCTATTCAACTTTGGCTCTTTATGGCTGCCTACTAAGGACTAGTACAATTGTATAATGTTCAAAATTGGAAGAAAAAAAATCTGAGCTGACCCTAGCATTTGAAGCAGTTTTATAGTCGATGTTCATTGCGCATAGGACGGATGCACTTCGTGCAAACAGTTTTGGTTTTGCGGTCATTTCCTCTTGGACAAAAGCTGCATCTTCTATAAGAACTCAGGGGCGGGAGGTATTCACGAGGATCGGGATTGCCTTCTGTCTAGTCTCTGTTTCAACCACATCTCTGTGTCCACCTAAATTCTCATTGGTGTCTTTACTTTCTAACTCCAGCAACACTTGTCCGATCTCCTCTGGGTTAGAAAACATTTTCTCAGCCACCATCACGACAAAAACCAAAGGGAAATATCACAACAAAGTCACGGGGCACAAAAGTAGCAAAGAAAACGTATGTATATGCATATATACAGAAACGCGCGTGGGGTGTATATATACATATGTAATATACACACAGAAAACGTATGTATACAGGCACAGAAACACTGGGGCGCCACAAGGTAAGCTTTTCCAAATGACAGAGTTTTGAACGAGTGTTGGGGTGTTCGACACCCTACCTGTGTAGTCTAGGGTTAATCCTTAATCCAGTTATTTTTATGGGAGACTAATAACAGTTATTAGTTACTATTTTGTGTTCTTGGTCGATTATATCGGTCCAATATTGGAAACAATAAACAGAAACCGAGCGAATTGTTGGTTATTACCAGTGAACTGATTCGTAGGCCTGACATAAATTTCTGCCAGAACACAAGATTCCGCACTCCAACGCTCGACGGCGTCAGACCGCTGGTCCATTATGTTCCCGAACCCAATCGCACTGAAAGGAACTGGGAAGCCGCAACGGTCTCCCCCAGGATCGCTCTAATGATCACAATTACAATATTGATAGAGCGATCCGATCCGGTATCCTCTGACGTAGCGGAGCCCCTTGTTCAGGGAGCGGACGTGCCCATGAAATTTAGATGCAATCACCTCGAACCCAATCAGCGCCCTTCATGTTCGGATGTTCCACTGGGCTCGTTCTATCTTTGAATTCCGCTTGATTTCTCATTTTACCGGTTCCGCGTCCGAGTGTGTTACGACTGAACATATTTTGGACGATGAGGCGCTGTTGGGAAGCTCCATTTTCGTGGATGATGGTCGGTACTAATTATTACCTTTGGAAGTTCTACGGCTATTGAGGTCCGGTCCATAGATAATATCCATGGACCGAACCAGATATAAACCGGTTTTACCAGATATAAACATGTATATTATATAATATATAACATACTCGTATTATGTTTATGTCTGGTAAAACTACCATCATGACAGACAAATAGATTTTATCAAAGAGAAAGAAAGTATATTCGTGAAAAAATTTACAAAATAATCCAGTCATGACTATAAGAGCGAATTTTCGAGTAATGTTTGGAATATATCATTCAAATATGGGCAATCTTGAACTTATTTTAAACCAATTAAGGCTAATGTCCAGTGGCTAGTAGTGAGATTCTACAACAAGAGGTGACAGTGAAATTGCCCAATTCATACCTCGTTTTTCTCGGCAACCGTTCAACATTCTCTCATTTTGAAAAATGGTTTATTCCCAGAGAATGAATACAAATGAGGCTAACAAATGATATTTTGAGAAAAAAAAATAATTTTTTTTTTCACATTTAAATGTTAATAATTGTAAGTAAATACCTCTTTTTGTACAAAAACAGGTACAACGCGGTTCTGGGTACTCATTACCTAATCAAGCGTTATTGAAGAAACCGTCTGTGTTAAAAAAAAGCATCGGTGGGAGGTTGAAAAGATCAACTTTTGTGAAAAGATCAACTAGTTGAAAATCTACATTTGCAGGGGTGAACGGAGGTGAATGATCTTCCCCTGCTGCCTACCCGTGCCGTATTCCACATTCAAGATTAGAAGGCACCAAAGAACATTTTTTTTAAACATGTGCGGTGTCTATAGGTGATGAATGTGTGTTTTTGATGTTTTTGAGGAGAGACCTTTTAGCGAATTTCCGAAGAAAATTAAGCTATTGTTCCCGGTCCAAAATTTTGAAAATTCGAATTTCCGAGAATTGTTTATACTAAAATCCGCTTCAGACCATCCTGAATCCACTGCCAAAAGGCACCAAAAATCATATGTAAACATAAATTATCCATAAATGGCCTATATATTCTCAATATGAAACATACTGACGAGTGTTGGGGCATAGACGGAGTCGTTGACATTGGATTTATTAGAAAACTGCGTAGTTCCTTACGTATTCACTCCCAAATGGTTTTATTCTTTTTCGTTCCAAGTTTCCCTTTGGTTCCATCCATAACTCCTATATTTTTTCTGCTGACCTCTCATTGAGGTTTTCGCCCTTTCATCGACTCCGTTCGACGAGCGGGTTTAGCCAGTTTCTAAAGCCTCCGGAGGCCTAAACCACCCTTCATTCCTGACCGTCCACTTCCCTTCTTCCTAATTATCAACCCCTCCGGAGGGTTTGGGCTCGGACCACGCCCGTCTCGTTAACGGCTCCCTCCAATTAAAAGGAAAAAACCTTCGATTTTCTCTTTCCTCTCTTCCCTGTCGAACTTGCCAAGCTCTCGTATTAATCGAGTTTTTCAAGCGTGGACAGTCACAGGGCCCACTGTGCGTTTGACGCACAACGAACCATGACGATACGCTTCATTAGGCTTCCACCTCGAAAAGAAGAATCTGCACTCGAAGTAAATACGTAGACACTCACAACATCACTGCAGTATCTAGTTCAGATTAACTGACGTAGAACTTCGTCCTCAAGGGCCAAAAAGAAGCTCTCTTGAAACGTACCATGGAATTTTTGTTTCTAATTTGAAATCCTCAGGTGTACAGGCAAAATTTTATAAGGGCCCATTTGATTTCCATCCCCGGTCTCGAATATTCTCTCCACAGCTTTGACAGACACAAACAAAATGATGTGGAATACAGCGACTCTATTTGTTCTCGTATTTAGTATTTCTCCGAGCTTTGTGTAAAATTCAATGGTCGATTCATACCCCGGCCTCTGACGCCTTGTTTTATTCCACTATGATGAGAGTCACGTTAGTGGGCGCTAGCGGTACTCCGTACCACACATTCATTTTATATCATTTTTTACAATTTTTGTGTCGATGTGAAATAGATATTAATATTTTCAGTTAATGGGATGGAAAGGAGAAGTTGACATAGGTCAGGTAATTCTAATTTATTAGTCACATCAGAAAAGTTGTTCGAGATTTATCATTAAAATTAGTAGCAGCTATTATGGATCAATAAAATGAATCAAAACTTGTAATTAGAAATTAACCAAAATATAAAATAATAATCAATTTTATTATAAGAGCAGTATTGAGATCAGGTCTCCCCATACATTCTTTTTTGCCGAAATATTTTGATCTAGGAACATGGTAGTTCTCCCTCCCCCCTCCCAATACCGCCAAGCAAACCAGTTGAGAAAAACAAACGGTACAAGTATATGCTTACCGGTTTCTCAGGTATCCATATCCTGGATCCATCCTGATCGATCAACTTGAAATTTGGTGTGGATCTTCTGGGTGTGACTAATAGAAAAAGGCCCTGAAAGTTTCAACTCGCTAGGTATAAAGGGAACCGAGTTATATACGTAACTTCAAATACCCGGTTTTCCATGTTCTTCTTGTTCTTGTTCTTATTCAGACGGCCACGGCTACAGCCTCTCCGCCTTCACCGATTGACTTGAAATTTTGCGCAGAGCTTCGTGTTCGGTCTGCATTCACAGGCCTGGCTATCCCCAGAGTGGTAGAACCAAAACTTCGGGAACCAGAGACACTCAGTAAACCCTCAGAGCTTCGCGCTAACTTCAGAAGTGCCTGGGTAACTGGACCAATAAATAGATTTAAACTGTACAAATAGAAGAACAGCGTGAATTTAGATTCGTAGCGAGGCCTCAATACCGTCGGACGACCGATTTACAAACAGCGGGTAACCAAGCGAGACCGATCTAATTCGAACGGACGTGTAAGCTATTAGCTTAAAACGTGAGACAGTTGTAGAACAGGCGGTACATGGGCGGGCGTTAGCACCTCGAGGGCTCTCGTCCCTTCTCATAAGTAGAATATAAATAGAAGATTAGGAAGTTCCTATCCAGAATCCGATTGGGCTGTCAGCGCGTACGGGCCGGTCCCGTAATTGAGTTGGCCCGAACCCGGATCACTTTCCAGCAGGAAACCTTTTGCCGTTCAGACGGCCGAGTCCCGTCGCTGTCATCGGTGCTGGTCGACGATCGACATAACCGAATACGCTCATGTCACGAAAAAAGCCGAAGCTTCTGGCAAATCGAGGCATGAATTCAAGTTGCCGGAAAACAGTCTCCTGACAACCGCAACTTATGACACAGTAATCCTGCGTAGGTTTCTACAGTAGGATCGGATAAAGTATTCAAATGGAAATTGAGCTAAAACAACACTATCTATGATAATAAGTGAGTAGATAGTGTTAGATAGTATCTAACAGTATATTATACTGTATGATAGTATTCAATATTTTTCGAATTCAATAATATTGTTGAGCGACTCCAGTCGCTCATAACTACCCAAAAACATAAGGATTGGTTTTCAGGTTCAAAAAATAGTTGTTGTTGTGATTTTAGAAAAAAAAGAGACGATTTTGTGAGAATTTGGAGTTCTGAAACTTAAATAAAGTGTTGCAATAAAACGATCGTCAGGAAACCTGTCTCGTCTTACAATATTTTAATACCATGGATCATGATTTAGCCTTCACCAAACTGGTTGAAACCGTCCGTCCGTTACGCTAATCTATTTCAATGCTAATTCCTACGCTATTCACACTATGAAGCTGTAATTTGGTATGTAGCCTCCTTAGGACTTAAGCTTAAGGCAGCTTGGGGCCAGTATAGCTAGGGTGGCTACTAAAGCTAATTTCTATGCTATTCATACTATGAATCTGTAATTTGGTATGTAGTCTCCATAATGTTGCCCAGGCCCCAGATAGGCTGGGTGCTAAAACAAGGTTCAAAACGATTGGGGAATGGGGGGTCCAGCGAGGCGCAGCCCCCCTTGGCGAGCACCGAAGAGCCCAGTTTTTTCAAAACACTAAATTTTCATGTAAGTACACATGCATACTCGTACTATCCAAATAAAATACCTGAATCCATTCAATTTCAATGCCTCGAAATAGTACTCAGGAATATCGAGTACTTGAGAAGTATCGAATATTCCGTTCGATAACAGTATCGAGCAGTGGTATCGATACTTTTTGGGTATGGCACATCACTTCTGCAAGGTAAACTTGGCGTGCTGAAGGATTCAAAAGAGGAGGTTGAAGTGAACTGTGGTTCACAGTAAAAGTACTGGCGATTGTTTAGGCACTTGGGTCATATTGACGACACCTTAGTACTGTAAGGGGTAAAAAGCCACAGGGTGAAGAATATGCTCATACCTACTGATCAGCGAAGTCATACTGTTGTTGTGTTATTGTACAAATAAAGTTAGTTGTACGAGTCTATAGTTCAATGCTGGAGGGCGGAAGGGAATAGCGAGGGTCGGAAATAAGAGGGTGAAGGAAAGCGAGTGAGGGTTAAGAAGGAGCTGGAAAGGAAAGCAGGGACCTGTAACTCAAGACCCCTGAGGGCTCGATAGAAAGGGTTTGGTGGGTGGGAAGGGAAAGCCCTTTGATGTGTGCCCCTTCCGTTACACCACCATTTCGGTAAACTACCGCCTTACTTACCCCCCCTCACCACCGCTGGAGGCCCCTTTACCCGAGTTAAATTCGTTATAAGGGCTAAGGGACTTAACTAGACTTTCTAGGGACGGGTTCTTGGTACCGGAGCGCGGGGCGGCGTAAGATGAATGGCTACCCCCAAGAAAAGGTGGTGGTCACAGAGGTAATTCCAAAGGGTTTCAAAGGAATCGGGATGCCCTCGAGTGATCGCTTTGACATTTAGGTCAACGTAACGCTGATCCATTCGAATTCGGCTCTAAAGACGGATCAGAGGTCCCGATTCAATGACGATGGCTGTTTATACGTAGACTTGATTAGGTTAAACCGAACCCGAGTGACACGAATTTAATGTTTCTATAACCAGCTCCAAATAGTCGTTACAGAAATTTAATATTATTCGGGCCGCAGTGCTTGGGAATGACGCTAGATGCCAAATTACGATGGAAGGCAAATTTCAAGGAAAAGAGCGAGGAATTGCAAATCCAGAAAAGTATGCTGGCTTATAAGCCCCAGAGCTGAATCCCCCATAAATCCATACAGGCTTGAGGACTTGTTTTTAGAGCATAGTTTGCTCTCAACTGGCAAAGCTGTGTGACGTCCCATATATGTTTTTGGGTCCTCCCACTCGGGGGACGTCCCACATACGTCACACTCAGTTTTGCCAGTTGAGAGCAACTGAGTTTTGGGAAATGTCATTTTGTAAGTTTCCAAGTATCCTATCCGATATTCCTAAATCAAAGAGACGTCAAAGAATTTCATAAAATGGCACACTAATTTGGTACAGAGTTTATTTCTGTTTGTGCCTTACACCTACAGAGATGAGCACTTTTAGTTTAGATTTACCTACTTAGCGGATTTCGGTTCTAATTCCCCATAATATTATCCAAGTTCCTCGTTTTCAACTGCTTTTAGTCGGTTCTAATTCCCCATAATATTATCCAAGTTCCTCGTTTTCAACTGCTTTTAGGCGCATCATTAGAGTAAAGCTAGTTCAAAGGATTATTATATTCGTTCGTTGCACTAAAAATTGAACCATCTTGATACGAAAACTTCCAAAATATTCAAGAAAAGAAGTAGCTTATCGCCAGTCCCAGTATTTTTTTAAGTAGTTAACCATTAGGTTTCGTAAATGTAGAGGAAACTATTTCAGGTAGGTAATTGTAAATATTTTGAAACCAACAGAAATATAAAAAGTTTCACTTGGATTCAAAATCAAAGTATCATTATTAAACCAACTAGGTGTCACCAGGAGCTTCATAATTTTTGAGCTATTTCGAAGCAGGTTTTGAGACCAAATCTTATGCATATAGATAAATGGAAAATTGAAACTGTGTGAAAAAGGGGATACAAAACATTTTGGATTTAGCAGCTTTTGAAACTAAAGAGCTCAATTTCACTCAAATGGTACAACTACATAATATCAATACAATTGTGTTTGCTATAACGTCATTATATGGAGATTATCTGCGAAACAGTCGGAATAACGTTCACTGATTATCTGAAATTTTCATCCTAAATATCTTGATTCGATTCAAAGTCAAGTTTTTTCGACGTTTTTGTGTTTGAGGTAGGTAGTAAATTCGATAATAAATGGGAGATAATGAACCCAAAACCGGAAAATATCGTTCTTATTTGATCAGACGATTCCATCGATACCAATGAATAGATTCAGGAAATAATTTCGTTTGGGAGGTATTATGATCATTCAGAGTAGAATTATGGGGTGTGTAAACTATGCGTCATGGTCTGTTCTACAAGTTCATAATATGAACTTATACCATTTGACAAATCGCATTTGCAAGACGTGCGATTTGTCAAATGGTATAAGAATTCCTAATTGAGACCGTTCTATTGTCTGAACCACAACAACACCGGTTAGCAAATCGGAGCAATCCCGAGAAAAGAGGAGAACTGGGCTGTGAGTACTAATTAGGGCACAAGAGCCCGTCTTTACGGCCGTGGAGGAAAAAGGGTCGAGAAACAAGGTAACCTTCCATTCTCTTCCCCAACTCTTATGCAAATGAAAGGTAACCAACCGCCTGAAGAATCCAAACAAGGGCTCATCACTCGCTGGGAAAACTGAATGGAAACAACCGTCCGGACGTCGAGTTTCTAAAGGGCAACTTGAAAGAGCGTCATTTCGCCAGCACTCGAGGGGCATCGTCGGCTCGAGTGCACTGCCGTCGTTAGCTCCTCGTCACCTGGTACCACTTTCACCTCTGACTTCCGTCATCCACTTCGCGAGAAGATCTACAACAACTGTGTCGCTACTTAAAACTATCAACTTGCCGTGTTTGCTTCTAATTAAACCGACCAGTTTCGCAGCTCGTTAGTCCCCTCGAGAGAAAAGATTTCACCCTTCAAAACGCTTCAAATGATCCTTCAACGGTTTTCTATCTTCTGTGTAGTTCACCGGTCTGAACACAATATTTTTGGGATTGGAACAGTCGGTAATATCTCAGTGATAGTCATCTCAATTTTCCGAAGATACTCTGAGCAGACCCAAGAAGTGAAAGTGAAAGTGTGCACAAAAAATGTTGCTTGTCAATCGAAAGGCCAAGTTTGTAGATGGGCAGAATCGGGCCACTCTAATTAAAATTAAAAAATTAAAAATTAAATAGCCTGACAAGTGACACCGCATTTTAAAGAGGGTTTTTAACGCTGAACATGATGATGAAGTCAGAATTGCGACATCTCATTCCGTTTCCGTTATCAAACTGGAGCATTTTGAAGATGAAGGAACGTGGTTGTTACTCGTACTAGTAATGTGCATGACTGGAACTTTTAAATTGTCTACCACTTGACAACGCCAGCGCTCTAGTCGCCGTCAACAGTTCCTACTAATTTAAGTAACTGTCCAACTAATCTAAACTCGAATGTATGTGATCTAGGGAGTTTGTGGGATTTTTTTTTTTTTTTTTTTGAGATTTGAGAACAAGCGAACATTCTGAGTGCTTGGCAATGCCTAACGATCGAGCGAAGTAAGCGACTGGGCATTTAATAATAATAATAAACAGTATGCTTAGGCATATAGACGAGACCAGTACATCGACAATCGTTTTATCAAGTGCCCACCAACAAATATTCAAAATTAGCTTCGTTGAATAGACACGAAACGTCTTTCCGAACAAGAAAATCGATATCATGACGATGGAAATTATTGTCAATATGAGCGTGAATCAAACGGGAGGACATCAGGGTGAGTATGTACGCGGGAACAGACAACACAGTTTCATGATAACAAGATAGGTACCTACTTGATATCATGCAACTGCGTGTTGTCTGTTCCCGAATTGCCACGAATTGATATAATATACCATATCATAATACATCAATATAATATCATCACATCATAACATCATTAGGTATATTGATATAATGATGTGATGATATTATGTTGATGTATTATGATATGGTGTATTATATCCATTCGTGACAACAAAGGTGGGTGTATGATTTGAAACATTGAAATGTTTCCCACAATAATTCCCCATATTCTGTAGATTTGTCCTTCTGTATAAATCGTCGTTCCGTTGAAGTAATGTATTGAAGTAATGATTCTCTAGTTTTCCCAGCTAATTTCCGACGATGAAACGCGAAAAAGGTTGATTTCAATACAAACAGAATACTCATCAGAACACAACGGAAATTATCTTCCTGTAGATATACCTATTTTCTATACCTATTTTCTATATTGTTGAGACTAACTATATTCCTGTATTGTAGATTGAAATAAAAACAATGGCTTGAAAGGGTAATTCAGATCAATTTATACCAATACCCGTTGTAAAAGTCTCAGTTTTGAAAAAATGGAAAAACATTTCTTGTAGCGCCCAGTGTTGCCATATGGCAACGTGCCGTAAACCCTTGAAGTTCGACCACGAGATTTTTTGAATAATTTTTTTCGTGTCCTGAGGACCATTTGGAGTCAGAATATTGGAAAAATTTTCAAAATATCGAGAGAAAAAAGTTTCGGGTTTAAGGGTTCAATGAAAAGGACCTTCGACAACGCCAATGATTTTTTTGGTCTCGATCGGTCTCAATGCAAATAACAGTATTCTAACGAATGAATTACCTATTGTTGTCATTTTAAATATTTGTGATGACAACTACTTTCACTTTGCAGATGCTCTTGCAATGCGTTGTCAATCAGTTTAACTGAGTCTTATACATAAGACTATGGTATATATACCATAGAGGCATTAGCGTTTACCTTCAACATGGTCAGTGTCCACATTAATTTAGCTCGACGTTTTGATCCTGTATTCAGTTATCCGCAACGGCAGAATGATCGTGCTAAACGGATATCCACGGCTGGCGAAGCATCCTGACTTAACACGTGTCGTCGTGTTGTAGATCGGATGACAATGAGAGTGGGAAACCGGGAGTTTATAATTATGTAGAGTCGGTTTGACGTATAGTTACTGAACGAGGCTGCATACGTGTAGCAGCGCTCCCGGTGGGGTGAGTGGGAATGATTGAAGGGACGAGGTGTAAACTCGACCGCGGCAAAAGCCCTTTTTGTCATACTCGGAATTACTTCGGTCAAATCCTGTCGACACCGCAAGCAAAGGGTTAAGTTACTGTAAAGAGCGGGTGGACACCACCCGAACCCTCTCCCACATTATATTATGTAGAGGCCCTGAATATGAATCTCGTGTATTTTCCAGCCTTCACATTAAATCCCAAACTACGGTAATAGATACGAACTAGGACGGATGGATAACAAAATTGTTTCAGCATTATTGGTGGTCTAATTATTTTGTTTGCGAGGTTAATGAGAGAGTATTTTGATTCGTTTACTCCGAGTTTTATAGGACAACGAAAATTACGAACTATTCACAGAATTTGATTCCTTAGCCCAATTGCTGGCAGTATTTATACTCATGTTCCTGTAAGGTTACTGGGGCTAAACAGTAACATAAGTAGTAAATCTATCAATAACATACATTCAACGAAATTCAACACGACAACCTCGCAGAACGTACAATGTAATATTTCCGTTAATTTGTTGACAAATTCAATTAGAGGTAAGTTGGGTAAGAGTAACGAGTTTGGGGGAATCCAAGAAACGCAATCTGCTACAATGTAGGAATCTGCTACAATGTCATGCTGGAAGCACTCGATGAGGTTTGGGAGAAGTATATAAAGATTAAAAACGTTTTAGATTATCTGGCCGGATTGAGCAGGTGTTACGAAGTCAGTGAAAATAAGGAGATTATTAAATAATCTTGAAGAGAAGATGAGCAGTTGGGTACTTACTGCCAAAATTACTTTGATAAACTTACTCGACGATGAGTAATCAACCACGTATACTATAAACCACGCATGAAGTCTGCTCATTCTATACCTACCCCAAAATCGTCTTTTTATGGAACAACAGTCCCACACAAAGTCCCCCAAAGGCTATGCGATTATTTCCCAAAGTGTTTGTGTTTTTTGTCAATTTCTTTGAAGTAGGACCTCCCATACTTTGATTCCGAGTGGCCTCAGCTTCAAAAACCTCAAAAATCGGAAAACAAACGTGAATTTCGTTCCGAAACCGGTCCAAACATTTGCTCCTCTAGGTGCAAAGTCCTTTGGAATATTTCCATTTCCAAACGACCTCAATTAGTAGGTATTTTAGAATCCAAAAACTTCACGATCATTATATTACTGATCCCAGAGGAAGAATGTAAAAACACGAGTCAAACCATTCATCTGAATTTCCCTAATCAGTACCGGTAATTGACGATTGCTATATCCTCAATAATCATTTCATAAAATACACGATTCAGCCAACGTACCACTCGTGATTTCATTCCAAACGTTATTCTCGACTGGCGTTGTTACCTGCAACAGACAAAATATATTCATTCAAATTGTCAGTTTTTCTAAAGGGTTCGGATGCTTTGGAAGCGAAAATAACAAATTGATTTATCATAATAATCTAATTATGTGTCCATTGGGATTTGGACCGTAATGTCAGTAATGATGATGAATACGGCTTTACATGACTATTAGTATTAAAATGAAATGTGAGCAATTACGATTAAAATAATTTTAATCGTAATTGCTCACAATTATTGTTAATACAGTGAGGGGAAACGGAGGGCTCATCGGGATCGAATTGAGCGGCTCTGGGCAATCAGCGACTCAATTAATGTTCAATGGGAATACAATTTTAAACGGTGAAATAAATAATTTGCCCTTCTTTCTTCCCCAAATCGATTAAAAGGCGGTGATTCGTATTTGTGTAAACAGAACAGTTGCGAGCTGCATTACAAGCCGCTCGGAGCGTGGGTCCGACTGGTGAAAAATTTTAAGACGTGACGACATTTTCGCAATTCCAACGGTCCACTTCTCAAATACGAATTGCTATAACTTTGGTTGATATCTTCATTGTCCACAGCTGATTATAATACAATATTCATTATTCAAGAAGAGAATTCTATTGCGAGTTGAACGTTTGTATTTTGTTCCATTATATTCAATAATAAATCATTTGAGTTGACAAAGAAATTTTAAACGTTATAATGGTTCAGAAACGTTGAACGTAACGGTTTAGTTTAAAAAAAGTTGCGTTCAAATTTGAATAGATTTCGATTCAGAGAATTTTTAGGAACATTTCGAGCGTTTTACGGCCAGCCGATCGTTCACAATGTGAGCTTGAAGATTAAAATAACGAAAACTTCTTACCTACTGGTTAAAAATATAGTAGGTATAGCAAAGTACACAGGAACCTGTGATATCTAAGTAAATTGAAAAAAAATCGGCGAATGCAAAAGTGTTCACATCACGCGTTTTTGTGGGGAATCTCACAGAATTCCAATTCCAGAAGTAGGTTAAGGGCAGTTCAAATGAATACGTTACTCCGCAAATTCCCTGAATGGGAGCCGCAAATACATGCGGTCTTTGTCGTCTGGCACGAGGATTGAAAGGGGTGAAAGGGTCGGCTCGATAATAATTAAACAGCTATCCAGGGGAAGTCGCTTTTGACTGAGGCGATGCCTCAGAACCATTTCTCATTCCGCCGTGGAAGGTCTATCAATGTTTTATGAGCATTAATGTCTCCGCGGTAACAGGAGGAATAAGACCTTTCAGTGACACGACGACTTATTTAAGGCTGTGCGCCCTACGAGTTACGACAGAACGATCATTCGAACTTCATAACTTACACACTTTGCGGTATAATTTATTGGCGACGTGTGTAGGCACAAGAAAGAACCCTGAATCATTTAAAAGAATATTAATAATTTCATTCGTGATTTATATAAATTTATTATTGGGACGGTCTGGAATTTTGTTGGAAAACTTAGGAGACCATCACTGAGCTAGATTCCGAACCTCCCAGACGACCATGTGAACACCTCGAATGAACAAAATATTTCAGAATGAAATTAATGGCTTCTAGAAACGGTCGACTCGTATTATACAAAATAAAAATGTCCTGGTATCTCACGTGGCCCTATAATGATTGAGGCGTTGACAGCGTCTGACTGTGTTAAATTAGGAGAATACAATTTGTGAATTTGAAAAGGTGCCCCTACAACAAGAATTTGTAGTGTAGGTTTGGAAAAAATTGTGAGTTTGTGGGAATTCAATCAAGAACTGAGGTAAAATTGAAAATCTCCTTCATGGATAATTTTTTTAATAATAATAATAATGAAAATGACTAACTATGGCGTAAAGTCAACACCAGTTCTGTCTCATTCAAGAATGTGAAATGTAGGTTTGAAAGCAAACTCAGTATTACCCGCTTCATCCAATTGACCAACCAGGTAGTTCGTACCCTATAATGAATCATCGTGTGTGAACCACAGTCTTCCAGGTTAATCCTTCAGGGGTTTCAGAGTTTGTCTGTGTTTCTCCCTGTTTCTACTAGGAATCAGTAAATGATGACAATCGGGAAACTAACGCTTGTGGGCGATATGATTCGGGTTGTTTCAGCTGTTATGTAATATTGTATGCGGGATAGAATAATCGACTTCACCAACGAAAATCTGAAACTCGGAGATCCTAGTTGGCCTCCTGCCAGCCGTCTGACGTCATACGCTCGTGCGTCATAGGCTCTGACGTACTAGTTAGCCTCCTGCCAGCCGTCTGACGTCATACGCTCGTGCGTCATAGGCTCTGACGTACTAGTCAGCCTCCTGCAAGCCGTCTGACGTCATACGCTCGTGCGTCATAAGCTCTGACGTACTAGCTAGCCTCCTGCCAGGCGTCTGACGTCATACGCTCGTGCGTCATTGGCTCTGACGTACTAGTTAGCCTCCTGCCAGCCTTCTGACGTCATACGCTCGTGCGTCATAGGCTCTGACGTACTAGTTGGCCTTCTGCCAGCTGTCTGACGTCATTAGCTCGTGCGTCATAGGCTCTGACGTAGTGGCCCGCCGGTCGCTTGTGTTCTGACGTGATCTGAGGGAAAGGGTGAATCAAGTGAACAAATTTTTCCCGTTTCAGTTTATGTGCCAAAGCAAAGACATGAAAATGTCAAAAACTATGTAAAACAAGTTATTTGTTTATTCAATACGGGCAAGCCCAATACAAATAACGGTGGGTACAGCTTTCGTACATGTACGCAACCACGAGGGACATTTTATGTCTTTGCAGAAATTTATATGAAGCTTGCCTTCGTGTTGGCAATATAAATTATTGAGAATGATCACCTGTGTGTAAACAATTATTTAAACAATCACGCTCATACCGCAGCTTGTCGGCCACGCACTCCGCAGTGGTTAACGTAATATGGTTAGGTAAATCGAGAGCTATCCAACGAGTGGTGAACGATTTTTGTACGATGATAACTGGCGAAGATAAAGTTCCGTAGCAACGAATCGGTTGTAAGCGAAAATCATCAGAAATATTTTCGTGACGATTTCGTGTGACGCTTTTTGAGTAACGTTTTTCGAGTTATGTGCCAGAGTAAAGACATAAAATGTCAAAATCCGGCTACATACGATTCTACCAACCATCCAACCAATTCATAACTTATAAATCACACTATTAACACACATATTGCCATCACTAGCTGCTTGTAGAGCCCCTTCAGACACTTTTAGAAAATATGGGCAAGGAGAGGGGAAAGATCTCTATGAGGATCTGCGCGGCTCCATTAGTGGAGTTGAGAAAGTCTTCGAGTTTGCTTTGTTGTGAATATTTTCTTAGCCAACCAAAACCTAAAAGTTATTCAGTGGCAACTGCCTTTGTTCGAGTTATATTTTGTTTTCGTATTACTCGTTGTCTTCAAAATTTACAATACATTCGTTTGATTAGTTTTTTGCACCCAAAATTTACTTCTTTGTGTGAATGTGACGATGTTCAGCGGGACATGTAATTCATTCATACACACCCATACATATAATTCCAAGTCTAATTCTACATCAAAGTATAGTATCCCAAATCTTGTACTCATTACCTTTTCCTTTATAGTTTAATGTGCTAACTAGGCTACACCGTGTAGAAAATAACTTACAACTCCCCCTAACCGCACAGGCCCTAGGTCCTATGGTTTGGGGTATATTCCAGAAGACGTTTTGCTGTAAATATTTTGTAGTATTTTCAAGGAATAAATTCATTTCATTCCTTCATTCATTCATTCACATCAAGTACCGATGATTACCCAGTTAATTATTTATATCAGAATCACAATCCTCGTTGATTATTTCAAATAAACCCGATTTTATTCACAAACTCTAAATTAAGTGTCTAAACTCTCATGTTTAAATTAGTTGCCCCACACATTTTTCTCCCAGTCGGTGTACTGGGTGAATGGTTTGATTTCAATAAATCTACTCACAATCGTCAGTTATTTCTCAAAGAGAAACAAAACAACAGACAACAGCTTTCCAACGAGTGGTGAACGATTTTTCACCACCTCAAGGTTAACAAAACTTAAAATGATCAGGACGACTTCCTGTCGGTTTCTTCGGTCTTCTTTTTTTTTTTTTTTTTTGGCTAAAAGGTCCTATTCTACGGTTAAAGTGGAACCCTGACAATTTATCCTTAAGTTCTTTTGTAAATTCGCTATTAATCTACGAGTTAGTTAGGGTTAGAGGGTTCTATTCCGACTGACGCCGGCGTGGCGACTTGAGGATTTGAACCTCGAGTTCCATCTTCAATCCGAATCCTCCCACCTTCATATCTGCACTTTGCCAGGAAGTATTTGTTGGTGGTGATGGGGCGATGGGGGAGGTCCAGAGAAAATGACAAATGGTTGACTGACGTCGAATATAGCTGCTTGATGGATAGAGCCCTCTCCCGCCACTTTCTCTGTCTCTCGCCCCATCATCACTTCTCATTGTTCCCACTTTATCACCCCGCACGGATCCCACCGGCCTATTCTCCCGTTGGCGGTTTTCTCCTACATATATGTCCCTGTTGTGAGGATAAATAACGAATAAATCACGATCCACGCGAGTCTATTAGCCTCTTTTTTTGGCTCCGGCTATTCGCATCCGTTCAATGGCCGGTAGATTTGATAAGGCGCCGCCCGCGCACTTCACTATCGTCACGCCGCGCTCAATCTTCTGCCCTGATCATTCGTGTCATGTTCGTTCAAAATTGTGTCGACAGAGTTTTGGAATGCCGTGATTTACACTCCGAGTGTTATCGGAATTGATTGTCTTCCCATCGCAACTGAATCTATCAAAATCTTGACCAACCACGACAACTCAGCAAAACTGAATTCATCGTCATTCGGTTCTGGTGCTTGAGGTTGATGGATTCAGGCCATGACACACTTGGATGGGTCTCGCAAAGTACGACGAAAGCTTATTTATTCTCACTGACGAACATGTTGGTTTGAGAAAATTCAGGAATACCTTTGTATATTTGGTGCACTCATGTGTGAAAGGGTTAGAGAAAAGAATGTGGGATCCAAATTGAGAACTTACAATGAAAACTCTCTGCGAATTCGTCCAGAACGGTTCATTATCTTCTGAACAGATAATTCCAACACTGCTCTGTGTAAAATTACTTTGGACTTTTAACCATGAAGGTCCCTGACAACGACACCAAACACGCAAACAACACGCATAACAAATCAGTACCTTAATTATTAGTTTATACATATTATGTTTCCGTGATATAGCTTTATATTAAAACTTCATTTTCTATGGAATAAACCGTTGTTTTCCTATTGATTTTCACTTACAACCAATGCGTTCCTCGTGAAGTGTACCTCCCTTAGTTTTCATAGCAGGAAAATTGTTCGCCACTTTTTGGTTTATTATCTTCGATAATGAACCATTGGAATCGCCCAAAGAAAAATATTTTTTAACCCCCCCTCAAAATTTGTTGGTTTACGTTTCAAGACACGTAGATTCAGAAAATCGAATAAAAAAAAATCCGTCCGTCCGCGCCACTTTGCCCAGTTAGCGTTGAGCTAAAATTACGAAATTCGGTTTCTGGGTTTGGACCAGCCCCACAATGGTCCTCGAAACTTTTCATAACCCTAGATCAAGGGGAAGGGGTTCAAAATGAAATTTAAAATTTCGACAATGTCATATCTCCAAATATTTAACTGAACCGTGCAATGTTTAGTTCACTTCTGAATGACCTGAAAAACTACGAATCTTTTAACACCAATTGGATTTTTGTGCGACCAGCCGTTCGTTCACAGTGAGCGCGCAAAGGTTTAGGAAAAACACTAATCTTTCGCGTCGAAAACGGCCGTTAGGGGTCAACCCCCCGACGCACAGAATAAAACTACCTTTTTTCATCTTCCCGGTAAACTACAGTCTAGAAATTTTAACCGTGAGTCGGGTATAGACCACATTGCAATATTCACTCGGGTTCTCATCTGTAAAATTGTTTAAATAATACCTATTTGTAATAATACAAATTAAATTTTGATGATGAGCTATTGACTTGAAATTTTAAAAATAGGTCAGAACTGGATCACAATGCAATATGCACTAGGTTTCTTGTCTGTAAAATTGTTTAAATAATACCTATGTGTATAAACAAATTAAAATTTGATGATGAGCTACAGACTTGAAATTTTAAATATAGGTCAGAAATGGATGACATTTCAATATTCACTCGGTTTGTATGACATGGTATGAGTATGATATGGTATATTATTGTATATATCATTTGGTATAGTGCAGTATGGTATGATAGGAAAGAATTTCGTATGGTATGGTATGAGTAGGGTGAGAATTTGGTATGGTGCCGATTTGCAACACAGTCTGGTATAGACAGAAGGGTGATCTGCACAAGGAAGATAATAAACCGTTGTGTCAAGAATTTGCAGAGTTTTGCATATCACAACATCTCATGATCTCTAAACCACTGTTGTATCAAGGAAAGCTGATTTATTTCGCTAAGCTATAAACTAATATCGGTAAGTAACCATAAAGAACTAATAATGTGAAAAGAAGGCACCAGGTAGGTATACTATTTATTAGTAGGTACTTGTGAGTAGTAAGCAGGTACTAGACATAACTACGACCTATTGCTTTTCCCATCAAGGGATTAATTTAAATCTGTCAGGTACCTTTCTGGAGATTTTTTTCCATTCATAATTCATATGAAATCCGTTCAGGTGATTGGACAAGTTTGTCAAGCGGGCAGAAGTTTTACGGCGTTGACAAGAGTTTGGGGGAAAATAATATGTTTAGGGTACTAAAAACGAGGGAAAGTGAGTGCGGCCGCTGGGAACGAGAGCACATTTCTGCAGAGGCCATCACACATATGAGCAACTCTTGAGTAAAAAGTTCGGTCCGATACATCGGTCGACGCCATGCGTTTCCCAATACTCGTCCCGCTCCCCCGACCAACTTCAATCCTTAAAATTCCATTCACGTTCAGCGATAAAGTTCCAACCGAAAGAGTCTGAGAGGGCCCAGGGATCCGGAACTTATACCCGAGAGGTCGAAAAAGGCCCGAAGCGGTTTGGCCTCTCCCAACTGCCTTTTAAGCCTATTTATTGGCAGAGGGCATCAGACCTGATCCCATCAACTCCAGTGATAAAACGCCTCTTCAAACAACCGGCTTTTTTTAAAATAACTTATTCAATTTTATTCAGAATAAAAAGTTTTCCGCTCTGGTCTCCGATTTGGATTCAGAATTTTCCCGACTTTCTAGTTGCGGGCGAGGGACAAAAATATTGGAATAGGCCGGTTCTTTTTCGAAACTTGCCGCATAAATATGGCAGATTTGCGACTTATGTAACGGGAAAAGCTGCCTGAGATGGAAACTTTGCTCTCAATCTGAATCAGGTTCGGTCTCCACATCTGAAGGAGGTGAATTTGTGAATCGATGTATTCATATGCCGCCTCTCGAGCTTTCGGGAAGTTTGAGAAGTCGTTTATTCCTCTTTAGTGCTCCACTCCGCCAAACGACATGTTTGTGAAAAGTATTTGCGGTTTTCTCATTCGGTAAAATAGGGCGTATTGAATTCGAGGAACTTTTGAGGGTGCTGTACGGTCCTTGATATTGAAAATATCAATTGGTACGTTTCTTGAGTGTCTGAGTAAAAGTGCCAATATTTTGAAGTAGTTATTTAATAACTACTTCAAACTACCAGACTACAAACTGCTGACAACGACACCTAACACGTACTGATTTGTTATTTGCAATGAGTGACCTGTAATTATATTCATATTTGTATAATAATACAGATAAATTATGGACAAAATTACCAGTATAATATCCATAATTTGTGTGAATGAATTATCTTTAGGTCGTCCCGGAATTCGTTTGGATCATCACTGAGCTACTTACCGATGTCATCCTTCCAATAGTTTCGTTTAGGTAGCTATGACACTCACAATAGTATTACAGTAGTTGGTATTGTAATACTACTACAGTAGTTGGTATTGTAATACTACTACAGTAGTTGGTATTGTAATACTATGAAGACCAGTGATCTGGATCGAAGGGCATAATAATTTTGAGCGGCCTGTGAAATATAACGCCAACAGAACAAACCCTCAAGACTCTTCGGTGTTGCGGGGTTATGGCCTATCCGCAGCTCCTGACATCAGTGGTTTTACTTGCCTTATCGAATCTTATGAGCTGGAATGGTCAGTGGATGTCGAGGTTGATTAATAATACATAATAATATTATGTATATCAATATATTATATTGATATAATAATAATGTAATATATCATCAACTGAGTGATCTTTCTTTTTTGTGATGATTAGCAAAAATTAACCGGTTATTAGTTCAAAAGTTGAAAATACTTAGTAAGTAAATTGTGAAATTTCAGATCAAATATGTTATCTTTCTTAGAGTTTCTCATTTAATTCCCAAAATCATTGACGTGCCTTTAATAATGCTGCTTATCATTTATTAATTAGAAGAATTTCGTTCAAAGGGCTGCGCCTTGATAGATTAGGCTGTAGAGAAGCCCATTCGTCCTATTAGACTACAGTCGAGAAAGGCCTGGTATTGTCGAAATAACGTACTAGTGAAAATAGTGAACTTCTCTAACGTGTACAATATGACCCACCCGTATTATCATAGATACTAACTCTATAATATATACCTAATATATTATACTCCTGACTATAAAATTTTTATTACCTACTAAAACAGATGACATTAAATTATGGTACATCAGACTATAAGTTGACTTACAATTCCGATTGTCTAATGAGTTCTTGTGTTTTTTGGCCCTGCTTTGGTTCACTGGATCAGTCTCAACACCTTTCCGTGAAGGCAGTTTTTTATTTCTGTGTATTTCTCCAATCATTTGGAGGTTTTCGCAGCCATCGCGTGGAACTCAAAAATCGCTCGGTAATCAATTTTTGTGACACAAATACATCGTTTCGGAAGAGGAGGCTTCCAATTACCCGTTAAATTATTTAAATGTTGTAAGTTTGCGTCTCGTCAACATCTTGAATCACGCGATTTCAAATGTCTTCTATTTGTCATGGAACAGCAACAGATGATTGGACGCCTCCTCTTCCGAGATGACGTCTTTGTGTCACAAACAATGTTAAAAGTGATTCCCGAGCGATTTTCGAGTTCCACGCGATGGCTGGGGAAAATCCCCCTCCGAAGTGGTGTCATCAATCTGAGACAACTGGAGATTTCCTTCCCATTGTCCGTACACCTGATTCACGGCGCCTTTCTCCGAAGAAACGCTCGGTTAATTCACGAGACGAAGAGGGAGCTGCGCCTAAATAGAATCAATTATGGGAATCAAGTGCGCAGCTATTTTTCAAAAGACGCTTTTGTTGACGAGGGAAAACCGACGAATCGTCATTCGCAACGGGCATCGTTTTCCCTTCGCCCATAACCAATGGAAGGTTTATCGTAGTCGCTTTTGTGAAACCTGTGTACGATTGACGAATGAATCATTATTTGCATGAATTTAGCACCATTTATTTAGCATTAATTCAAACTTGAATGATGAAAAATCATTTGGCAAAGAAAACGGACGAATTGTAGGTAGAAATGGGCTGTAGAACAGTTATGTATAGAATAGTTATTCTAGAAAGAAAAAGTTATGGCTTTTCGATATCCAGCAGCATAACTCAACATAACAAGTAACATAGCTGAATTATAATTATCGATCAAGGAAGTTACATGAGTTTGGATCATGTCTGAACAACAAGACTGTAAAACACTGATTCCGAAGAATATCGAAGTTTCAGTAGAACAAGACGTCATAACATCCAAAATTGGAATTCCTATTTACTATATCACCAGAGATTCTCTGCGAATTAATTGCCAAATAAGTAGAATGTGCTAGAAAATCTGATAATGCGATATTCTGTCAGTTATTGTTGCCAAATGGCAAGGTAGTGTAAAATACAAAATGACAAGGCAATTGTTGCTAGGTTAGTTAGTAAATTACCTACCGGAGCATTGAAACGTAACTATCTACAAATTATCTCTTACATTAATCATTAAGGGTCGCCAATTAGTGTTGCTTATGAGTACCTAAGATGGTTTGGTCATAAAAATCATTCGGAGAAAGCAGAAGGGAATAGTAATCGGTAAACAAAAAATTATCTATTCATTAATGGATTCAAAGTCGAAACTTAATTTTTTTTTAAATCGGAATTGAAAATAGAAACGTACCTATTTTCAGGACATGGAAATAATGGCGACATTTAGCTTTCGTATCCGTTTCTTCGTGGAAGTATACTCACAACTTACTAGAACGCGGTTTCATTATTACTAATAAAAGAGAAACAATGTCCGACACGAGTTCAACTCCAAACGAGAGCTGGAGAACCATGCAGATGCACACAGTACAAGTACAGATAGAGAAACCATGGTAACCATGTTGCTCATCATGACATATCTTAATCTGCTTTCAAACATTCTCGTACATTTTCGAACGAACCCTCGTCGTGAAAAAATTATATAATTTTCGTCATGGGTGAAATCACCGAATTTTTGAAAAAACGTTACTGAAGAATCGATTCAGATGAAACTCGGGTAGGTACCGAATTTTCGAACATATACTTCTGAATGTCAATGAAAGACCATGGAAGCGTAGCAAATGAAAAATAAACCAAAATGATTGTGGAAACACCATACTTGTATTGTTGTAAAGTAGTGGCTGAAGGGCAGGTTGGAGGCCGTAGGTCAAATGGTCCTTATTGGGATCAGTTGGTCACTCAATAGTCCTTCATGAACTACAAAAATCCTTTTCTGGACATCATGTCCCTTATCTGGACGTATATGTCCATTTTCTGGACCCTACAGTCCGCAGCGTAATGGACCATCAAAGCGGGATCCGCTACAGAATTTTGTTTTGCACATTGAAGCACTAGAAACATAAGGTAAAATTAGCTTTTTATTTGATATTATATTTACTTATGTAGAAAAAGATCGGCCAGCTCCCCCACCCAGCACGGTACTGTGTACCTTGTGGTGGGAGTGTTCCGAAAAAAAATTGAATGTCCCCTTGTAAATTTGTTTATAATTTACCTCTGTAATTTAGTGAGGAATAAATTTCATTTCATTTCACTAAAACTAAAATTGTATCTAACAACGTTTGCTAACGTACAGATGCCCACATACACCTCTGAAGGGTACTGCAATTCGATTAATGATGAGGGTTTCTGGGGGCATTCTAGAAATTCATATTCAGGATGAGCACAATACTTTGTTATGACCCTTCGTGTTAAGTGAGGGAAGTGATAAATCATAACATTTACGGTAATTTACAGGAATAGCAGAGCGAAAACGAAATATGCCACCCAATATATCTTATAGGAACCAGAATACGTTCAAATTACATCGTGTAACACACAATAATAAATTTTGAATAGGTTAAAAGGGAGACGAAAAAAAACGGAAAAAGTGAGCGGAAGTCGGTGGGGGATGCTTAATGGTGTGTCACGTTCTAGAAGAGAGCCCGGGAAATTAAAAGGCAGATTAGGGGGCGGTATGAGGGGCAGTGGGGGGCGATGGTGCCCCTCACCCAGCTGATGATATATGACCGTAGGAAAAGTCACAATTAATTATGGCCTCGCGATAAATTCAGCGTAATAAAGGTGATGCAGGCGAGGACGTGATTTACTAAAATAAATCCTTAGTCAGCGTATTCCTTTCAGGGTTGGGCTTCAATGAAAAATCGCTTTCCCACAGACTGGGGCGGCGACGATGGGGGACGGCCTTTTCTGTAATTGGGACGTTTTAATGGACTTTCACTACCGATATATTGCAGCGATCTTCACATTGTTAGATGTCAGAGCAGCGGGGAAAGTATTTCGGACGTGGTCAAGAAAACATGTGGAGGGTGAAGTGGCAACATGATATAACTCCTTTTTGCTGATGTTACAGGAAACACAAAAAACGAATTTCTCGTTTCTGCAGTAGGTTGGGATTTACTACATGAAACTGGTGAGATGTGCTAGATTGATATCCCCACCGAGCGACTTAAAACACCCCAGTTATGAAAACACACCCAGTTATTGACAATTGCTCCTTCACTTCAAAAAAATAATCGTTTCAAACTTGGCGCCATTTCTCAACCTAACTTATCAGCAACAGTTTCCCGGTAAAATCAAGTCACTCGTCAGAAGATTGCAACCAACGAAACCAGTTTTTCGTCAGTCGTCTGCTGGATACCGCATCGTAAATGAAACCGCTAAGCAGGTGAGTTTTATACCACAATTTCTTTTCAATTTTGCTTCTAGAGCCCAGTTTCTCATCAGAGACTTGGCCACAGTCCCTAGCGCACCTATAGATACATTTTCTAACCCCAATAACTGAATTTGAAATCCACCAATTTCATTTCTTTATTGTTTGTCGGATTCGAATTTTTATTTGTAATCGGAAGGTGCTTCTTCTAATAGGTATGAAAGAACGAGAGGATCTAATTTTTGACAGCTGATGTCAATAATTGGTTCAATCAAGTGTCAATACCTTAAATACATTTTTCAGTCTTGGCCACCTCTGATTTTCAATCATGTAGCATATCCCAATGGAAGCGATCACGAATTTACTACAGACCTCGGCCAGTATAAAAAATTTTGAATCAGGAAGATCGCCTCGGAAAAAGTTTTTTCGGTTTTGAGCAAAATTGGTTGGCAAAATGTAGCCCTCAAAGAGTAATTTCACATGAGCTATCAAAACTGGGAAGACAGTAGGTATCTCATAGAGAAATTAAGGTTTGAAAATATTATATACTGGGGAGAAAGGGGCTATGTCCGTCGGAACTGTGAAGAAAGGGGCTATCGTTGGATCTTACGTGCTGACACCTTTCAATCAGTTCATATTACCAACAAAACTGTTCAAAAGCTAAATCCAATATCAATCGAGAAGTAGGTATAAAGACCTTGACCACCTTAAACCTTACGAGGAACTACCTCACATTACAAGAAAGGAGGAAGAACGAGTAAAAACAAAGAATAATGATAGGAAGGAGAAGAAAAAACAATCAGCAACATAAACAAGAATGGTCATTAAGTCAAGTTTTCCCGTTTACTTTTTTATGTCTTGATGGGGTTAGTCAAATTATCGCCCCCTTTCTTCCGGGTTTTGATAGAGTTTTGGTTGAATAAAATAATAATGTTCTTTAATTGATGGTATTGATGGCTTGATTGATTTTATTTTTAATTTGATGGCTTGATTGATTTTATTTGTAATTCCTAATTGATTTTTAATCAATCAAGCCATCAATACCATCAATAAAATATGCATTTACTACAAGTTTAGGAACCCACTGGATCATTCAGCAAACATGTGAGACATACATAGGTACTCATTTTGCTGAAGTTTCAAACTTTAAAATTCGTTTATCCCGAAATCAGAAAAGGTAGATATCACCCCTTTCTCCTCTGGACTCTTCAAATAGAAACACAATTAGAGAAATGCCTGAAATTTTATGTAGATGGGTCTATTACCCTAACGTCGCCAATCGATTTGGCGAGAAATTCGCTATATAGAACAACCTCTAACATAATTTAGCCAAAAAATGAGTTTTCATATTGCTGCTTTGTTATTCGAGTCGCTAATTCCCAAAAGCTATTGTTTCCCTTTTTCGAAAACATTGAGTTATAGGTTGGATTCAGAGTGGCCTCAGCTCCATTTCTGTCATGGTTTCACTGTTAAAAATCACAAAAATCGGAGAAGACAGGTTGATACGGGTCCTTCACCCGTCAAAATATTGTGTTCCACCTGATGCAAACCCGTTGGAATATTTTCCAGTTCCACAACCCGTCAGTTATTATGTTTCAACCTCCAGTTGATTTTTTCATCAGTAGACCCTCGTTTTCCCGTATATCAGTTTTTTTGCGTTATAGATGCTTAAAATTGGCTTTTAGTATGTTGGGATAAGGTTTCCCGACTGTAAAACAACAATAACCTGCCCCTGGCAGCGAAAAATCAGTGCATCTCTTCTGTATGAAATAAAAGTGCAAATGGGAATTCTACTGTTTCAACAAGTTCAGTAATATCTAATCCATACGTTTTCCACATGGGTCCTAATAGTTGGTTCAACTATTACCGACATATTCAACCAACAACGTCACGGCAAATCGTCACTTTACACCCATCGAGAGCAATCGTTGCGCTTCAGCGTTACGACATAGAAAACCTCCCACTTCTCATTACTGTAATCTTCGTGAGATCTGGCAGAAGGAAAAAAAATCGTCCAAACAGACGAAATGAGTCAATATTTGACGTTGCTTCAGTTTGAGTAAACAATAACTCTCCCCCCATCGTTTGATGATCTCGGTCCCTGAGGATATTTGCTGAGCTTTATTAGAAGTTGGAGAAATTCATGATACGCACCCTCATTCCCCTATTACACTCAATATCCTGTGTATCTATAAACACATGTAACTATAATTTGAGATATTACTTCCGTCGGCTCGTTGAACGCTAATTTCCTCCGATGGAATCAACCTTCCGCGTCTCTCACTCTCTGTACCTTGCGATATTACTTTGCTTTTGAATGCTGCCCTCGAGGTTGTTTGCATACGATGTTTGGCACCGTAATTCGAGAAGTTGGTAAACGGTGAGTAATACGCTAAGGGCGGATTTATAAATTGCCAAGTTAAACTGTGGGATAATCTCGGTTACCTCGGGTCATTATGCTGACTTGGATGAAACGCTCTGGGAGGTATTTGAAATATATCGATATTGACAAAAATTTAGCAAGTATTAAGGTTCATTCTTGGTCTTAATGAATAGTCACGTAAACCTCACTGAATATACAGCTGAAGATAGAAAAAGTGGTTGGGAATAATCGGATATGATGGTTAAAATCAACAATTCTCCTTTTGTAGACTTACCCTGCTGTATTGACATGTTAAAGCTTATACGCCTGTTCAGCCTTGAACGGGTATTGATTAATGGACATTTACACTCTAATTAGAATTTACTGGATGAATTGCTATATGGACACGGCCCCTACCAAACTTTTTGTCATCTCACTGTCATTGTCTTGTTGCTAGTCTCATAGTGCGTTTAGGACTCACGAATGATCATTATCTATAATTATCTCTTTAATGATTATTAAAGAGTGTCAATGGAGGAGTGTAGGCGCGTTGTTGATTTGTTGTCACGTGAGATTTGTTGGTAGCTTAATCATTACCTATATTATAATGATTATACATTATTTAATTACATCATTACTATAATAATATTATTATACTAATAATTACCATCACATGTTCAGCCAAATTCAATAAAATTCTTGTGCCTCGTTTGTTTTTGGTTTTTTTTTTTGGTTTTTTTCGTAACTTGATGGATCTATTTTCATTCTTCAAAGCTCCAAACTCCACCGCACCAGTGATCGGATGATTCCGCGCATTCCTCAACCAGAATCTTCTCTTGTGATACAACTTCAAACCCCCTAGACTATATTAAAACTTCGGTGGCGCGCCCGATAGCTCTACCGGCTGCGAAGTTGCTCTACAGGCCTCGCTGACTTTCATACAACTTTGAACGCCTATAAAGGTTGCACGCGGAGAACTTGTTCCGCTTTAGTTTACTGTAACCGGGAGAAGATGAAATTTCATCGCTGAACTTCCGTCTGGAGCCCAAGAACGAGCAAACACTGTTAGATATTTAATGAGCTTGGCTTAAGTAATGACAGTTGTAACACAACGCAATGTAAATTTGCGAAGCGCTTTTTGGGCGTAAAGATTGTTTTCCTCCGGTGAAGGGCGATTAATCCGACCTCATCACTGTGTTGACTGAACCTCAAAATGTGTTTGGTTTTGAGGGTTCAATTGGGTGTGTGATGTCGCCTGCAGCGTTCGCTCACCTCCTCAACTGTTATGGTCTTACTAGTTACTCTGAAATAGTATGTTCTGGAAATTAACACTCAGCTCACCCCGATATCGAAACATCAGCTCACGTTCGGGCTCTGTGGACATCTTTTGATATTCAAGCGAGCCAATTATTCAAGATTTAAACAAAACAAAAGTGATGATGACGACTGTGTATGTCTGGAAGTTCGTCCTCACATCACAAGCGACTGATGAGTTGAGCTCAATCAAGATAGAAAAACATTAGTATTTGGACCAATTTACAGCTGTACATTGTTTTGTCCATAACGGTTTATTATCACCTGTACAGAGCATCCTTTCGGGTTGTAAACATCCTTATGCTTCCTGCCTGGATGGTATTGGATGCAAATGTAAGAGTCTGACGGCAGACATTATTCTACCTTCCGCATTTTTCGGAAATGGCAAACTGAAACTACAGATTGTACTGATCTGCTCATCGCATTTTTGTCCCACTCAACACTCCCCATCTCCCCATCTATTTTCTCAATTTCCATCGAAATTTTTATTTTTCTGCCCTTGTCAATAATCGGGAAAATTTAATATATCCACCTAAAGTAATTATCAGTTTGAATTCAGAGAATCAATCTCAACTGTGCATTATTTAGAATTATTATAATTATGTGTTATTAAGAATTCTCTTGCAGAGGGTTCTAATTCTCTGAAAAACTGAGAGAAAATCTAAATAACAGTTGTACAAAAAGCTGCATTTTACTGGAACATTGATGATACAAAAGGGATTTCAAGGTAACGAGAAATGGAAGTCCTCTGCTTCTAGGTAGAGATTTTAATTTTTGACTTAAAAGTCATGACTTCCGAGAGGGTCTGGAAACCAGTTGGTATAATACAGAACTATTGCTACGGAGGTTCAATCGATCGATAAGTGTCTTTCCAAACGAACCCTATTACGGACCCATTCTACAGCAGCCGGAAAAAGTTATGATAGCCACTTTCCCCGCCCGCCCTATTTCCTTCCAACTATGTTCAAACTAGGTACTTCACAAGCACCTTACCCGTTTCGAAATCTCTCCTGTGCGCCATGGAGAGACGTTTTTCTACTACAGATCTACTCGTATGTATTAGAGAGGCTGTAGCATTCCTAACTGAATAAGAAGAAGAGCATGGTAAGAGTGAAGAACCGGGTTTTTGTAGTTATATAACTCGGCTCCCTTTAGACTTAGCGACTTGAGACTTTCAGGACGTTCTATTAACTACACCAAAAACTTCCGCACTAAATTTCAAGTTGATCGGACGAATAGGAGCCGAGATGTCGATAACTGTAGAATGCTGGTCGTTTTTATCAACATGTTAGCCTGGTGGGGCAGAACGCTACCAAGTTCCTAAATAGTACCGATAGTGCTATCGCCCTATTGACATCCCTAGTTCTCAGTTATTATTAAATCGTTCATCTCAAGTCAAGTATTCTCACTTATTATTTTATTTACTTTATTTCAAGTTCTGTGCACATTGGTGGAGGAAAAGGCCATAATGTGAGTTGATTTGGTATCGTTCAGCCTCAACCTTCGTGGTTAAGGGCGATTTGTGAATTTTCTCTACAGAGTTTGATAGGGTAGTTGTGAGTGGAAGAGTAGGTACGTTATCTCGTGCCAGACTCCAAGAGTTACTGAGTAGAAACTAAATGTCAACAGTTTCCTCCTCGACTTGACGTTTGATGGATACAAAGATAAATCGCTGGCATAATTAATTCAGACGCTTGTCTTTCGTTAAGGAAGAAGGATTCGGTTTTTACTTCCCGCAGCCAACCAATCTCCGGCGTCTCTCCAGCCCTCCCGGACCGACGGTGGCTCCCATCGGAAAGGGGTCGGTCCGGGGCGGTGGATGCCGACGGATGGAGCGGACGAGGTTTTGTCGACACACATTTGTCATCATCAACCTGAGCCTGACAGGGCGAGGGCTCCCCTCGGCCCCGCAAATGGGCCCAGGACTTCACCATCCCGGCAATCTCTTCTCTCGGCGAGGACGGAATTTGCCTACCGCACGGATTGTGCGCTCCTCGTTTCCCTTCCACCTTTTCACGGGGGGGAACCACGTTTCGCCATTACTCGGTGAAAATGGTGGAGTCATCCCATTAAGAGCGGCCCTTCTCGGTTTTCAATGAGATCATCATGATAAGCCGCTCGGTGTTGGATGCCAGGAACGAGGAACGCCGGCTATGACTATCCAACCTACATGGCGTACAAGGAACCTGCACACAAGGCACCCCAGACGCTCCCACCCCTTCAGATTTCCTCACGAAGTCAGTTCAGATCTAGATGTCCAATAACCTCCATTGTCAGGTTTTCCTTCCCTCAACCCATTATTATCAACATTATTCTTATAATATAAATATACAGTTCAATATTATTATTTTATTTTTGTTTGGTTTTCAAACGCTTTCTGTTGTTACCTCTTGTTCGCTAGTGTTGTTACCAGTCTTGTTTTTGTTTGGTTTGTTTTGATTTCATATTTTTCTAGATAGAAAAGCGCGTGAGGATGCCCGCGTTCTCAGTCGAAGAGACTGATTTCTTAAAATCAGTCATCACCCATTATAAAAAGTCGATTGATGGTCGCTGGAACACCCACGCAGTCGTCGTGAAGAAGGCAGCTGCGTGGAAAGTGATAGCGGAAGAATTGACACGTCTGTTGGCTCATTTTGCTCAATACTTTCTTGCTTTAACTCGTTCTTATTGTAAACCTCTCAAATATATCCCTTTGCATCATATAGTAAGCAGTAAAACCTATTTTTTTGTGGTTCACTCTTGTTACGACACGAAAATACCAACTATTTTCTGATTCTTACAATCCGTTATGCATCTATCGTGGGAATGCATCGACTCGATTCATCCATAATGAACCACTCTATTTATCTCCAAATTTATTGACATAATACAATATAGCTAGGAATATGAACTGAAATAAAGTGAATAAATATAAACTGAAATGAATAAACTGCAATACTATGTGGAAGATCGGCTAAATAAGCTAGGAGCCACACTTAACACAAAGTGTCACTTAAGACAATGTTCAACTTTGATAAAAGTGTAACTTAAGTAAAAGTGTGGTTCCTGAAAGCGATTTTTCAGAACCGTTGTGCAGTATACTGCACACAACCTCTTGACTGTTATTTACCGGGATCAAAGCAGTTTTCCTCCCCAAATCCTTTCCTTGACTTCCTCCATGATAAGTTCTGTGACTAAAAAATGGAAGAAGTGGCCGACAGCAGCCAGAAACCTGAGGGGAGGCTTCAAATGTAGGTTACCTCCTGAGGAATCATGTCAGCAGAAGGTAAGGCAACTTTTTTCATCACAAAATATTATTTACAAATCAAATATAACGCCAAAAACTGCTTGATTGGGTCCTTGAGATGTCAAATGAAAGATTTGATTTATTGAAGTGGGATGTCCAGTATACTGCACATTGGTTCTCAATAGTTGTGAACCAGTGTCCAGTATACTGCACATTGGTTCTCAATAGTTGTGAACGTCCCGTCTTCGCCTGATGTTTTTTCAATGGCTTTTTGGCTATTATGAGGTATTTTACACGAAAATTTGCCTCTGTTTTAGAGAAAAAACGTTCAAAGCGTTTGATGAGGACGATGATACCTTGATCAGAGAATGGTTACTTGACGAGGATTTGCGAAGCATCGCAGAAGAGGCTCTGAACGACTCTTCTGACGATTTGGAGGGAGACGATGTGGTGGACTTCCTTACTGACGTTTGTGCTACAAACGGATTTCTTACTAACTTGTGTAAAATGTACCTACCCGTTTTTCTCCTCTTCAATAAAAAAATGTTCAAAGTAAAGGGCAATTGTTCTCATTTTTCACGTTCAAATAACTTTTCAATATTTCTAATACAATAAGAACCTCAAAACCAGGTCAAACAGTCACTCATGGTGTCTCAAAGTGAATTTTCTTCACAATAAAGGTCAAGTTTAGAGCGGTCAATTTTGGTGCACTTTAGAACTATGTGCAGTATACTGCACATACCGTGTAGGCTAAGCGGCTGGACCGATTTCGATGAAATTTGGTACAGATCATTCTTAGACCTTAAGAACTCAATGTGCGAAATTTCAAATAATTCGGTCCGGAAAGGAAATCTGCACTTACTAAAGGTCACTCTTAGTTTGGTTTGTGAATAAAGCACTTTATGCTTGGGTCTACAGCAAAAACGTCCCTAGTTATTAATAACTGTGGTTGGCTGTTCTATACTACTACTCTTCAGTCGTTCTATTTTTAATCGTTTAGTTGTCCATCACTTGTTGACGTTATTGTTCACCTGTTCGTTCATCCGTTCCGAATCATTATCATGTTTTTATCGTAAAGTTCCATTCATAAGAACTAATCAGATTCAAGTTTCCTGTATAACAGGGATTTTTTTTTTCTAACTCGCGCTCTAGGGAGCATGAACGCTAATTTCTACGTTCCCGTGCCCTGACAAATGATGGGGTGACTATTGTGTTGCGGCCAACTCCCAGCCCGTCCGTCTGCTTGTACGCCCTTGTTCATCATCATATCTCCTGCGTTTCCCCTCATGAATTATCAATGCCTGCCAACCCCCGTCTCCTTCACTTGGATTTTCGTTCCCTTTATTTTTATATAATAAATGAAGGGCTTTCTATCCGTTTTTCTGAGCGGAATACACAATTATTATTCTTCCCCCGACTCTCCCCCGCCGAACCAACATCACTCTATTTTGGGTCGGACAAAGAAAAATATTTTGACATCCCTTCTCTGACAAATGAGATACTTGAGACCGTATTTCACGTAATGAACGAGGGCTTACATTTTCATTCAGAGAAGCAAAGCAGGCTTCGAGCTATCATAACCTACTTTATTTTCAAGAAGCACACTGCCTGTAGTCTTCAGTCTTATTTCTCATTCTCTTCGTATTACGGTGTTGTAAATGCTCTGCAGGTCCTGTCGAAGGTCGAGTTTCGAAATATTCGATTCGTGATCTGCCCACCATTTCCCTGCATTGCATAATCTGACGCTTCCTCCGGTGCAGAATTGATGTTTCTAGCTTTCTTTGCACTGGGAAGTCTTAGTTAACGTGAACACCCCCTTTATTTTCAATAGAAACAGAATATTTGAACATCCAAAAAATCCGTGTTCAATTATTTTGGACGAGTATTCAAAAAATTATAGTTGCGCACTTCACTGCACAAACACACGGTGCGCAGCCTACACTTATCTACTTCTTTATTTCAAATGAAAACCCCTATTTTCTATTACAGATTTGGATTTTACGCAAAATTTCATGAATAAATCACCCCTTACACGATTTTTTCGGCTCACGGAACCGTGCGCAAAGTTGATTTTTGCGCGATAAAAAGTTTCTCCGAACCCCCTACATACCGCACATGACTTTGCAGTATTTTTTAATGCTGAATCACGTGGCGAAGTCCGTTTTTCAATCAGAGTGAACCAAGGAAACAAGGCTCTTGTTTGAACAAGTGCAACAGTTGAACGACATTCGAGTTTAGAACCGATGCAATATCCGACACATGATCAAAACAAAACCCGACTGCTCCGTTGGGAACGGTTATTTAAATTCCATTAATCCTAAACTACGAGTAGTGTGAGCGCTGTCAACGTGCATTCTTATTCGAGGCAAGAGAAAAGTGATATGTGACAACGCTGAGTGTGGTAGGAATAAAAGTGCAGCAGTTGCTCTTAACCTTGAAAGGTTTTCCAACCGCATTAATTTTTCCATTACGCAGTACTTGCTGAAATATATCTTGCTATATATCACTGAAATAACAGTGAAAAGGAGGTATATACACCATTTGATTCAGAGACTGCTCCAGTTTAAACTCAATTTTTGCTTCTGTTAAAATTGGTTGTACCATCAGAATGAGGGCTTAGCGGGATGGTTGTTCCGAGACAATCCAACATAATAAAATCGGTTCGATTTGTTCCTACTTGACACCAATTCATTAAAACTAAAATTACCGCACGTCTAGCCAACCAAGAGGCTCTAATTCGTTTATTCCGAACACCATCCGAATATTATTTCCAACAAGTTGAATGCTGGAAATCTCATACACACACTGAGTCATTCATGTGACATTAAGTACGAGTGCATGGAAAGCATTTCACGCCTAATGGGATCTTGACGGAAACGTCTTGCGAGATGGAGGTGGAAGGTTTTCCGAGTGAACCAAAAAACTTTCTCGACGTCACGTCAAAATGAAGAGAAGGGAGTTGAAGATGAGTTTTGTGTTAAAGGAGGAATAAAACAATGAGATAAAGTTTGTAATCTCGAACGAGATCGAGTCGCGACAGTATACGATATCTACTTTCTGAAATCCAATCTTACTCATAAATAATAGTATTTAAATACTTTTCATAGTATTTTAATTGCCAGTCGGGCCTAAAATGTGTCATTAGAACACTTTGAATGACTGTCACTTTTTTTTAAACCCAAATGGTGAGAAGAAGACTTTAGAAGAAGAAGTTTTGTTGTTGAACTATCACATGCGAAGGCTCGTTCTTATAATGCATATATATTGACAATAAAATAGAGGTATTACAATAATTCAAAATACAAATTTATCTGGGAAGGTTTGTGAAACATCCGCCTTTAATTCTTCTATCCGCTGGAACGCTATGAATGAAATACTACTAAAAAACGTGTAATAATCTGTCTGTCTTTTTGTTTGTCTCATCCTCAAATGAGAATGGCTGAGATAACTTCAATATGTAAATAGTTTTTCTTTTTGTCCTCAAATTTTCGATAGGTTTTTTCATTATTATAATATATTCCAAACTGAGTTAATTACTGGAATTAATTACCAGAAATGTTCTATAATGTAATGCAGCTCTTGCAAATTTGTATAAATTTATCTAAATTGATTAAGGATTACAACCATTTGTTGTGGATCCATGAACATTTTGCAAGAGTGCCTTCACCTAAACTCTGAGATTATTGGACAGGTGCAGAGGAAGTGGTAGGTAACTAACTAGTTTTTGGTTGCACCAAATTGCAGAACTTTAAGAAGCTTTTCATTCAAATCGGTCCAAATGTAGAAGCCGGATTGTTTATGGGTAACTCGTTCAAAAACAGTTTGCCTGAGTATTTCAAGTAATTTCCGGGTCAATCAAATCAGTACATGGACATGGATCAGTACACTTGAGAGGATTTCGGTGTAATGATGATAAATTGTCATAAACCGAATATATCTAATCTAAGTTGAACAGCTCCACGAGTACGGGAGGTGGCGGATTGACACGTTCAATAATAAGTAATCCCATAGTTTTACTCAACTAGTTATAAACTCCAACCCTGTGGCTATAATAAGAACACGTTACCTGCCATATGAACTAAATAGGATTCTATAACTGAGAACAAAAGCAGTTTCATGGTGGAAGGGTATAATTTGCCCAAAGCGTTGCCTTTATAATAATTATAAAGGGACCAATTATTTCAAAGGGATGTACTCAAATTGATAGTTTGACATCAACTCCACGTGACGGCATATCGTATATCACATTGTGGAAGTGGGATATAATTGCAAAACAGTCGCATCCATCTATGTTATCATCGCTGGATTGTCAATTGTGGAAACCACTCTAGTTTTGTCAACGTTTTCACTGTTGACCAACTTTCTAGTTATTCATAAGTTAAAATTCCAAGATAGAACTCACTTTTCGAAACTTATGACGGACGGACGTCGAGTAGGATATTGAAAACACGGTTTTAATGTTTGTTTGAAGTTTTCAATTCTTAAGGGATAAGTACCTAATTGGACGAAAATAAATTAATATTTCGCCTAGAATTTGAGTTTCTTCAAAATTGGTGTAAACGTTTTTTTGCCAACTTTCGAAGAAATTACCCTCATATTATGATGTTGTACTTCACACCGTGAAGAATGATTTAGTTGGCTATCATTTTTGATTAAATTTATGGCTGGCGTTTTAATTTTAAGAACTAAAATCGCTGCCTATCGATTGCTTTGTATACTGAATTCTGGGTTAATTTCGGTACCAGGCACAAAAAGGGTGCTACTAACAGAACTGACTCCATCTCAAACCTCAAGGCTCAGAGATGGTTTGTGCGTTGAACGGAAAATGAACGGAAGTCCTGGACTTCCTGGACTTGTTCCGGACTTGGGGTCAGCAGTGACTCAGTTATTTCGCATAATCATGGTATGCCCCAGGGCACAGTTTTGGGTCCTATTCTGTTTACTTTATATATGAACGATATTGCCTCCAAGGAAAAATCGTTTTGGAAGACCGGCATCATTACAATGGAAAACAAGAACGAATGAACGGAAAATCGCCAATAGCCCAAAACCTGCTGTTTACCAACACATGTGCACGCCTCATATAGTCGGAACAAAATTTGTTCTTTGCCGATTTTCGTGTGATGTTGACGGTCCGTGCGTCGACTCCCATTGCGATACGCTTCAGAAGGCGCACGCCGTGAGATGCTTTTACCGCGAAGATGAATAAGAGAAAATCTTTTGATGTTCGGACGGGATCCACCAAAGGGGGTTTCACCATTAACATTATTTAGCCTCAGCACTTATACAAGGAAGAGTAAAACGAGGGTTTCCTGCATACATCTCCAAACAAGCGTAAGTCGGTCTTTTCATACCTCGGGAAACGAACCGTCTTTGTACGGATCCCGTGCGGCAGGTTAAGTGGAGCGAAGAGGGAAGAAACGGTAGAGAGTGCGTTACACGAACCCCAACGTCGAGATGTCACGGGAATGAATTTGGGGGCTTTTTCTATTGCTTTTGTAAGTCAAAGTCAAAGGAAAATACGATTATACGATTACCTTTAGGTCCCCCTTTTTTGGTGTTTGTAAAAAACGTATTTTTACCGCTATTCGGTGAAGCTCAAAATTAGTCGGATGATTCCGTATACAGTCGGCTGTCAGCAATTTTCTGAATATAAGCATAATATTGAAGGTGAATGATAGTGGCGGTTGATGTTTGAACTTGAGGTTAGCGAGTTTCTGCCTGCTACACAATCTTTGAAGTCTGAGTTACCTATGTATCACAGCCAGTCATTATGATGATCCGAGTTGTCAAAGCTCTCTTTGACCCGATAAATAGGTAACACCTAATAGCCCAACGTTGCACCTCTGCAACATCAACTTCTATGGTTTTTTTGAATAAAGGCGGAATTATATTTACGGCTGGGAATGGAGTTCCTGCCCTTGGACAATCCTTGTGTGCTCAGGGAATTGTTTTGGTTATAATGACAGCATTTTGTCCGCTGATAAAGTCATATTTATCTGCGATTCTGTGATACCGCTGTAAACATGTAGCAATTGCAATTGTTTTTGGAATGAATGGAATTTTGTCAACTGCTAGTCAGAAATAATTAGGTTGATTATTGTTAGCACAGGATAATATTGAAACACTTCCCAAATCACCTCTTTCCAGAGGTATTTTTATCAACCATATGAACTTTGTTATGTGATCGTTTGGAAACCAGATACAATGTGATATTTGACCAATTTGTGATAATGTATTGTACTGCACCAAAGCGTGTTCATTATGATAATAAGTACGTTGGTTATCGTTAGCTTAGAATAATATCGAAACAGTTCTCAAAACACCTCTTTCCAGAGGTATTATTACCAATCATATGAACTATATTATGGGATAATTTGGAAACCAGATATTTTACAACGATGTGATATTTTACAACGATGTGATGAAATATTGATCCACAATGAACAACCTACTTTTGTATTAAATACCAACTGTTCGTATAAAAAAAGGATTATTTTAGTTTTTCTCACTCATTCTCTTCTTTTGAGTTTCCATTGTCAAAAGAAGAGAATGAGTCACTCTAGCTCTCTCATACAAACGACATAATATTATTATGTCGTTCATTAATATTATTTGCCTAACACTCATTCGAACTTATTTCAATTTTCGAAAGTTTTCCTAAGGTCCTCAGCACTGTCACATCAGGCTGAAATTCAGAGGTGATGTACCCAAAACTCTCTAGTACACATTATTACAAAAAGTTGTTTCCCTCCATTCTGTGGTTCTTTTACGAAAAATTCACACGGGACTGACGTTCCAAATCCAAGGGTACATACTACCCTTGTCCCACTGTCATTTTGGTGTACTATGGAACCTAATGAGGGTCAAATATCGATCCTCGACTATCTAGCGGGGTCTTTTTCCATCTTGCTGTGCCGTGGACAGATTGAGTATAATAGGAACAGGTAGAAGCCTTCACCGGCAGAAGCCTCCACTTTAGGATTATCTTGATGTGGGATCTGCTCAATGACATGTGGGCGCAGCACAATGGACCCCCAGGGCTTCCTAACAAAAACCGCCCTCCTCGTTGCACCTGCTTCACCTACATATTCTCTGCTCCCTCTGTCCTACTCCTGCTATCCTATTTTATTTTCGTTCAAACCGTCTTTCTTTTCCCTTTCGTCTTCTCCCTTTTCGTCATTTGTCGTTTATCAGTGCCCCTCGTAGAAAGGAGATCAAAGCAGGAGTGTTTATTTTCTTGTTAGTGACCCCTCAGTCTCCAGACCATATCCCCCTATTTTTTTTCCCCTGGAGCGTCCCAAGTGGCCCATTTCGTGGTTGAATGGTCGCGTTGATCGTTTTGTGGACGGCTGGTTCCCCAAGACCGAAAACGGTTTCTATCACAATTGGTGGGACATCCAACAGTTTGTACTCCAATATTTTCACAGTCTTCGGTCATCTTTATTTGTATTCGAATGAAAAGTAGCCGTCGACAGCCCAAACACGCAAGATCATTGAAAGAAGGAGGAACAGATCCCTATTTGATCACTGCATTCCCAAGGTAGTTGGTACTTTGTATTCCCAAGAGGACACGAAGCTTTCTTTCAAATGCATTTTTGTACGTAATATATTGCGATATATCCTTTTATGCGCAGTGGAACGATTCTCCCATTCATACTAGTATAAGTTCTCAGGGGTAAAAGGACATACGACTTTCCAATCCTAAATCATTAAATCCTAAATTCACGATGAGCTAGCAAGCACGTTGGGATAATCACAGACCTTGTCTGAATGATATAAATATGTTATGATGACTGCTGACATTTGATTGGAGTCAAGATAAAAACCACTTTCTGTACCTTCCGATTCATATCAACATTTTAGGTTTAGCAGAGCTCTTTACAATATTCAGTTGTAGATTACAATTATATTTAGTTTAGCACTAATTTCGTTTTTTTAGGTAGTTAACGTAGTAGTTGGAGGAACTAGAATGACTCGGAAAAACAACGTGAAGATGAACATGAACAACCAGTTACACTGCAGAACATTTTATAATGACCACCACTACTCTCCTAAATAATGGCTCTCCTAAATAATGCTTGACTGGATTTAGCTCGAGTGATTGCAACTTAGAATTTTTCAAAATTGGTATACATTAGTATACATTTTGCTGATTGATAAATCAAGTACTTACTGAATTTAGTTAGTCTCTCGGAAATGACTGATGAAAGAGGGATTCGTTTGGCGCTTTTGGATTTATTGTGTTTGACGATGAGCTACGGTAAAACTGTCTGGTGTAGATCTACCACTTTTAACGTTATTTATTTGTAAAACACTTCTCACGTTCGTACCTAAATGTTGGAATATTCATAAATGAGGATTTGTAATGTTACACGTAAGTGACCAATACGAACAGACACTTGAGGAGAGTTCAGTGAAACCGTAGGTATGGTGTAAAGATATGCACAGCGAAATTATGTGCTCCGAGCCGGCCGCTCTTACCCTCTGAAGATTCGTTAATGTGGTGGGGGATTTTAACCTTTATCTACATACAGTTTTCTGTCCGGGTCGTCCACAAGGAACACATGTTACCAGGGGCGGTTCCAGACTTTCATGTTTGTGTTTGGGGGGGGGGGGGGGTGTCATGAGGTTCATAACCTGGCTTATGTGGACATATGGATTGGCTTTTCAGACAAAATTCTCTCAATTCTCTCTGACGCATATAGAGAATCACTGAAAATAACTGAATTTCTAACTACCACTTGTAAATGGCCAAATCAATGATTTTTATGTTATAAATTTTGTACCCCGGGACCACGAAATTTTTTGCAAACATCTTCGGGCGATGCCCAGGGATCAGAAGCACTTTGCTCCTACTGATTTATACGTTAAAATTCGAACACAAAGTCATGGTGGATGACGTGAATTTTTCTGAGTCTAACAAGGAACGTTGGATCAATGATGTGAGAGTGGAATATCTCACGAGGAGGAGCTTTGCGGTGAAGGAAAACAGGGAGTTAAGGTTTGTATGTTAAGTAGGCGCCTTTATTTGCGTTATGCTCGGCGGAATAATTTGAATTTCTCATCGGGAGAGAGCGGGCGGGATGTCAACATGTTGGGAAGGCGAGCCGAACTGGGGTTTGGCGCGGATGATCGCTCCAAAGCTCAGCCCGAGCCAATGTGAGCGCGCCGATGTGTGTATTTGTACACGAGTGTGCGCGCTCATTGTGGAAGCCTCGGTTGACGACGGAGTCTTCCGCTTGGGCTGTCCTCAGTTTGAACACGCACACGGGCCGAGGATACGTACGACGTGAATACAGCTGATTCCCATACAAGCTCCACCCTCTCACACTCTCTTCACGCGTCAAATGTATTCCACGATTCGCTCATATTCCCATCCTCTCGCATAACAAGGGAAGAGGATTTCGACAGGACTTTGATAAAAATCACGGATGACGAAGCTGCAGTCCCCAACCTCATTCTCAGCACTAATTACATCAACTCTCTTGGCAAGAATAGAATCGCTGAGAAAAAATATTTCGTGGGTGGTAGCGAATTGAAACAAATCATTATAAAAATAAAGAGAAAATGAGCTATTCCTGTGGTTTATTCTTCTCTAGAGCGGTTCGTCCTCTTCAGCACGGGTACCTACTTACCTTACAAAATAACAAAACCTCAACTCCTACCATTAGGATTTTAAAAACCTCAAATATCACGAGTAATAGTTAATAGTAATAATACCTCGTAATATGGAACAGGTTTTTTTACGGGCGTGAAGGGTTAGGAAGTGGTAAGATAGGGTAAGGTAAGGTGACGATATTTCCGCACTACACACTCACTCCTTACCACAAAACCCTCAACACACATTCCACATCACTTCTGTCCACATTCAAACTAGTTTCACTATTCAGCTTTTCTGGAATTCGTGAAGGCAAGGTTGGCTTACCCTTACCCTCACCTTAAATAACAACAGGAACTCTAGTACCACCCGCGGAGGCACTTACATTGATTCTATTTTTAACTGAAATTTATCAGTACCTACACTATAAAAAGGTACACTATATTCTTCATTTACCACTCACACATTTTCGGCAATTAGTAAATTGTTGAGAAAACACGTAAGTAATACAGTATAGTACTCATAGTATATTCTTATAGTATATTATTATAGTATATTCTGACTCATCCCATTATTTACATGTATTAAATGTAAATAATGGGATGAGTCAGAAAAATTTACCGTTTTATAGGTAAAAACTCTGCAAATTCTTGACACAACGGTTCATTATCTTCTTTGTACAGATCACCCTTCTGTCTAGATCACTAGGTCTAAATGTCTAGATCCTAAATGTTAGATTAATTATTATTATCAAGTATCACTAATTATTAACAATTTTATCAAGTACCTAGTGAAAATTATTATAATTTATTGTTAGGTATTAATAATTCGTATTTATTATTAATAATAATAATAATCATTCATTATGATTAATTAATACGATATAATTCTGGGGTTTTTAATACTACGTCGGTAATGATTTTCTATAAAAGAAGTACCTACCAACAAACATTCGAAATTACCTTCATTTCCGTAGCACGAAACGAACCTCAGAACAACAAACTCGACATCACTTAAGCCATATGATGTTCCAAAGAGCTTGTTAGTATGAAAATGGACCTGTATTTCAACAGTTTGATTCATGATCGTGTTGTGAGGCACAATCTTTGAGCCGTCATTGTGAACGAACGGCTGGTCGTACATAGCTGCGGATGGTCTTAAAAAATTCTACGGAACAAACTCTATCTAAATATGAAATAAAAAACATACCGTTCTATATGAATTTTTCGAGATATGCAATTTTCAAAATTTCAAAATTCGTTTTGAACCCCTTCCCCTTGACCTAGGGTTATGAAAAGTTTCGAGGACCATTGTGGGGTTGGTAGAAACCCATAAAAAAAATTTCGTAATTTTAACTCAACGCTAACTGGGCAAAGTGGCGCGGACGGCGTACGGCGGACGGACGGATTTTTGGTTTATTATCTTCGATAATGAACCATTGGAATCGCCCAAAGAAAAAATTTTTTTAACCCCCCCTCAAAATTTGTTGGTTTACGTTTCAAGATACGTAGATTCAGAAAATCGAATAAAAAAAAATCCGTCCGTCCGCCGTACGCCGTACGCCGTACGCCGTCCGCCGTACGCCGTCCGCGCCACTTTGCCCAGTTAGCGTTGAGTTAAAATTACGAAATTTTTTTTATGGGTTTCTACCAACCCCACAATGGTCCTTTTCAGAACCCTAGGTCAAGGGGAAGGGGTTCAAAACAAATTTTGAAAATTTGAAAATCTCATATCTCGAAAAATTCATATAGAACGGTATGTTTTTTATTTCATATTTAGATAGAGTTTGTTCCGTAGAATTTTTTAAGACCATCCGCAGCTTTGTAGGACTAGCCGTTCGTTCACAATGACGGCTCAAAGATTGTGCCTCACAACACGATCGTGACTCAAACTGTTGAAATACAGGTCCATTTTCATACTAACAAGCTCTTTGGAACATCATATGGCTTAAGTTAAGTCGAGTTTGTTGTTCTGAGGTGCGTTTCGTGTTACGGAAATGAAGGTAATTTCGAATGTTTGTTGGTAGGTACTTCTTTTATAGAAAAATTATTACCGACGTAGTATTAAAAACCCCAGAATTATATCGTATTAATTGATCATAATTAATAATAATTATTATTAATAATAAATACGAATTATTAATACCTAACAATAAATTATAATAATTTTCACTTGGTACTTAATAAAATTGTTAATAATTAGTGATAATTGATATTAATAATTAATCTAACATTTAGGATAGTAGGCACAGTAGGCACCTACTTCTTTTATAGAAAAATTATTACCGACGTAGTAATTAAAACCCCAGAATTATATCGTATTAATTATTCATAATTAATAATAATAATTATTAATAATAAATACAAATTATTAATACCAAACAATAAATTATAATAATTTTCACTAGGTACTTGATAAAATTGATAATAATAATTAATCTAACATTTAGGATCTAGACATTTAGACCTAGTGTTTCATCTTCCAGGTAAACTACAGTCTAGAAATTGTAACCGTCAGTCGGGGATAGACCACATTGCAATATTCACTCGGTTTCTCATCTGTAAAATTGTTTAAATAATACCTTTCTGTAATAATACAAATTAAATTTTGATGCTGAGCTATTGACTTGAAATTTTAAAAATAGGTCAGAACTGGATCACAATGCAATATTCACTCGGTTTCTTGTCTGTAAAATTGTTTAAATAATACCTATTTGTTTAAACAAATTAAATTTTGATGATGAGCTAGATACTTGAAATTTTAAATATAGGTCAGAAATGGATGACATTTCAATATTCACTCGGTTTCTTTCTCATTGCAAACCTGTTCATTGTGTACCCAAGATCCTTCCCTAAAAGACCTGGCAGCGGGAAATATTATTCAACATGGTTTGAAAAGGGAAAAACAAGTTTTGTAAAAAATCCCAATGCTCTAGGTAGTAGTCGATACCAGTGACCAACATTTTCTTCAGTAGTCGACATGGTTTTGCACTAGTAGTCGACCTACATGTGTTAGAAGTCGACAGTGTCACTTGAGTCAGTACTCGACAGGTTTCGTCATTCCATCGTTTTCGAATTTTAGGTACGACATCTAAATAAAATACATTCAACTGTGAATCGGAACTTGAAAATAGATTAATAAGATGTAATAAAGTAGTTATCAGACTTTTTATTTGCAAACAGCTCATTATCTGTCTCAAATTGCAATAAGTACTTAAGTAAAAAGGTATGAAAACTATAGTCGAAAACTCATTGTCAGAAAATTGACATTACAGTTGGGCTTAGGTACCTATTTACACATTTTTTTGACATTTTCATGTCTTTGCTTTGGCACATAAACTGAAACGGGAAAAATTTGTTCCCTTGATTCACCCTTTCCCTCAGATCACGTCAGAACACAAGCGACCGGCGGGCCATTACGTCAGAGACTATGACGCACGAGCGTATGACGTAAAACGGCTGGCAGGAGGCCAACAAGTACGTCAGAGCCTATGACGCACGAGCATATGACGTAAGACGGCTGGCAGGAGGCCAACAAGTACGTCAGAGCCTATGACGCACGAGCGTATGACGTAAGACGGCTGGCAGGATAACTAGTGCGTCAGAGCCTATGACGCACGAGCGTATGACGTAAGACGGCTGGCAGGATAACTAGTGCGTCAGAGCCTATGACGCACGAGCGTATGACGTAAGACGGCTGGCAGGAGACCAACAAGTGCGTCAGAGCCTATTACGCACGAGCGTATGACGTAAGACGGCTGGCAGGTGGCCAACAAGTACGTCAGAGCCTATGACGCACGAGTGTATGACGTAAGACTGCTGGCAGGAGGCCAAATATTGCGTCAGAGCCTATGACGCACGAGCGTATGACGTAAGACGGCTAGCAGGAGGCCAACAAGTACGGCGCACAATGATCCTCGAAACTTTTCATAACCCTGGGTGAAGGGGAAGGGGTTCAAAACGAATTTTGAAAATTTGAAAATCTCAAATCTCGAAAAATTCATATAGGACGGTATGTTTTTTATTTCATATTCAGATAGAGTTTGTTCCGTAGAATTTTTTAAGACCATCCGCAGCTTTGTACGACCAGCCGTTCGTTCACAATGACGGCTCAAAGATTGTGCCTCACAACCCGATCGTGAATCAAACTGTTGAAATACAGGTCCATTTTCATACTAACAAGCTCTTTTGATCATCATATGGCTTAAGTGATGTCGAGTTTGTTGTTCTGAGGTGCGTTTCGTGCTACGGAAATGAAGGTAATTTCGAATGTTTGTTGGTAGGTACTTCTTTTATAGAAAAATTAATACCGACGTAGTATTAAAAACCCCAGAATTATATATAATTATATCGTATATATCGTATTAATTAATCATAATTAATAATAATTATTATTATTAATAATAAATACGAATTATTAATACCTAACAATAAATTATAATAATTTTCACTAGGTACTTGATAAAATTGTTAATAATTAGTGATAATTGATAATAATAATTAATCTAACATTTAGGATCTAGACATTTAGACCTAGTGATCTAGACAGAAGGGTGATCTGTACAAAGAAGATAATGAACCGTTGTGTCAAGAATTTGCAGAGTTTTTTTTAATTCGATTTTCTGAATCTACGTATCTTGAAACGTAAACCAACAAATTTTGAGGGGGGTTAAACAAATTTTTTTCTTTGGGCGATTCCAATGGTTCATTATCGAAGATAATAAACCAAAATCAAAATTGACGCCTTTTGGTTTATTATCTTCGATACCATTGGAATCGCCCAAAGAAAAAATTTTTTTAACCCCCCCTCAAAATTTGTTGGTTTACGTTTCAAGATACGTAGATTCAGAAAATCGAATAAAAAAAAATCCGTCCGTCCGCCGTACGCCGTCCGCGCCACTTTGCCCAGTTAGCGTTGAGTTAAAATTACGAAATTTTTTTATGGGTTTAGACCAACCCCACAATGGTCCTCGAAACTTTTCATAACCCTAGGTCAAGGGGAAGGGGTTCAAAACGAATTTTGAAAATTTGAAAATCTCATATCTCGAAAAATTCATATAGAACGGTATGTTTTTTATTTCATATTTAGATAGAGTTTGTTCCGTAGAATTTTTTAAGACCATCCGCAACTTCGTACGACGAGCCGTTCGTTCACAATGACGGCTCAAAGATTGTGCCTCACAACCCGATCGTGAATCAAACTGTTGAAATACAGGTCCATTTTCATACTAGTTCTTAAGCCATATGATGTTCCAAAGAGCTTGTTAGTTAACAAGCTCTTTGGAACATCATAATAATATTATGATTATAATCATAATAATATTATAATATCATATTATGATGGAACATCATATTATGGCTTAAGTGAAGTCGAGTTTGTTGTTCTGAGGTGCGTTTCGTGCTACGGAAATGAAGGTAATTTCGAATGTTTGTTGGTAGGTACTTCTTTTATAGAAAAATTATTACCGACGTAGTATTAAAAACCCCAGAATTATATCGTATTAATTAATCATAATTAATAATTATTATTATTAATAATAAATACGAATTATTAATACCTAACAATAAATTATAATAATTCTCACTAGGTACTTGATAAAATTGTTAATCATTAGTGATAATTGATAATATTAATTAATCTAACATTTAGGATCTAGACATTTAGACAAAGTGATCTAGACAGAAGGGTGATCTGTACAAAGAAGATAATGAACCGTTGTGTCAAGAATTTGCAGAGTTTTTTTCGTATTTGAGTCGACAGTTGCTCTTTTTGAGGGTCCATTCGAACTCAAATAAACACGTCGAGTCGATATGAAGTCAACTTTTTTTCGTTTTCACGAAGTATTTGAGTCGACAATTGCTCTTCTTGAAGGTGCATTCGAACGCAAATAAACACGTCGAGTCGATATGAAGTCACCTTTTTTTCGTTTTCACGAAGTATTTGAGTCGACAATTGCTCTTCTTGAAGGTCCATTCGAACTCAAATGAACACGTCGAGGCGATATGAAGTCAACTTTTTTTCGTTTTCACGAAGTATTTGAGTCGACAGTTGCTCTTCTTGAAGGTCCATTCGAACTCAAATAAACACGTCGAGTCGATATGAAGTCAACTTTTTTTCGTTTTCACGAAGTATTTGAGTCGACAATTGCTCTTCTTGAAGGTCCATTCGAGCTCAAATAAACACGTCGAGTCGATATGAAGTCAACTTTTTCTCGTTTTCACGAAGTATTTGAGTCGACAGTTGCTCTTTTTGAGGGTCCATTCGAACTCAAATAAACACGTCGAGTCGATATGAAGTCAACTTTTTTTCGTTTTCACGAAGTATTTGAGTCGACAATTGCTCTTCTTGAAGGTGCATTCGAACGCAAATAAACACGTCGAGTCGATATGAAGTCACCTTTTTTTCGTTTTCACGAAGTATTTGAGTCGACAATTGCTCTACTTGAAGATCCATTCGAACTCAAATGAACACGTCGAGGCGATATGAAGTCAACTTTTTTTCGTATTCATGATGTATTTGAGTCGACAATTGCTCTTCTTGAAGGTCCATTCGAACTCAAATAAACACGTCGAGTCGATATGAAGTCAACTTTTTTTCGTTTTCTCGAAGTATTTGAGTCGACAATTGCTCTTCTTGAAGGTCCATTCGAACGCAAATAAACACGTCGAGTCGATATGAAGTCAAATTTTTTTCGTTTTCACGAAGTATTTGAGTCGACAATTGCTCTTCTTGAAGGTCCATTCGAGCTCAAATAAACACGTCGAGTCGATATGAAGTCAACTTTTTCTCGTTTTCACGAAGTATTTAAGTCGACAATTGCTCTTCTTGAAGGTCCATTCGAACTAAAATGAACACGTCGAGTCGATATGAAGTCAACTTTTTTTCGTTTTCACGAAGTATTTGAGTCGACAGTTGCTCTTCTTGAAGGTCCAATCGAACTCAAATAAACACGTCGAGTCGATATGAAGTCAACTTTTTTTCGTTTTCACGAAGTATTTGAGTCGACAATTGCTCTTCTTGAAGGTCCATTCGAACTCAAATAAACACGTCGAGTCGATATGAACTCAACTTTTTTTCGTTTACACGAAGTATTTGAGTCGACAGTTGCTCTTCTTGTAGGTCCATTCGAACGCAAATAAACACGTCGGGTCGATATGAAGTCAACTTTTTTTCGTTTTCACGAAGTATTTGAGTCGACAATTGCTCTTCTTGAAGGTCCATTCGAGCTCAAATAAACACGTCGAGTCGATATGAAGTCACCTTTTTTTCGTTTTCACGAAGTATTTGAGTCGACAATTGCTCTTCTTGAAGGTCCATTCGAACTCAAATAAACACGTCGAGTCGATATGAAGTCAACTTTTTCTCGTTTTCACGAAGTATTTAAGTCGACAATTGCTCTTCTTGAAGGTCCATTCGAACTAAAATGAACACGTCGAGTCGATATGAAGTCAACTTTTTTTCGTTTTCACGAAGTATTTGAGTCGACAGTTGCTCTTCTTGAAGGTCCAATCGAACTCAAATAAACACGTCGAGTCGATATGAAGTCAACTTTTTTTCGTTTTCACGAAGTATTTGAGTCGACAATTGCTCTTCTTGAAGGTCCATTCGAACTCAAATGAACACGTCGAGGCGATATGAAGTCAACTTTTTTTCGTATTCATGATGTATTTGAGTCGACAATTGCTCTACTTGAAGATCCATTCGAACTCAAATGAACACGTCGAGGCGATATGAAGTCAACTTTTTTTCGTATTCAAGATGTATTTGAGTCGACAATTGCTCTTCTTGAAGGTCCATTCGAACTCAAATGAACACGTCGAGTCGATATGAAGTCAACTTTTTTTCGTTTTCACGAAGTATTTGAGTCGACAGTTGCTCTTTTTGAGGGTCCATTCGAACTCAAATAAACACCTCGAGTCGATATGAAGTCAACTTTTTTTCGTTTTCACGAAGTATTTGAGTCGACAATTGCTCTTCTTGAAGGTCCATTCGAACTCAAATAAACACGTCGAGTCGATATGAAGTCAACTTTTTTTCGTTTTCACGAACTATTTGAGTCGACAATTGCTCTTCTTGAAGGTCCATTCGAACGCAAATAAACACGTCGAGTCGATATGAAGTCACCTTTTTTTCGTTTTCACGAAGTATTTGAGTCGACAATTGCTCTTCTTGAAGGTCCATTCGAGCTCAAATAAACACGTCGAGTCGATATGAAGTCAACTTTTTCTCGTTTTCACGAAGTATTTAAGTCGACAATTGCTCTTCTTGAAGGTCCATTCGAACTCAAATAAACACGTCGAGTCGATATGAAGTCAACTTTTTTTCGTTTTCACGAAGTATTTGAGTCGACAATTGCTCTTCTTGAAGGTCCATTCGAACGCAAATAAACACGTCGAGTCGATATGAAGTCACCTTTTTTTCGTTTTCACGAAGTATTTGAGTCGACAATTGCTCTTCTTGAAGGTCCATTCGAACTCAAATGAACACGTCGAGGCGATATGAAGTCAACTTTTTTTCGTTTTCACGAAGTATTTGAGTCGACAGTTGCTCTTCTTGAAGGTCCATTCGAACTCAAATAAACACGTCGAGTCGATATGAAGTCAACTTTTTTTCGTTTTCACGAAGTATTTGAGTCGACAGTTGCTCTTTTTGAGGGTCCATTCGAACTCAAATAAACACCTCGAGTCGATATGAAGTCAACTTTTTTTCGTTTTCACGAAGTATTTGAGTCGACAATTGCCCTTCTTGAAGGTCCATTCGAACTCAAATAAACACGTCGAGTCGATATGAAGTCAACTTTTTTTCGTTTTCACGAACTATTTGAGTCGACAATTGCTCTTCTTGAAGGTCCATTCGAACGCAAATAAACACGTCGAGTCGATATGAAGTCACCTTTTTTTCGTTTTCACGAAGTATTTGAGTCGACAATTGCTCTTCTTGAAGGTCCATTCGAGCTCAAATAAACACGTCGAGTCGATATGAAGTCAACTTTTTTTCGTTTTCACGAAGTATTTGAGTCGACAATTGCTCTTCTTGAAGGTCCATTCGAACTCAAATAAACACCTCGAGTCGATATGAAGTCAACTTTTTTTCGTTTTCACGAAGTATTTGAGTCGACAATTGCTCTTCTTGAAGGTCCATTCGAACTCAAATAAACACGTCGAGTCGATATGAAGTCAACTTTTTTTCGTTTTCACGAACTATTTGAGTCGACAATTGCTCTTCTTGAAGGTCCATTCGAACGCAAATAAACACGTCGAGTCGATATGAAGTCACCTTTTTTTCGTTTTCACGAAGTATTTGAGTCGACAATTGCTCTTCTTGAAGGTCCATTCGAGCTCAAATAAACACGTCGAGTCGATATGAAGTCAACTTTTTCTCGTTTTCACGAAGTATTTAAGTCGACAATTGCTCTTCTTGAAGGTCCATTCGAACTCAAATAAACACGTCGAGTCGATATGAAGTCAACTTTTTTTCGTTTTCACGAAGTATTTGAGTCGACAATTGCTCTTCTTGAAGGTCCATTCGAACGCAAATAAACACGTCGAGTCGATATGAAGTCACCTTTTTTTCGTTTTCACGAAGTATTTGAGTCGACAATTGCTCTTCTTGAAGGTCCATTCGAACTCAAATGAACACGTCGAGGCGATATGAAGTCAACTTTTTTTCGTTTTCACGAAGTATTTGAGTCGACAGTTGCTCTTCTTGAAGGTCCATTCGAACTCAAATAAACACGTCGAGTCGATATGAAGTCAACTTTTTTTCGTTTTCACGAAGTATTTGAGTCGACAGTTGCTCTTTTTGAGGGTCCATTCGAACTCAAATAAACACCTCGAGTCGATATGAAGTCAACTTTTTTTCGTTTTCACGAAGTATTTGAGTCGACAATTGCCCTTCTTGAAGGTCCATTCGAACTCAAATAAACACGTCGAGTCGATATGAAGTCAACTTTTTTTCGTTTTCACGAACTATTTGAGTCGACAATTGCTCTTCTTGAAGGTCCATTCGAACGCAAATAAACACGTCGAGTCGATATGAAGTCACCTTTTTTTCGTTTTCACGAAGTATTTGAGTCGACAATTGCTCTTCTTGAAGGTCCATTCGAGCTCAAATAAACACGTCGAGTCGATATGAAGTCAACTTTTTCTCGTTTTCACGAAGTATTTAAGTCGACAATTGCTCTTCTTGAAGGTCCATTCGAACTCAAATAAACACGTCGAGTCGATATGAAGTCAACTTTTTTTCGTTTTCACGAAGTATTTGAGTCGACAATTGCTCTTCTTGAAGGTCCATTCGAACGCAAATAAACACGTCGAGTCGATATGAAGTCACCTTTTTTTCGTTTTCACGAAGTATTTGAGTCGACAATTGCTCTTCTTGAAGGTCCATTCGAACTCAAATGAACACGTCGAGGCGATATGAAGTCAACTTTTTTTCGTTTTCACGAAGTATTTGAGTCGACAGTTGCTCTTCTTGAAGGTCCATTCGAACTCAAATAAACACGTCGAGTCGATATGAAGTCAACTTTTTTTCGTTTTCACGAACTATTTGAGTCGACAATTGCTCTTCTTGAAGGTCCATTCGAACGCAAATAAACACGTCGAGTCGATATGAAGTCACCTTTTTTTCGTTTTCACGAAGTATTTGAGTCGACAGTTGCTCTTCTTGAAGGTCCATTCGAACTCAAATAAACACGTCGAGTCGATATGAAGTCAACTTTTTTTCGTTTTCTCGAAGTATTTGAGTCGACAATTGCTCTTCTTGAAGGTCCATTTCTTGAAGGTCCATTTCATAGGATCGGCTCCAATAGCAGTACGCAGAGAGTCGTGGTTGGCTCTGATCCTGATCACCTCCATTAAATTTTTGGAACCACCTTCTCACCGTACTTTCATTCAAAGAGTTTTCATCCTCAAATTCAACCGCTAAACGAGTGGCTTCAGCTGCTGAAAACTTCCGTTTCCAATAATTACGAGAATTTCGTAATTTACTTTCATTGTGAACAAAGAGAAGCTAAAGAAGTACTGAGGTTTACCAAATCATTCAGTCGGGATCAAACATGAACTTCTTATGACAATTTTTAGCTCCCGAATGTAAATAAGAGAGGAATTACGATGCATAGTTCTGACACAAAGAAAACTGTCATCTTTCCTGACGCATCCCATTATTACTCACTCGTATGTACTCAGTGTTACGCATTTCTTTATAAATGTACATTTGTTCGAAAAAATGTCCCATGATTCCTTGGTTAGATAGTTGATCTGAACAGTAAGTATTAACCGTAGTATGTATTTCCCCATAAACTTTATAGGTTATCCCTAACAACTTATAATTGTCCAATAGAAAAAACACCATTTTAACCTTGATTGATATGATCTAGTTATTTCACTCTCATGGTAAATACATGTCACTAGGTCTGTAAGACATGTAACAGGAGAACATTTGGTCAGAGAAACAACCTTCTATGAAACGGTTGTATAGGAGATGATAATAACCACAATTATTACTATTACTAATTTCCTCTATGAAAAAGTATTTCATTTATATCAGAATCGTCACATATTTTTCAAATATTTATTTCGAAAACCCCAAGTGGATATTCTGCAAGCTCTCAGGATGTATGTTTCTTCCCCTGTTTTGCAAAATGAAGATGAGAGGGAAGAGTGTCAGGACTAAATTAGAGCGCTACACTTGGGAGTAGTAGCTGAAAGATGTGACTTCCAGAACGTACTAGACCATCCAGATTTATGAATAAAGGTGGCAAGCTTGCTGGGTTATACAGATAGCTCGTTAGTTTTAAGATGGTGATGAGGGGGGAGGGAACTTTAGTGCCGAGGGAAACTGCAATTATTCTTCTGCGGCAATAAAAATGTTTTAATGGCAGTGTCAAGCACATAAACAGTGGGTATTTCACTTTATGACGCTTGTATAATATTAATATGGAAATGAAAGGGGTGCTGAGAAGGCGGGTCGGGAACTTGGGACGTCAGCGCCCCCCTAGTTGCCATGTAGGAGAATACACTGTTTGTACGGTACACATTACCTTAAACTCGTAATGCTTGGGGCAGCTTCGGTTTAAATTAACCCTCACGCTAAGGCAGGCATAACCTCTGTCATAGTTTACTATGTAGCGTTAACGTAAATTTACGGTGATGACTGAGGGTTCAAAGACAGCACGAACTACTTGTACAAACCAACGCGCCTGGTAGTACCGTCCCGTAGTAAGAGTGAGGATTGAAGTAATGATCTGAAAAACTCACTCAAACCTCAGTTATGCAGTATGACACATTGAGCAAAGTTTCGAGATAATCTAAGAACATGACGGCCATCCAGTGCAGAAAATCGTTGACATTTTACCAACGATACAGGTCAAAACCTATGGACTGCCGTACCAAATCAATGTTACGTATATTTTCACATGCACCAGTAGTGGCGTCATTGCTAATTACTCACTACTCGTCGTTTCTTGTGGTAACTGAATCACTGCCGCAATACTGATACGTATTCATTAAGTATCGACATCAACTACCAATAATTGGTAGTTGATATCGATACTTGATGTCGATAATACTTAATACTATACAATAATACGATAATGCTTAATACTTAATGTCGATACGCAATTATTGCAATATTCATGAAAAACTAGTCTGAACCCGTGTGTTTCACAGGGGCTTGTTGTCAATGGCCGAACACTGACCTATGTAATAAACAGTAAGTAGTAAGTTGAGGACGTTTTGAAAATTCGACTTCCTCCGCAACCTGCCGTCTATTATAATAATGTACACATTCATCATAAGTGGTTGTCTTGATTCACACAATAACTACGTATTGATATGATAAGATTTGATGAATGGCAGGAAATGATTGTCTATAATTTTCAAAGATTCAAGATTTTTATTGGCAATATTTACAAAATGGTTCAAATAACTAATTGTTTAGAACTAATTCAAGGGGACAATATGTACTTAATAGTTTAGAACTAGTGTAAGGGATCAAGTGGCAAGGGAGCGCTCTATCGGCGGCTGCCTGCAGTTCTCAAGTTGACCCTCGAATTGACCTAGCGCTGTCAGCGGGCAATGATCTAAAGTACTTAAAGTAGTACAGAAGTACTGTAGGGGCGGACAACAGTCTATTTCGCATGATTTGTACTTTCCTAACTTTTGACTTAGGTTTAAGCTGGCCTTTTGAAAGAAAATGACGAGCCTCCCTGAATACATAAAACAGTTTACACAATCCTGTCATCAATCCTTCAATATGTTTTTTATACCTCAAGTGGTTATCGATTATTTTTTCCAAATATTTGCAAAGTTCATTAAATGGTAGAAAAATACGATTGCAAGATTTATCACCATTCAGACAGGCATAATTCAAATGAAATGTCACTGCACGGTTCGTTGGGAAAATCATATTTCCAATTATTGAAAACCGTATGATACATATGTATACTGAAATCTGTAGGTACCATCAACCTTTACTTTGGTGTTTTAGTTACCTAACAATAGCGGTGTTTTATTTCGTTGGTAGGTAAGTGGCAACATCGGTTCAACACACGGTAATCACAAGCTGCTTTCGTCACTACAGGGTCAGCATGAGAGCTCCACCTTTTACTATTCATCAGGTCTCCCATAAACGGAGGAGGTCCCGTTTTTCCTCCGGCTTCTATTTACTCTCTCCGGCTTCGCTAGCAACAACCGAAAAAAAACTCCACTCTCAGAGTTCATCGTGATCCCTCAGGGCGTTCTGAGATGGGGCCAAGGTCCACTTGGCGACTTAATTCCATACCGAAGCTTTTCACCCTGAGGCCGTACACGCTTCTCACGGGCGTCCACCGATCTATTGGTGTTCGTGCCACCAAATCTTCGTTACCCGTCGATGGCCCGCTCTTTCTCTCTCTCAAATTCGGCTCCCGCCGCTCAGCGTTCCGTGAGCTCGTAAAATATTTCGATCGTAAAACATCAGATGATCTAAGAAGATCTTTGGAGGATGCGGCCGAAATTGGATCGATGTATGAATTGTCGTCTTTCAGGACGGTTTTCAAAAATACAGAGCCAGTAACTTCATCCATCCCTAGATTTTATCATTTATGACATTGTGTGAGTTACTACTAACTTTTACGACGTCGTTACGATTTAAACGTGATAAACTTTAATAAGACCGTCAAAAACAGTCGATTTTTCGAATTCTTGTACGATATGTCACCGGCCGATTTATCAGTCTCATTTGACTCAAATCAAACTTCTGATCATTTTTCGCATCACTAATTATCAATCAGCTGTGGACGGACATAGAGCTTGAATAACATATCAGTACGCACGATTCGGCTGGTCAGTGCCTTAATAGCTTTAGTTACTGTCTTTCGGTGGGGAACCTTACATTGTCAGCCGTAACAAGTAGAAGAACTTTTCCTCGGGATCGAAGCCACTGTCTTCATGGATGGACTTGAAAGAAGCTCAAATCCTCCCCTTTCATCGCCACGTCCGGCAGTCATCTTGGCCTTTTGTGTTCCCTTTTGGCCATAAATAGCGTGACACAGCTTGTTTATCGAGGTGTGAGGTGCCTGCTCTTTGCAGACGACATGAAGCTTTACTGCCGGGCATGGAGACCATGGATGACTGTGTCGCATTACAGAGAATCATTGAGGTTTTGGAGGATTGGTGCACCAGCAATGACCTATTCCTAAACCCCTCGAAATGCTCAGTCACATCCTTCCATAGGAGTGATGACTGATAGCTATCAGTGCTTCTGAAGTTGGAATATGGCTTGGCGGTGTGGTCCCCACTTTATGTAGCCCAAAACACATTGGAGAGAGTTTAGAGAAGATTTCTGCGTTATGCGGCCTTCAAGTTTGGGATTCCCTCATCCGGAGTTAACTATGAACTCCTACTTGACAGGTGTCACCTCCAAAGTCTTGAAAAGGATAGCCGATACGTATTATCTGTAAAGGCTCCTAAACAACCGAACCTCCGCCGAGCCTGCTTAGCAAGATAAACTTCAGGGTCCCTCAAGCTTCGACACGATTCGTTGTGAACCTCCTCAGTCATATTCAAAAACTATCGTTCCCCACAACAGGTGCCACGATTTCCCGTTTTAAACAAACGTCTTGGGACGAAATGAAGGGATATAGTTTCCTAAGGGACCATTAAAAATGCTTCAAGGGACCATTATGTAAACGACAGAACGGCGGCCCAAAACGTCCACAGTGCGTTTGTGCGGCAAATATTAAACACTTTTAAATGCACAACCAGGCTTTAGAATGTCACGAACTCCATGAGTTGCAGCAAATTTCGTTATTCCTCTCAAAATCAGATTGAAGCGCTAACGGTTGTAACAAATAACTGCACAAACCCTTCTCTCCAAATAGCCTGGCGCCGGGGTTTACTGCATCCAGCAGCTCCACCGTCGATAACAATCCGCGTTTATTTTCACCCGTAAATTTATCTTTTACTTCCATCTCTCATTTTCTCTTCCGATATTATACGACTCACTTTTAAGATGCGTCCCTGAACCGGACAGCTGCTCTTCCGGTCATTTCTTCGCAGTAACACGAGTTGTGCCCTGTCATGGATGGAATTATATTGTCCGGGATCCCTTTTTCGGGGTCGACCCGCGTGTTATGACCACTTGTCCCGCACCCTCCCGCGCCACAGCTGTCACTTCCATTGCGCGTAACGAGTTCAGGGTCCCTCCTCAATTCTCCACCTTCACACTGATATATATATAAATATACACATATATATTTTTTTTTCACCGCTCGGATTGAAAAATCGCTCAGACGTTATTTTTTGGTTCCATGTAGACCATGTTGTGGGTTATGAAGGATTGAGAGAAGTTTGGACTGACCGATATTACCGGTTTGTCGTGTTATTGTCCAGATCTCCATAGATTTCGCTTATATCGAGTTGAGATATCGATAAACCACAGCTTCCATTCGATTCGGTGCCTAGATTTAAATCTAGTGAGTGAAAATCCTGAAATGGCGAATTCCATGCCGTGTAAGCGTTGAAATATCACTGACGAAACAATTTCCTTATTCAGCCCAAAATCCGCACCACCTAAACCTAAAATGAACCAATTCAAGTGTATCAAAAATGTACAAGAATATCGAAACGACCTGAACTATTCCAATATTTCAGCCGGTGGCAACCCCCCTTTCAGAAATGTAGAGGGTCCCGTAAGTGCCCTCACTCACAGGACTTACCGGCCTCCTAATCCATCAATTCGAACCGCTCTATTGTGTCGTGCGCAGTGCAAATCGCACGCCCGTAACCAATACCCTCCGAGCTCCCTTTCATGCTCCATCTGTTCCTCCGAGGGCCCGACAAAATTAGATATTTCGCTCTCATAAACATTCCCCTTTCCGAGCGATAAGTCACGGGCTATGGGGCATTCGATATATCAGTCGTCCTTTCACTTGCCGTTCCTCGGTTTCCGTCGAAATGATTTTACTTAGTACCATAATTTCCGCGTTAAACGTGATCATAATGCCACTGATCAAACTGCACAAATCCATTTCGCGCCAGACAATTGGAAGTTGCCTAACATACACGCAATCTCAGTCGATCACTCACGGTTAAATAATATGGTAACGTAACCAAACTTTCGGTTGACTGACATCTGCCAATATTTTGAAATCGTACTGCAATAAATGCGTATAAAACCAGATGCTTTAAGAACCAAAACAGCCAAAAAACACGATTTTGAGAAATTTGAGTTTTCTAACTTTACAAGCCGTGTTGCTTTGGCCTGGAAAAAGCTAGAGATACCAAATTGTATCAAATGGATATTAATCAGTCTTATTTATATTAAAGCAATGTATGTAAACTACAAAGAGTATACCAAATGAAATTGATTTAACCAACTCATCCAGACTACAGTTTGAAAATCCCGTAGGTTGTATAAATACCTAACATACGACTAAATAATAACTAATTTTTTCCCGACGATTTGATTGATGTCAAACTGTATGTACCTACCTAGTCTCCAGTTTTCAGTTGAAAAGACGAAAATCATACTTTGCGACTTGTTATTGGGCTTGCACCTACATTTGATGAATAAATCAATATTTGGTTGAAATTTTGGTATTATCCATATCCACTGAACCAATTTGTTGTGTTCGCACTATTCGTGGGCATTTCGTGACGCAAGAAAAATTTATCAACTGGAACAGTGATCTAAACAGAACTATGATCCATTAAAAACCTCTTTCCTAAGTACTGGGTTTTTTAATTACGTGTGTGTTGAATTTCATTATTAACCTCATTCATTATTCATTATTATTTAATTTTATTTTATTTTTATATCAGAGTGGAAATGGGGATAGAATCATTTGATTTGAGATCATAGACAGGGCTGGACATAATCACATAATCACGTTCAGGTTATAACGTCGTGGTTCGTGGTTGGCAATAATATACTTAGGAGCTCATACAAATGTAACCCACTGTGTCTGTATCTCGCGTGCATGCTCACGAAACAAATGTTTTCTTCCGATTGGTATCCATCTAAATTCAGTTGCTACCCCTGTGGAGCGGAAAACGGTTTCTAGAATTTTGTTTGTTTGATATTTTCTGTCTTTTTCACGAGGCCAAGTGCAAGTTTACATTTTTTTCTACTTTTTTTTCTCCTGTTACTCTCAAATCCTATAAACATTGATTTATTGCATAAATATTGTGCATCAGCCTTTATTTGAAAAAGGTAACGCTCAGAAGTTGAAAAATAGGGGTTTTAGTGCATCAAAAAAGGGTTATGTTTGGACGAGTAGAGTAAGGAGGCAAATCATCAGATTTCGGGTGGCAATTTTTCCTTCAACTCAGAATACTCTAAACTTTCATAAACAATAGAAATTAAGGTTATTCCATATCAAACAAATTTTATTTCGAAATTTGAAAGAAATCAAAGTTTAACAGTTTTCGATTTGTTTTCAACAGGAATGCCCAATAAAAAACATAACTATTGTATTTCTGAGCCTCAGAACAATTTGTATCGTTGGTTAGATAGTATAAGAAATGTTAGCAACAATAGCGTAATTTAAAATTGGCTTCTGAAATGAAATGTTCATATTTTGTAAGTTGGGGTACATTTGTACCCCTGTGTGATATATGTTTGTGTTACCTCCTAGGGATATAAATAAGTAATCACGCTTCTTTTACAATTTTGAGCTTTCATCCTACTCTAGTTCTTATGAGTATACTATGACCCGCCGCAGAGCTTTAGACCCATCCGTCAAAAGTCTTGCGAGCACAATTTAATTCATTTTGCTCCCCAATGAGTCTCTGAGTGCTGTTTTTTTCTTTATTTTATTCCACTTTTAAATAAGCAATGAACGAAAGCGAGAGAAACAGGAGGAGATTCATCCAAGATCCGTGCAGAATCGTAAGCTCTCTTCACCCGTCCCCAGTTTTATATTAAGTTTCAACGGCAGACCCCTCCCTTCACTACCGCCCTTGTGTTCAACAACCATCTCTGGAGGAATCTAAATTAAAATTGAATTTCACTGAGCTAACATTGTATCTCTCTAGACTCCGCCTCGTCATCCTCTTCGCCACTTCTCTCTTTCCCTTGACAATTTTCCCTAGTTTTCTCCTAAAAAGGGAACGACGAACATGGGTGAAAGGAGCGGAGGATTGAAAATGCAATACCCGTACAAACTGCAGATGAAGTTTCACCCCTTTGCCGAGCCATTCGTGGAGGAGGAAAAAAAACTGCAGAATTTCCCAAGAGCTTACATTATTCATCTGTTGAATGATTAAAGGAAATTCTCGCCTCCTCGTAGGTCCTTTGGAAAATTAAATCTGCACGAGTTGAAAAGTTGTTCGTGTCTTGAGGCACGTAAAGCACGTTGGGATGTAATAACAACTAGCGGTGGAGGGCGTACGCGGATGTCGGCGATAAAATTAATTCAAATAGAGGTGATAGGGAAAAACGCTAGGTATGTTTTAATTTTTTTTACAAATTTTTACTGAAGCACCTTATTAGTTTCTGTACAAATCGCCGTTTCTGTACGAAATCTTGTTGTCAGACATCCTTAATTAGAGATCTTCCAAGTTACTGATTGTCCTGAATAACTCTCATATTTTGCTACTTGTTGAAGAGCTTTCTCGTACTTGGGTATACCTAATACATTAAATTATATAATGAATGTACCTATCTGTTTTCTGCGATTGAACTATATGTCGGCTGAACACCGGAAAGGGTGGATAAGATGTCGGCCCTGACTTTCAGATTTTCTGAATGTGTGACAAATAATGAGACTTGACAGTCAGCAATTATCTAAATGACTAGTGAATTGGTTGGCTGATTGCAACCCTAGCTATTTCAAACATCAAATGCAATGGAATATATAAGTGGACTCGAACGTGGCTTCAAAGTCGTTTTACCAAGAATGATTACCTCCTCCAGCATCATCATCATGTTATTTTCCGATTCACGTAGCTTTTGTAACAATCATACAGAATCAGCTTAAAAACGCACACGAGCCACCCGTACGTATCGCATTGCTATTGTTTCCTACCCACCTCATTAATTTGAAGACGACGATGAGGATTCCGCGTACTCGTGTAACATGAATAACCGAGAATCGGGAACTGAGGACTTTGTTGAGAAGAAACCAAGTGAAGTAGTACCGAGAATCGGGAAGGAGATGAAAATACAACAGAATGCTTGTAACGAATACATTACGTTAATGTAATAACAACACTATGATGTACCCCTACAAACGAAATGAACCAGTATATTTGTGAGAAATGATTAGAGACTGGGATAAGTGTTGTAATTTCCATTCTCAAGATTTTATTATTCATAGTCATGTAAGGGAATAATACTTGGATCCTTGAAGTGAATATGGGGATCAATAGTTCGAAGAAAACTCAGAACAAGACGTCTAATTTCTCCTTTCCAAGAGAAATCGAGGGGAACACGAGTAACTGATGGCTGTGAGCCAGGCAAGGTGGAGAATGATTTTTTTCACTTAAAAATAACATCAAAGAACATGTCTGCAAAAACTCAACGGAAACACTGTTTCATAATATGGGGTCATAATATATTATTATATATGATGGGGTTATTATAATATTTGGGATTTAAATTTGGATTTAACCAGCTTCAGGACTGCGGCAGGACCTGGTTTTTAGCGCCTTTTGATTCTCAACCCTTGCTTTCATACGAAAGAGTTACACTTATTTTTTCTTCCTTGAGATACGCTTGGTTTATGGGTCTCCTGATGACTAAATATCGAGTATTAATATGGGTATTAAACGGTGAACGAAATCCATTATGACTGAAATATGTAGCTAATAATTGTATTATTATCCCCATGAAGATTTTTTACTCTAGACTCTACTTACCTGTTCTAGTTTCTGTCCATCCAGAAACACACTGTGTCGTGTGACTTCATCCCCAAAGACAACCATGGTCTTGGTCTTGGCGATGCCGATCTTCTTGTTGAACTTCTCTAGTTCTTCTCTCCACACCTTTAAATTGAACTGGAGGTCCTTTGCTGATCCCGAGATCAAGGCGACGTCGTCTGGATTTAAATTTGATTTAAATAAATGAAAATAAAATAATCCACTATCAATTGCGTTCATCGAATTTTTTTAGGTTTGGGGTTTACGTCTATTGGAAATCACTACAGTTCAGTTCGTCTATAACAGTCAGCTTTCCAGCAGTACGGTGTCAATTAAACCCGCTCTTTCAAAGCGCACTTTGTTTCAGTGGAAGTAATTGTGAACGTTAGTGGAAAACAGGTCGTTCATCCGAAGAACTCAATACAACATCAAGTCGAAGCATTTCTCAACTCCTCCAAATCTTGAGGCGGTTTGAATTTCAAGGTTCATACACAAATAATCGTCAGCCCCGCTGCCTCATTTATATCTCCCAAACTTCCTTTCAGCCTCGTGTACCAATCAGAGCCGCCTCTCCGACGGTTCAGACGTCAGAGGGAAGTTGGTAATTAGGAGTGAGCCCGGCGACACGTGCTGGTTAATGTAACAGGTTTTAAAAGCCCTCCAACTTTCCACCTTCCGATACCGTCGAGATTTTCGCACATTAGTCGGTAGCTAATTGACGCGGGTTAGTCCTGTAAACGCCTTCTCGCGGAAAACAAGGGATTTTCATTCAATTAGAGCAATTTCTGCTCGAGTTTTATGAGTAAAATGTTGCCATATGTTCCTACTCGTTCCTATTCTCCACTTTTCCGTTCTTTTTCTCTCATCTCATTTATGTAGTCCAGCAGGTCGACACCTCACTAACCCTAACCTCACTAACCCTATATATGAATATAATAAACCGCTGTGTCAAGAATTTGCAGAGTTTTTTGATTATCCAGTAAAATGGTTAAAGTTGGATAACCAAAAAACTCTGAAAATTCTTGACACAGCGGTTTATTATATTCATTGTGCAGATCACTCTTCTGTCTAAAACACGAAATGAAAGATGTAACGTTTATAAAGATGATTAAATAATTACAAATAATTTGTACCACTATGACTCTGGGGTTTTCTATTTCAACTTAGGTACCTACACCGGCAATAATTTAATAATTATTAAATTATTAATGATGATGTTGAGGGATGTCGAGGGTTGTTGTCGATCATTGTTACTGACGGTCAACAAAACCACAAACACATTATTAATGATTAATTATAATTATTATCAATGTTAAGTACTTAAACGTATAAAGAATAATTATTATTTATTAAGGGAACATGGTGTTGCAATGGTGTTTCAATTTTAAGCCGGTACATTGTACAAGTAAACACTACTGAAACAACACCATAATTTTAAATACAAGAGTAAAAAAACAACAGTTGTTGTATTCAAAATTATCAAGAGTTACTCTTGATTTAGCTTTTATTTGATGCGTTTAATAATTATTAGGGTTGTATACCAAAACCACAACGAAAAATGAATTAATATTAGGTAAATGAAATAAATAGGAAAATCTTACCTCAGAATTTGTTGGTGGTGGAGATAATAATGTTGTGAAGCAGAATAATATTCTGAAGCAACTGAAGAACGTTTGGCATGACATTTAGGGGTGTCTAATGTTGACAATCGAATTTTTGCCGCGATCTTATTGGCCAAAACCTTAAACTAATAATTACATTGTATTGGCCGTGGAAATTTTGAATATGGTTGCATACCAAACTGATTTTCGATAAAAATTGAGATGCTCAATGTTAGGGCTTAGACCACGATATTCATATGTACGTATTGTATTCCCCTTCCCCCATCCATCAGCGGATAATGTCACGGATTATTATACCGTGTTTTACAAATACCGTACATCTTCAACTCAAGCACGATTAATCGAAGGACAAATTTACATGAAAACTTTCAAAAACTTCGATGGTTTCTTGCGATGATTATTGCCAATCAATATTGTTGTGAGTAGTTAGGATGTTTTGAGTAGTTGAGTGGAGAACGATGTATGGAAACTGTTTACCTTGTTTGTTTACCCCGCTGTCCACCCCAAGTCCTTACCAAACCTGGCAAACACGTTGGAAAACTCCATTAGTAGAGTCTCAAACATAGACCTTTGCTCCGGAGACAACCTCTTTCCAGCCTCATCAGCTCGGAACATCAAATGAGTGAGGGAAGGGGATAGTGACGGTGTACCCACTCATTCGATGTTTGGGATTGGTGAATTGGCTCAATCGAACCTTATGGGAGGCGATGGCAAAGGTGGTTGGACCCAACGACAGGAATTGGGACGTTAGGCTCCCTTGTGTTCTCCTCGTTTATCGGGCAACAGAGCATACGGTAATCGGGCATTCCCGCTCAAATGGTATTGGGTCGGGAGCTGAATCTCCCGATGCACCTGTTCGCATGACCTACCCCATCCAATGCACCTCGTACTGCTTATGCTCTAACGTTGAAGGAGCAGCTAATCCATGTGCCTCAGATTGAGCCAAACGGCAGTATGATTTAGGGGCTGACAAACCCAGGAACCAAGTAGGAGATTTTGTGTAGTGCTTCCTGCCCTGGAGCAAGGTCGGGATTCGCACAAAACTCGTGGATTGAACCTTGTTAAGGGACCAAACCCATTTCCGACGTGGATTTTGGATACGGACGCCCAAGGGAAAGTGAAGAGGAAAATTGCTCGTTGTCCACGCTGACAAGCTGGTTCCCTGCACAGAACATAAAGAAGAGGAAGGGGTGATATTTTGAAAGTTGAGTGGAGACCGATGCATGGGAACTGTGTAAATAAATTGAACAAAAATTCTCTATTCTCTTTCGGTTCAATAATCTCCGCTACCCAGTTATGGATATGACGAATTTAATTGAGCAATTCCCGTAGGGACGTCCCTATTTATTTTAACAATGAAGGGAGGAAAACGGCCGCACCATAAATCCATCTTGGGGACCGGCGAGGGCGGAAGACGTATCTGAAATCAGTCTTCGATTATGCGAGATTTTCACTGCAGCGGGTAGCGATAGAGGAAATACGAAGAGGCTGGAAACGGATGCTTAACCGGACTCCGATAGGGCTGGGGCCAGAATGGGCCAATCTACAATGAAACTAACGGAGATAAATCAAACCTACCCCACAGTTCCCCCTCCGCGCCGCGACGATCCCATTTGTTACCTATTGTTTTCGATAGGGTATGAGGATGAGAATCGACTGTTCCCCAGGGAGTATGGGGGTATGGGGGATGATTTGGATGGTGTGGGACGAGGTCGGATGAGGCGGGATGGCGGCAGGACGGTTGCTTTTGTCAATGTGTCACCCCCATCTCGGCGGCCTCTCAGTTAACTACCTTCTCCCGGCAGTAACTGGGCCAAACAAGGGACCTCAACGGCATAACCCTCATCCCCGCTCAAACCTGCACCTTCCGCGAGGGTTAGTTCCTGCCGGTTCATGTGATTCCGATTCTCCGGTCCGGGAGCAATCAAATTTCAAGCGTTTGAATTGCCGGAAACAAAAAACGCTGCAAATTAATCCACCACTCTACTACATTGGTCTGTCAAAAGGTGATATATCAGTTTTTTTCGATTTTAAGATTTTTTGCTGCATTAGACAATCTTAGCAAGAATCTCTCATACTGACAAACCGTGATATGGTAGCAATGGTGGGAAATAAGAGAAACAACAAATGACGTAGTGAAGGTAAGTCCGAAAAAAGGATAAAGAAAAGGAAAAATAAAAGAAAAGTTGGTAAGGACTTATCCAGTATGACCACCATCCCAACGGAACAGTTTTGGTCGGTCAAACCATGATAGGAGCATGTCGCTTGATATTGAGCACGTCATTACCTATTATGATAGCTGTTGGGCCAGAACAGAAATATCAACATGGCAGCTATGTCCAGTTTTGTTGTGCGGAATAATCTTTCTCCTGATTCCACCTTTGACCACAAATGTATACTTCCAGGCCATACGCATCTGGAATATGATGTTGTTCACATAAGAATTGAAAAAAACAAACAAGTTTTATGACATTGACTTGGTAGTACAGAGAGTCTGGTAGGTACCAGTTTATCAAGTCGGTTAGGGGAGGAAAACCCTTCAATGTAAAGGATTTGTCCAGAGATTCATTTTCAGATGTTTCTCCTTTCTTCACTACTGCTTTGAAGAAGAAGACTGTTGATGACGAAGACCAAATAATCAACTGGCTGCAGATAAGATGGCTTAGTCATTCGGAATTTTGATATTTACAACTAGAATCGGGAATCACCTAGGAATTTAGATACAACTTGAATCGGGAATCACCCAGAAGTGTCGATTTCCAGCGTCAAGATCCATCCCGGTTGCTTACGATATAGTTTCAAAAAAATACTGCAAACCAGTGCAAAAAAATTTGAAAAGAGCTTGATGTCATTGCTGCCCTTGATATATACAGAGTTTCACGCGTTTTATAAAACTCTACCCACCAACGGCCGAACCAGGGAATTCAATGAAGAAAGCGATGATGATGGTTTTTCGCTGTGGCAGTTTTTCAAAACAAGTATCCAAAGACTTTGATTCCTAAGAACCCTAAGTCATAGAAATTCGTCGTAAATATTACTACCTACTTCAGGTTTCCGATTTTTACTGGATGTGTTACCTCATCAACTACGAGTACTCATTGAGAAGATGAAACAGATTTTAAAACTGCAACGAGATATACTTGGGGGTTTGCGCCATGTACTGCGCCAAACACGAATTGAAACGGCCATTTTGGAAGTAGTCGTACAGGTTTCACAGGTGTGATAATTGTCTTACAGTTATCGTCGGCTGATTCATTTCAAGTTGATAACTAATTCTATCAATTCCTGATTTAAACAAAATCCTATTACTCATATGAGACGGCAGATAACCCCTCAGTTCTTGAAATATTCATCAAGAGTGGATACGAGAAGAACGGAATATTCATCATCGGAAATTGTTCGTTGTTATTACAATATGCGGTGTTTTGAAATGAAAATTGAAGCAAAACAAACTCTGTGAGAGGGTATTGCATGAGTCTTGGGTAGTGAGAAAAAAGTGTTTGATGTGAATTTACATGAAAGTCGTATCAAAGAAAAATCGAAAGGTTTAAATAGCGGTTGGTAGATTTATACACAATAACGTTTTCTACTCGAGTACCTATATTTCTATCCAACACAACAAGCTTTCAGTGGTCAAACATTTCGATGAATTTTTGTGTAAATACTCCGAACGTAATTTTCGTTTAATTTTATGTGACGTCGAAATTTGTTTATAATGCCAATGGACCAATTAGCGAAACTCATTTCGGACACAACTGATTTTGGCCTCTGAATTTACATGTCTTCGGATTATGGAGAAAACGTGAGCGACGATTTTATCAAAATGTAATGATTATGAACAAAAAGTGGTTGTTCACACAAATTTTGACAAGAAAATAAGTCGAAAAATAACATTTTCTTTGGGAATAAATATAAACTGTTCAAATTTCTCATCTTGGGACAAACCGATCCCTTCTTTAGGGGTTGGAGAAAACGAATTGATTCGTTATGATTTGGGTTGCAAGGTCCTGCAATGTGAAGAGCCACATGTGATATCAATAAATGAGGCATCAAAGGCTTTTGAGGGAGCAACCAAAGGAACGGTTCGGGTCAAGTACTATTTTTGCTCCCCCACAATGGACATCTCACGGAATCCGGTGTTAATCAAGCATTTCGTTAAATTTTGTTTCTGGTGTGCACAATATTTGCAATTATTCCGGCCATTTGTTGAGGAATCCCACGTATGAACTGAATGTTTTTTCAAGAATACAAAATTAATTGGGTTGGTGTTGATACTGAATGAGCCTAATTTAAACAACAATACTCATTATCGTTCTTGAAAACATTAGGGCTTTGCGTTTATTTTCTCTTTGTGAGTCGATTATTATCAGTTCGCTCGTGGTATAAAATAACGAAGTAGGCACGAATCAGATTCCACCGAATTTAGACCGAGTTTCATGCAAAATACGACCAGTCCACCAGTTGATGTTAATTTAACTTGGACAGTGACTCGCATACCTTATAATTTCAAAATTCTATTTGCTTCCTTTTGACTTCGAGTTATGAAACGCTTGAAGGATCTCTGTCTAGTCCGAGCCCGCATCTTGAATTTAGAATTTCAAACGATTTTATGATTCTTCGTATCATGAAACGTAGACCCACCAACTTTGAAAGGGGTAATTTGTTTTTCATAATCGTTTCCAATGAGTCATTATTGAGAAAAAAAATGTTATACGCACTTGTAGGGACAAAATAATATTTTTTGCAAGATTTATGGTGATTCGCATAACTTATTTGAAACGAATAAAAAAAAAATGTAGGCGCAAAAAAAGCTTCCACTGGGAATTCTCAGTAGAACAAACTCCGTAATATTCACTGCCATTCGCATCAACACCTGTTTCTCGACTCCACCCGAATTCCCATACAGTCCTGATGGATCGCTCTTGTACATCACTAAATAATCCTTTTCCACAGGTCATTTCCGTACGACTAACTGGATTAGCGGGTTTGTCAATCACTTACGGAACCGGGTCAGGTTCGTTAGGTCTGGACAATTCCCGGTGATTGCTTCTGGAATGACGGAAAAGGGAGTTTTCTCTAATAAGCGTTGGGGGAGTGGAGAAAAACGGTTTTCAGGGCTTGTCAAACGATCTACGTGGATGAGAGGTGTTGGCTATCCATTTAGAGCTTTTCAAGCTACCGAAATTATTTCATTGCACAGGATACAGAAGGAATTTCTCGTTCGAGCCGTCAGTTTCTAGAAGTACAAAGGCTACGTAGGCTCTTCGAGAAGGCCAAGAGAGTTCGTAAAAAGTCGGCTTGAATTCAAACAGAGCTATTTATTTTGGACAATAGGGTCTCTGACAGTCTAGTGATATGATCTAGCGTTGAAGCAAGTTCGCAAAAAGGGAATTTCTTCAATAGTTTTAAATCTATTTTTTTAAATGACCAAAATATGAGTTATTCATTAAATTAAAACGGTTGGTAGAGTGCAAAGAAGACCCTCTGTTATAAAACTCTGTTCTTGCCATATGTTATTTGGAGCACCTTGTATGTACAATCCTAAATGCTCCTGATACTAATGCCTCAGACAGGAAGAGAGCAACACCACCGGCTTTTGCTGAAAACACTCATGTTTTCAACATGAGAACAACATGTTTTCATATAGAAGAAACGAAGATAGTGAAGATGTACGGATTTTGGAGAGGTAATTACAACGAAAGGACTTGGAACAGCACATAGAGAGAGTCAAATAGATATAACTGTTCTGTCTCCAGTATTTTTGGGTCTGTTGGGTTTTTTTGCATTTGCTACAGAGTTTTTGGGCGCGCTATTCAAGAATAATCCCTCCAGGTGACATCGTACTGGATTGCATAGGGGTGGTTCTGCATCGGTCACGACGCGCTAAAAGTTACCTTGCTGATTGAGGCATGCGATGCGCGCCAATTCGATAAATCCGTTATGTAGAACCAGTCGCTACGTAAAGGTACCCTGACAGGCGCTCTCTATCTTGGTCTCCCTGAGGTTTATAACACCGAAAAGGACATGCCATCGGTAGGTTCTTTTCACAAGTAAAACCCTTAGGCTTTATGATATTATGCAAGGAGTTATGAAGGTAGAAGGAATGATAACAAGACTGTGTGATTTGAACTCGTAACGTGGAGAGAGGGTTCCAAAGAACCGAGAATATTGTGATATTGGTCCTGAGGACTCGGGTTTTCATTACCCTTTCCTACGCTTCCCTTTCTCATGGTTAGGGTAGGGAGAGCGGTCTGAAGGGCACCCTATTTGTGGAGTGGGGACTATACCTACTCTCCCTGAAGCCTTTGCTTCTCGCGTCATGGGCATAACCATAACGAAAGATCGACAGGAGGCATCAATGCAGAGAAATGACGACGCATTGAAAGATGCAACGTGGGAAAGGGGACATCTGCATCTGATGGTGATTGTTTATCTACCAAGACGGCACAACATACTCGTACATTACAGTAGAGCACAACAAAAATAGAACTGTAACGGCTTCCTTTAACACCACCCGGTCGGTAGGACCATGTCGCCATAGAACAACGCGTCGAAGCTGATAACAGCTCAGATGACAAGGAGGATTATGCAAAAAAGCTATTTGACCTCTCACGTACATACGAGGACCGTCCAGAATGTTGGTAATAAAATATGACACGAGAGAGCAGAGCGGACCTTTCTCCTGCCTGTCGAAATCCCCCGCCCGACTGATTTCCATAGCGGGAGTCGGTAGTCCCCTAATTTATTGGTATCAAATTTCCACCGCACAACCTGCCCCTGAGTCGAGCTCTAATTTCAACATTAGCGCCGTTTGAGTGGGTTGCAACTTCACCCCGAAGCAGGGAGGTCATGTAAAGCCCGTGAACTATCACTGATTCAACAAGACTGCTGGAAATCATATTACTTAACTGAGCGGCAGACGACCCAACTGTACTTACATGTAGGAGTTATTATTATTATCAGTGAATAATTATTTTTATTGAATTCAACTACCATATCAGCTATGGTCATGGCTTTAATTTTTTTCTGTAGAAAACTTGTTCAGTACAAGTAATTTTATCTCTGTTAGTAAGTTCAAGTAGGTTAGTCGAAAAATCGCTTATTAGGTCATGCTGCATAAATGGAACTTCCAGTTTACTCAAATAATGGTCAAAAGGGCCTAATTATCATGCATTTATCTTTGTCAACACATTTTTATTTTTATTTTATTTTATTTTATTTTTTTCAGTCTATATATGCACACATTATTCTATTTCGCGCTATTGGTGATTTTATTGGTCATGTGATTTCAATAAATTTACCTGATTGACCAAGAAAAACTAACATCATTGTTTTGTCACACTTGAGAACATTTTAAACTCCTCGGCTTAAATTGATTTCAAATTATTCATAAAGCCCATACTTGCAAGCAATGGAATGAGACGAGATTGATAAAATTGGAATATCTGTAATCCTTGACATTTCTTCGGCAGCAATACGTTACTTGGAGTTTGTGCAATATTCTGAATTACCGTACCAACCTTATTTCGGTTCATTTTTCTATCCTATTTCTTTTCTTATTTTCAAGTCATCTCTACAAACAGCGTATTGAGCCGCTACGTTGATAGTTGACGTGGATTTGTTGGAACGATTCGAGAGAAAAATGAATCATGTTCAAGAAATACAACGTACCCTGACTCGGCATAATCCATTCTCACAGTATCAACGCCACAATCCTATGCCTTGTGTCTCAAACAGAATTTTCCTTATCCTTCCGAGAAACGAATTATTCTTCAACAATCCGGAGAAGGAGAAAAAAAAAAGTTATTTTTCGAAGGGATCATACTTGATATGTTGTACGAAAATAGAAGATCTTCTTTATTCAACTCGCCCCGAAAGATCTACTTATGTTCATTATACTAACTACACATAAAATCCGCAATCCAGCTTAACTCATCTTCAATCATCTCAGTAAATCCTTATTTTCTCATTTGTTCAAGAAAATGAAACGATTGGTATCCCAAGGAAGCTCAACACAAAGCTCCAACCATCGGGAGCAGAAAAAATGAGATATTCATTTTGGTCATATAAAACTTGAATGATTATCTTTACGACGGTACTGGTGGAACTTGTCTATTATGCTGGCTAGTTCTTGAAAATAATTATTGTGACGACGATTTGGAATTAATAGTGAAAAATCATGCCCAATCATTCATTCAGAATTTGTTGCTTACCCCAGTGCGTTAACGTCCCAGGTTCGATTCCGGGGCTGCTAAAGAACTTTACCAGGCGTGGGGGCATCTTATGGCATTGAAAGTAATAAAGTGAGATATTTTGAAAACTATTGAGATACCCAATGTGGTTAAGTAAGAGAAACAAATAAATCTAATGTATAATGGGTTGGTCTACAGTCCAGTCAAATTAGAAATAAATAGGGGGTTGTGCTTGCCAAAGGACCACATCGAATGTTTTTCACTTCTTGGAAGATTTCTTGGGCTGTTTTTGAAGAGCCGTATCTCAAGAACTAATATTTGTACAGAGCTCGCTCCGGTCTCAAATTGTAGATAATTTAGTTTGGTTTAAGACTTTTCGTAGTAACCATACCCGCCAGACCCTTCTTTCAATGAGATATTGAGTAATAATCGGAAAAATCAGTGTTTTTCGACAATAAAACCGGTTGCACAAGTCTTTGGAAACTGCTTTTCCGGTTTTTACTATTCATTTGAGTTCCAATAACTTATAAAAAAAAGCATAATGACTTGAACTTTTGCAAGCACGAGTGTATATCTTGACCAGGCCATCGCTGTTTCAAGATACATTGATTCCGAATATACGAGTAGAATTAAAATAATAACCTGCAATGAAACAACGGCCATCACGAAAATTCGGTAATTACAGTGCAAATTAGATTAAATTAATCAGCCACTAAAAATGTCCAAGCTTTTCTCCTCAGAATTTCACGTAATAAACATTCGCTTATTCGAATGCGGTTCAGAACGACTAAAAACCCGAGAGCGAATGGACGATAAACACATTAAATATACGAGCGAAAAGCGCTAATATTTCAGCCGAGACAGCGACCGGGTGATTCTGAATAGATGAGGGCGGTTATAAGGGCTGATTGCCTACAAACCCCTCCCCGCCCACTGCTTGCTTCCAGCCTCATTGATTGGTCGACTATAATTATCCAAGTTTTATTTGGAGGTTTTCCTCTCAAATGATGTTTTTTCTCCTCCGGGAAAAAGGTCAATCGCTCTTCTCATCCTATTACTAGCATCCTATCGTTGCACATTTTTAGATATTTGTGAAATAGTTCTGTGGATAATTTGCAGAAGGATTATCAATGAATTCGAAGTTGAGTAGTTACACGAGCCGCAGACGATTTGTATGAGGCTCATAGGCATAACATCATGTATCAGAAGCCAACCTGAGCCAAGCTGGATTTTAATGACTGATTTTATACACAGAACAACACTTTTTTGGCGTTTTTGGCCTATCATTAGCACACTATATTATTATTATAGTCCTCAACCCATACGACATCCCATAACTCTCGAAAGACCAATCCTCGTGCGTACTGGTGGTGATAGATAGTCGATAGATGGGACTATCGATAAACTCGATGCTATCATACACCAATTATCCTATCGAAGACGAGCTTACAAGATTACCTGAACGTTTCATGATTACTCTTTGTCGGCATATAGGTAGGTATATCTGTTCTCTTCGGGGGCTTGGTCAAACATGGTAAAATTTACTATTCAATTATCAATATTTAATAATAATTCCGCGTAATGGGGACTATCCCACTTGGGAGCCAAATTCAACGAAATTCAATTCCAGGAATCACAAAATCCCAGCAGCTATTTCTTTCAAGCTTCTAAAAAGAAGGGGATTCATAGAAGTCATAATTCGACCACTAGGGGTGTTACGATAGTCGATAGTAGGTAACTATAGTAGCCTCCTAACAACAGCCCTATCGGTAGTTTTTAAGTATCCATAGTTTTTGTATTTTGAACTTGGGAATTTTTCGAACATTGTCGAAAACCGAACAGGTAGCTACATATCCCTCATTCTAAGAACTTCTTAGTAAGAACTACAAAACCATCAGATAGTGGAATTGTGAAATTCTTGTGATTGAATTTCGTTGAATTGGGTAGGTATTTTCCTTTTATTTTCAATATGTGTAAAACTGAGTTAGGTCCTTTCAAATTCTCTGATCTGCACTTTTGTGTTTCTCGAAACTGTTCGCTCAACAAACACAAATTATACAAAAACCATCGATACATAAAAACTATCGATAGGGCTATTGATGGAAGGCTACTAACGACCTATCGATAGTACTATCGACGATCGTAACAGCCCCAGTGAGTAGGTAGGTACTCCGATTTAAATACGAAAAAATCCAATCTCTCGTTCCCTCTAGATAAATAACCTGCTCAAAACATGCTCTGACATTACCGTCGACCATGTTGCAACATGACATAAATCGATTTTGCGTTCATTTAGAGAGAACCATAAAAATGAAATTTATCCAACTAGAAATGGTAGAAAACGTGTGATTCATGAGTGCTCAATTTCCCTAAAAAGTACAAAATCGTAAAGTTGAGGTTGTTTGGTTGGTGCTGAGATGTCAAAATGTAGAGAGTTCGTCCACGATGAAGAGTATGAAGAGTTAAATTTTGAATTTTCTCTTGAATTTTATTGCGATGACATAAAACCCCATTCAAAAACCAAATTCTCGTATGAAAATAGCGTCTAATTTCGACTTAATTTCATTTAGTGGTTGGATTTCATCAATCGATCTTAGATCACCAACTAAATAATATTTATATATTATTTAAAAATTGCTTTACTCCCCGCATTTAGCATCAAATGTTTGGAGATTTTAGGATTTTTTAGGATTTTAGATTTTTTACGTACTTACTGCTGGTTGTCAAAAAAGAGGGACTACTTTGGTTAAGGGTTCGGCTGCTGCTGAGGGGCCGAAAAGGGCTTTAGAAACTTCATTTCAGACATGACGATTGCTTTGTTCTCTTGCTTATTTAGATGTAGAAGGTTGGGAACAATATGGATGGTATCCGGAAAGTTCTTCACTCAAGAGGGGGAAGAAACATGTAGCGTAAGGATAAGGAGCCTCTTGCAAGGGTAAGGACCTCTTGTGAGGAGGGTTGGAGGGCAGTCAGCCTGCAAATGAGCATTCACACGAGACAATGGCGAAAATCCGGATAATTATCATCAAATGTTCGTTTGGAAGGAGTCTGAAAAATAAACAGGGGAAGACTCACCCCCTGCTTCGAAACAAGAGATAAAACGAGCTCCTTTTGCTTGAAACCGCTTTTCAGATACGGCACAAGAGAAAATTTCCATCCTTTGTTGTTTAGGGGAGGCAGAAAGCACGTTTGATTACGTCGACACAGGCATAATACTGAATGGAAGGTATGGGGGGGGGGGGCGTCTTAGAACACGACGTTTTTAGACGATATCTCTAACTGGCGGTGTAGACGTCTACTGCAGGAGGGAAAAGTACGCTAGGGAATCAGAATTCTTTGTTCGGGTTGAGGGGATAAAGCTGTATATAGAAAGAAAAAACCTTCCTCGTGGGATCGCATTCAATGAATATAGCAGTCACGTAGGATCAGTTTAGCCTAACGCCCTCTTTTCCACCCACTTCGAAACGATTTCCGGTATTTTTTCGTGCGTGTGTTTTTGAACTCGTTCCCGTCCTTTCATTACTCCATAAATTGCTCTGTGGAATTCCAAAAATTCTTCTCGGTGTCAAGTACTGAATCTGTGTACTTAAACGATCAAACAATTCACCATTTAAATAAAATACCACTCCTCAGATTTCAGTAAATTTTCTTTACTTGATAATTTAGGTCTTCAACTTTTCAATGAATCATGAGATTGCTCTTGGATTGCTCCTGGATGGTCTCGGATTGCTCGTCCAATTTGCTCTAGTTGAGCAGCAGATACTTCTTACACTATGCTTATATGTTGAGTGGGAGCAAAACGGACGGAATGTCCATTATTTGTAAATACAATAAAATTAGAATTACGAATAGTGAGTCCTGAAATCTAATGCTTCAACCTGCCGGATGTACCTTAAGTCCCAGGCCAACTCCACTAATCCACTCGTTACATCCAAATAACATCCTATACCTTCACAGATGAGTGACAGCCACAGTGGAACCAAATACACGTTTTCACATTGATATCCTCCTCCCCTCGAACAGGGAATGACTTATGAACGATTGATGACATGACATATGAAAAGGTAATTCTCGATGTTAGTAGAGTGATACAATTGATAAAATCGGAAAAATCGTAATTCAACTCGAATACGTCGAAAAATCGTGGAAAAATATGATTATGAATCGAATCAAGATACGCATCTAGGATGATATAAGTCTTCGAGAAGACCTATGTTAGACTCAAAAATGTCGATATAACGCGACAAAACTTGATTTTCAATGAGTCTTTTCAACTGAACTGTATTGCAAACTGTAACGAGTTATAGCAAAAGTTCATGGATGGGCAGAATCGGGTCACTCTAACATTTTAAGGGGGTTTTCACTTTATGGAGAAAATTGTGAGGTACGAATATTGGGTGCTCATCGTATGGGTAGAAGGAGTTATCCACAACGAGAATATCATCATATGTAAATGATAGTATGAACAAGAATTCGAATGGGTTTCCGAAGAAAGTCCGTTGGCAACTGTTGAACGAAGTAAAGAGGGGATATCTCCGTCGTATACCATCGTTTTACTTTCATAATACTGTTACCGACCCAAACGAAAGTTGGACAAATTTCAATATCATGACTTTCAAATTATAAGTAATCAAAAATCGCTTCCAGTTTCGGGGAAAAAAACCAAAAACCAAAAAAAAAAGAAAAAGAAAAAACACGCTCTTAATTCGATGTAGATATTATTCGACACGGCGACCGGGACCTTTCGAGTCCGGGGGTAGTTTTGGCGGGGTAGATGATTTATGGGCATCCCCGGAATCAATAGATCTCTTCTACCCGCGTAGCCCATTTGACTTACTGATTGATTTTTTCCTGTTACGATTCCCTCCAGCGAAAACCGCCAGGGCTGAGCTTTATGAATCAAAGCCCGTGCCGCACTGCCACACACAGCTCTTTTTCATATGAGTAACCCACATCGGGGGACCTCGGGGGCGGATTGTGTAAGTAAATCTTTCATTTTGTTCTTCTCTCAAACATGTCAGTGTTTCCATTCACCTCAATACGGTACCCCCAAAATGTTCTGTTTAGCTTCACGTCTGGTAATAATTGGTACCTAAGAGCCGGTTTCACCGAAGTTTTTAATCAACGTTCAATTATCAAAACGAGGGTCTCAGATGTTAAATAAGGATGTCGAGTTTCAGCAACGTCTTTTCAATTGAATCAACGATTAAAAAGAGACAAATCAAAGATTTAGAGCTTAGGAGAGAAATAGGGAAAGTACGTGCGATTTTTGTGGGGATATTGAGGATTTACATCACCTTATTTTCCTTTGCCCACGCTACAACACTTGTAGGTCACATATGATCGACAGAATCTCTGGTATAGTCCAAAGTCCATTTAATTTGGATGTGTAGCTACTTGAAGGTAGAGAAGAAGTGAATAAAATTATCTTCAATTTTTGTGTGACATTCGACGTAAAATTTAAATTTGTAAATAACCTTCTATAACTTACGTATAATATAACGTAAGTATATTTATAACTTAACTTACGTAAGTTATAGAAGGTTATTTACAAATTTAAATTTTACGTTGAATGTCACAAAAAAATTGACATATTGCGTAGGTACTAGTACAAAAATTGTCATATTATGTAGGTACTAGTAAGAAATAGACAAAAAAAGTACTTACATAGGTATTATGTTCTAGGATCCTCTTTGCTGTAAACCACTGGCTGTAATGTTGCCATACCGATACCAATAAAGAAGACAATTTAAAAAAAATTGAATTGATTAGTGACCCATTACTGTATGAAGAGGCCAATAGGTGCTACAGAGGAACCCCGAACGCACTGGTGTTATAATCCTCCCATTTTTTTATCACATCCAATTTGCTACCTCACGTGATTTCGTCATCATAATTTTTGGCGATAAATATCATCCAATTCATCAGTGAGGATGTAAAGGACCAGTGATTTACTCGTGGTACAAGATAAGCAATGTAGCTGCTCATCATCAATTTATACGTCAAGGATAACGTGATTTCAAGGTAGCGCCTGGTCTTATTTAGGTTCAACTCTTCCTTTTGCTTCAAGAGCCCTACAAATTCAAAATGAATAGCTCGAGTCGGTTACGATAGTGTTGTTCAACACATAACACAACTCGACTTTTTTGTTTCCTCTTATGTTTTCCCTGCTCTTTTATAAAAGAATGCGACGATAAATCTTGCCCTCTGCGCCTCCTTCATATATATTTCAAGCCCCTGGAAACACAATGTTGTCTCTCGGTCGGTAGAATAAGACACAGTGTTCTTCCCCTAAGGGAGTTCAAAGGGGGCACCTGTTTCGTGTGAACGCTATTGTACACCTTCCTCCAACCTCGTCAACGTCCAACGGTTCCTGTTGACCTCCGCGATAAGAGGCGCGTTCATTGTATTTTAGGAGACGTTTCTGTAGAACTGAAGGCAAGTTATTGACTCGAGCATCAGATTGTAGCGCGTATATGCCTTTCGATATTTGTACTATTGTATGTGGTTTCCATTTGTGTCCAATTTCGTTTGTTTGGCTAGACATTGTGGCGGTAAGACAGAGAGGTGGCGTTCGCGTCTGAATTAATCTGGACAAAGAAATTAAACTTTTGACTTTTTCTCCTAGCTCCTGAGTAGCTACGGATATTTCATACCGAATTTAAGACTCCCACCTTTATTGGTTATCGAGTAATAAAATGGGTTGTAGGCGACCAAAATGGACTGGACATAATCTGGAATCGGTATTTTATAGCCACGAGTAGTGACAAATAAAGAACAACTTTGCAAATGATTTTTAATGAAAACAAAGCAGTTCAATAGCAAATTTTAATTGTTGTTTTATCATATTTTCAAGATAATATATAAATTACCAGTACAATACTTGAGCAATAATATATGGTAGTAATATAACGAATAAAAACATTCTTGCAGACTGAGTGAAATATCAAGGGACTATCAATTACTGAGTAAAAAGATACTTTCTGCTCAATACAAAATCAGGTAATTTCACAGTAGGTATAATACACCTACTACAAAGTATCCTTTGTCACAAGGGTTTTTTTTTTTTTTTAATTAATAGTAACTTTATTGTGTTAGACACTATTTAGTGTGATTACATAGATATATAATAACAAAAATCACATGGTACATGAGGCAGTAGTCCTCACCCAATGGTGGGCTAAAGCAATAACTTAAATTGTTATGTGCAAACCTTACAGCACCGAATTTGTGTGTGATGATGTCAACAATAAGTAACAATGAAATTAATATAAATATTAAGATTGATAGGTATGAAGAGGAATGATTTGATTAGTTACGGAACTTGCGAGCCGCTCAGGTAAGTCTACTGGGGTGGTGTGTGAAGATTTTTGAGATCACTATGCCATTTTCGCTTGAGCCTGCGTTGATTTCTTGGTATTCGAATTTCTTCGGCGATCGTAGCCACTAGTTGGTTCTGATGGTGGTACATGCGGTTGGCAATATCGTTGTAGGCTATAGACAAGATGTCGGTGACAATTGGTATGTTCAAATCCGAATGTAGGTTTGAGTTCCGTACAAACCAGGGGGCATTCGTTAGCAGGCGTAAAATTCGGCTTTGGAGCGCTTGCAGCCTTTTAATTTGAGTATTGGATGCAGAACACTATATTTCACAGGCGTACTGCCAGATTGGCCGAAGTAAGGTGAGGTATAGGAAGCGCTTGATGTGGAGGGAAATGACTTCGCTCGTTAACAGGTATTTCAACTTTGTTATTTTCCCACGAATATTGCCAACGATTGTACTGATGTGGGATATCCAACATAATCTGCAGTCCAGAGTGACTCCAAGATACCTGACGCTATCTACCTGTTCGGGAGTATCAAGGGAGGAATCAAAAAATTCCTGTTGTATGTGAAACATACCATGGTTGTCTTAGAGGCGTTCATTAGTACGAGTAGTTTCCATTTCAGTGTCCATTAGGAAAGTGCATCTGTGTACTCTTGTAGTATCTCATGGGCACTCTCTCCTGTGGGCCTTCGTACCAGGACGGCTTGGTCATCCGCAAAGTGAGCTGTGAAAACTGAAGGATTACTTGGGTAGTCGTGGGTGTAGAAAATGTACAATAATCGACCCAGTATGCTTCCTTGCGGGACTCCTGCCTGGATACTGTATGATTTGGAGATGGCTGATTAATATTTAACTGCGTAAGTTCTTTTGTGAAGATATGATTGAATTATTCTATAGGTAGTAAGTGTCGGGTAGCAGTGGTTTAAGTTTCACAAGTAGACCTTTGTGCCATACTCGGTCGAAGGTTTTCTCTGTATCCAGGAAGAGCCCCAAACAAACTCCCTTGTTTCATAGGTTACGAGGATTTCATCTACCACTCTATGTAGCTGCAGTGGGTTGATGAAGAAAAGTGGCTTGACCAGTCCTTCACGGTTCTCTGCTCTCATCCGAAAACAAGATGAGGTATCGCAATTCTGACTTTACCATCGTGTTCAACGTTGAAAAATCTAAAAACTGATGTGCTACTCGGCAAAGAAGGAGACAACATTTTTATTTAAAAAAAAAAGTAAAATGAAGACATTTTACATAAAACCAGTTATTTCTTCGAAAATTTACTCTTATAGACATTGTGGATGATTGTGGATTTGTTACTTGCGGGTGGTTTCCATTGAATGAGGGTTCGAACGACAAGTTGTTTCCGTGTCGTATCACAACCACCTGATCCGCACACGTCAGTAGAACATGACAGCAGAGCGCGAGGCTCAAAATACACCTCGCGTCACAGTTCATCCGCGTCTCTTGTTATACGCGGAACGGATTAATCATTCCAAACCGCCCCTTTCACTCCCACGAAGCTTTTTAAACACGACTGTTTTAACAGCGCTTGTTCTCTCCAAGATCTTCTAATGCAGCCGCGTTGTCGATACTCCGCGGTAACAAATGATAACTCGTTTCCTCGCCTTGGAATGAATCATGACGGGGTTTTCGGCGGTCATTGTGCCGCCGCGGCGACCTTTTGTTCCGCCGATGAATGGTCAGAGCTGGCAGCGAGATTCGTTTGGTTTCTGAAACTGTAGATGCACTGAATCGCCCAAAACCCTCACGCTAACAATAGATTTACAGTCTTGAACGTCCTGTACTCAAAACTAATAGGAAATTAACCACCCTACAACGGAACTTTTTGCCGTTATCGAGGTGGAAATTTACATCAAACATTCTATCTTTCGACTTTTACCATAAGCAGAGGTTGTTCTTCTACTAAGAAACACCTTTCATGATTCATCGTCTTTTATCCCAACAAATTTTATATTTTGGATACAGAATTATTATGTACAATACGGTTATATATAATGGACATATATATGAATGTACCTCTCACTCAATTTCCCAATGAAGAATTTAGATCCAATGTTTTGTAAAATGGCTAAAATGGCTAGATCTTGAATGTCCAGTTACTGCTAATAAAATGCATGGATACTTCTTCTATTGCGTTCGAGACAATTAGAATTCGTAATATTCCTCAGTGGTAAGCTAAAGTGGAAAGCAACAGTCCCCCTGCTATAAACATGGCATCCTTGCTAGCAACAGTCCTCCTGCTATAAACATTGTCCTCCTGCTATAAACATTGTCCTCCTGCTATAAACATGGCTGGAGCAAGACCATGATGGTGAATTTTGTTAAATCACTGCACTTGCACGGTGTTGCTCTGCTACTAGGGTATGAGGTCATGGATGTGTCGAGGACGTCTCAAACGGCGATTGTCTGGGGGAAGAAACCCTTCTTTTACTAGCGTGTTAAACTGCTGCTAATTTCGTTCGAGGAGGGTTTTGGTAAATTGTGCGAGATTGGCGTCTGGAATCTATTTGGACATCCTGATGAATTGTATAGCATCGCACGTAGGGTGGAGCTGCAATTACGTAACGTTGGAGAGTGGCCTTTCGTTGTTGCCCAATTCTTCTAAATTGAAATTTGGAGCATGTCCCCCATATAGGGCGAGCGTCCAAATTGGGCGGATCAGGCTCTTGTAGACGATAATTTTGTTAGAAATGGATACGTATGGGCTGTGGAGTAATGATTTGAGGGATTTTGTCCGGGATTTTAATTTTTTAAATAATTCACTGATATGATCCTGGTACATGTCATATATTGAGCCTCCTGTCAAGCACCACTCTCAGGTATTTGTGGGCTGTTGAATTGGGGATGGTAAGACCTTTGTAGCTCAGTAGAGCCACTTGGCGCACCATTGTCCTAAAGACTCAAGATGAGTCCGTAATTGTCTAGTAGCATTCTTGTACTCTCCACTACTCACTGCAAGTAGCAGATCGTCGGCGTACGGAGCTTAGAATTCGGGTGAAGAAGGAAGTGGAATGTCCAGGCCATACGTGGAGTATAAGTACGGCCCCCACACACTCCCCTGTGTAACACCTGCCTGTATCGGCCGGGACGATGAGTGCTAATTTTGAACAGTTACCACGAATGATCTGTCCTCTAGATAGCTTCCAAGGAGATTGTACAAATTGTTGGAAATACAACTTCTCATTTTATACATCAAACCCTTATGCCAGACTCTATCAAACGCTTGCTCCACTTGGAAGTAAGCTACTCGACAGAATTCCTTTTTGTGGAAGGAGTTTTTCAGGAAGGCCGTAAAACGTTGGAGCTGGAGCTGTAGAAAATGAAAACCCCTGAATCTAAACAGCTGGTTTGGTAAGTGTTGCTCCGTGTGTCGTGGGGAATCTACCTTACGTTCGTGTAATATCTACACCGTGTTCTGGTCAGCTAAAGAATCAATTTACTATAGGATAATTTGTTCATCAAGAGCTTCAAGTGGTGGCTCAAGGTGATGAGAGATCGTAGTAAAATTAGCTCGATACAATATCCTTGTGTCTCCAATAAGTACACGAAATAAGTAGAATACTTTGTGATCAACCGAGATGGTGATCAGGTGATGGGGGATTGTTATGGAAAGAAACAGTACTTAACCAGTTACTTACTAGGTAACAATAAATTTTTGAGATGAAAACAGATGAAACCACACATTTTTTGGTTGATCACAATTGGTCGATTATTGCCAATGAATCATTTTTGGTACTCTTACTGCATTAAATTTTGACGAGCCTTCATATTTCCTTGCGGTAGGAACACAATTGCACTGCCTATCAAATTTCGCATCATTCGAGCTATCGCAGTTTCGCCATTGAGAGTAAGTTGCAGTTTCAACTGGACACAGAAGCGCTTATGAATATCTGTTCGAGCAAACCTCACAAGTTGTTTCCGTACTGAACCGGATGCTCAAGTCACGAGGAAAATCAGATCGTTCGACGCGGTCTGGATCGATCAAGCGGAGCGTTCGGAAGGACGCCAGCTGGCGACCGGAAGCCCGGAAGAGCTTCAAAAACATCCCGGAGGGTCGTCCAGGAGCTGGTAGAAACTCGTTGGACGAACAGAAACTGGAGCAGGGAACCCTCCGACACAAAAGCGAAGTGACAAGAACAGTTTGAGTTTGGTCAGTGCAGTTGTCATTTGTAAAAGGCTTTCAAACAACCGCAGCACGTCAACTGTAGCCAGATAGAGCGGGTCGGGCTGTGCAGGGCAGAATCATGAGAGAACTCTCTTGGAAACTGCCATCTGCCTCTAATTACACGGACTACCGGGTTTTATCGAGTGGAAAACTATTTCGGGGGAGGCACCGTCCTTCGAGGTTTCCGCCGTCCTCATTTCCGTCAGTTCTGGCGTTAGTGCCTCTTTCGCGAGGCTATTTTTTATGAACACGTCAGTGGTGGTTCAAATTGTAGAGGTTCTCGATTGAACATTAGCCTAGTACTTAAATATTAGGAAACATAGATAGGAACAGGTATGCAGAATCAGCTTTACCTACTTCGTTTTATTAAGAAACTTTGCTCTTTAACCAGGTGAACTTGATGATATGGTATTTCTTGAAACCCTCACGCAACAGCTACACTTGCATAAAACCATCCTCAGTATATTTGAGTTGTCCATTTTTAACCTTTCGTGGACCAGGTGGGGGTCTACGGCTACCCCAGGCGCACCATTTTTGTTCTGCGCAAGAGTAACTTGAAAAAAAAAATAGTTTTTCATTGGGGCGGAGATGAGAAGGCAAGAGAAAGATGAAGAAGATAGAATAGTAGCTGATTTTGTTCTCAGTTATTCACAGTAGGGAATTTGTAATAAGATAGAATTTTACCTACCTACCTAGCCCTAGTGTTTCATAAGTTTTTCAATGTTTATTTTTTGTGTTCAAGTTTAAAACGTTTCCAATACACTTACTCGTACATTGGTATATTGGGGCAAACTTCTAAATTATTTTATTTTTCGAGTTCATGTTTATAAACATTATAATATATTTGGTTATCATTGAAAATTAAAACAAAAAATCGTTTTAAAAAGAAAATGGAGTTATCCACTATTGATTCTGAAGGTCTCATATCTCATTTTATATTAGAATTTAAATATTGGAATAACGAGATTCGTAACCGTATTGGGGTTTTGACAGCTTTTAATTCCTTAACCCTGATGTTAGACGAGAGAGATGCACCAATTTTTATATGGACAGGATATTGTTAGATAACATTCAGGTAGAATGCTCCTATCATGATATACGCTAATTTGTAGAGTCTCGTAGTTTGAGAGAAAAACAAGAGTCGATGGTCGATGGTATTTGACTCTCACTAAAATACCCACTCCAGTTGATGAAATGATAATCACAATTTTATATCGAGAATTGAGGGTAATAGGAAGAAAATGAGAACCCAACGGTTGGTACACAACTTCTGTGGTAAGAAAAACAATTCAAACAATGCGTGTTTTTTTCCTGCTTTAAAGTTTATTACGAGTATTTCACTGAAATTACTAAACTTTTACAATATCACGTTCGTCCTAATTCTCATTATAACTCGGCAAAACTTCCTACATCTCAAGAAACCACTGCGGCTTTTTGGAACTTCGGGTGAAAAATTTATTTTTATTTGGAAAAGAAAGGGGAAATAAAAAATAAAAATAAACTCGAAAAGTCCAGTAAAGAGAGAGAGAGAGAAGTTGGGTTGGTGGCAAAGAGTTCGGTGGCGACCATCGGAGTGCGATTCGTAGTTACATTTTGAGTCGTTAGAGCTCGCTAACGGCGAAAGGGGGAAGTCTGGTAATCCAGGGGAATAGGAGCCTTTGGTTGGAGTTTGTTCCAGTGGGGGTTAATGAGAGACGAGAAATCCGAGACTATTGTAGGCGAAGTCTACGTAAACAACACCGACGTCTCCTCCAGGGTTGAAATTTATACGTAAAATATGGAGACCCATTAGGCCCGAAACGGGTTCCCAACTTCAGCAATGGGAGCGTCGAAGAAGAGCCGTTCTTGGAGTTGGAAAGACTCTTCTGATAATAGTCGATAATGAACTTGGTAGACGGTTGGAAATGGGGAGATTTCGCCGTTTGAAATAAAAGCGGAATCGAACGTTTGCGCAGCTGCGACTCGAAAGGGAAGCTGCTCAAAGATGGGTAATGTGTACTTGGTCTTTATGTTGGTATATACATTGTTTTTGTTTTTCATTGCAACGTTAGAGCACTAAAATGACTCTTTCAAGTTCCCTAAGATTATTAGAATCGCCAAAGTTTGGAGAATTTCCAGTGATTCCGAGAATAGTAGTGACACACAAATGGGTCATTACATTCGATAGTCATTCCCGAGTGATCTATTTTAACAACACTGAGGTAAGTACATCTGGATTGAATATTTGAGCATGGTAAAATGTTGGTAAAATATGGTAAAATATGGCAATGTTGGCCGAATGGATTGCAACGTCGACAACAACCCTGAGTTCGATTCCCGGGAGTGACTGTGAAGTAACCGGAAAGTTGGGAGCAGAACGCTACATTGAACATTTCTTAATTGTATGTCAACAAAAACGTTACCTTTAAGTGTAAGACTGCGGTGACGAACATACTGCAATATTGCATACCGTGATTCGTACACCTTGGGAACCGCAGTTATACATTACGATTCATGAACGTGTAACCGACTGATGTCTCGAATAATCTCTTCAACCCTCGCATAAATCACCACGTCCGTCCAACATTCCAATGGGGCGCCCTTGAGCTGAAGGGCGAAACTGTAATTGAATCTATAACTAGCAACAGACCCTCTTCCCAGTGATTACGAACGCAGGTCAGGTCGAACAGACTTTATATTGAATTAAACTTTAGCCATTAAAATTACATTTCGTTCATCTAGATGTAGACTAGGAGTTTCAGCGAAGTTTGTTTCTTGGGATATTAGATGCACGCTGAGGGGAAATTAATGCCTTGTCGCCAAGTTATGCCGAGGGCAATACGGAGTCATCAGCTCCCAAAGCTCCACGTACTGAGAAGGATTACTTAGTACTTAATACGGTCATTTAGTAAGTAAGTGAGATAAGTGCGTGCAGGAAACCTTGATGACACAATTTCAGGAAACGGAGAGTCCCAACCAGATGAGACTATCGGTTGCGAGGGGGTCGTGGCTCGTTGAACAGGATTTACTCGTCTTTGATGAATTGGAGGAAATAGCTCACTTTGAAGGCGACTATCTGAGGCACGCACAACCCCTTGGACGAATGGGAGCGTGAATTTGTCGAGGATACTCGAATGGGTCGACTGGCGCTTATAATTACTTTGAAATGATTTGGCGAAGATGAAAACCGCACGTCAGACCAATTCGCTTCCGGGCCAATAATACTCGTAATTGAGTCGGACAAATATGCCATTTTTCCTCCCTTTCCGGACAAATATGCCATTTCTGGGCTTTTAACGACAAATGAAGATGCGAAAATTGTGACATTAATTCTGCTTGTCTGTTTCCTGTCTTCTTCCCACAACCCACCTTTCACCCTCAGTCACCCCTGTTTCACCGAATATGTTTCCTCTGTTGCACCTGCTTTTGAGAATTAGATGATACAGGTAGCAGTGGTAGTGATGAGTACTTAGTGGTGGTACAACAGTAAAGTAATGAGCCATTTCTGGCTGGCTGATACGAATGCAATGCGTAATCATCTAGGTACAGTGAAGTTATGCTCCAATTCAGGCGTGATCATCTGGCAAAAAGCTCCCGCAATAAATGCAAATTTTTCTTGTTAAGAACCATTATAATTGGTGTGGAAGAAACTGGGGAAACTGCAGAACGTAAAACCCACGATTTTCGACCAAATTTGCGAATAACTCGAGAACCGATGGGAAAAGTGACATTAGTGTGGTACACTCATTCGAAAGCCCATTACATTTCCTATCGATCCTAAATCAGACGCAACTCTACGACAATTTTTCTGACCACCGTTCAACTTTGATGTTTTCGGAAATTAGTAGATGTGGAATTTATTTACGTATTTTGGTTTATTATCTTCGATAATGAACCATTGGAATCGCCTAAAGAAAAATATTTTTTAACCCCCCCTCAAAATTTTTTGGTTTACGTTTCAAGATACGTAGATTCAGAAAATCGAATAAAAAAAAAACTCTGCAAATTCTTGACACAACGGTTCATTATCTTCTTTGTACAGATCACCCTTCTGCATAGATCACTAGGTCTAAATGTCTAGATCCTAAATGTTAGATTAATTATTATTATGAATCATCACTAATTATTAATAATTTTATCAAATAGGTACCTAGTGAAAATTATAATTTATTGTTAGGTATTAATAATTTGTATTTTTTATTAATAATAATAATTATTAATTAAGTATGATTAATTAATACGATATCCGGCTGTTGAAATCGCCTGGGTTGCTTTGTGCAGAACCTGAATGATAGAGATGATGAATTAATTACAAATGAAATGTACCGATGTAATTCTGGGGTTTTTAATACTACGTCGGCAATAATTTTCCTATAAAAGAAGTACCTACCAACAAACATTTGAATTTACCTTCATTTCCGTAGCATGAAACGTACCTCAGAACAAAAAACTCGACATCATTAAAACCAAATGATGTTCCAAACAGCTCGTTAGTGTGAAAATTGACCTGTATTTCAACCGTTTGGTTCACGATCGTGTTGACAGGCCCAACCTGTTTAAGGGAGACACAATTTATTTTTAAATGTATTTAACGAAGGAAGTGTTGAGTTAAGCAACTTTTGTATGAAGAAACAATTTTTTTATGATGGAAATAGGAATTGTTAAAAAATACTTAACTCGACGGTAATTTGATATTTTATATAATGGAACTGTTGAGAGTACAAGTAGATTCAAGATTACGATCCGTATTTACATAATGCTTATTAATATTAGTAAAGAAGAAATGGAGGTTCAAAATATTTGGCTCCCCTTGACCCCTCTGACGCCATCCATTCCTGCCGGTCCACGTACGTCATCCATTCCTGCCGGTCCACGTACGTCATCCATTCCTGCCGGTCCACGAACGTCATATCCTGTGAGGTGTTCTTGCCGGCCACTTGTCTGACGTCATCCACCCCCTGCCGGTCCACGTACGTCATATCCTGTGAGGTGTTCTTGCCGGCCACTTGTCTGACGTCATCCACCTCCTGCCGGTCCACGTACGTCATCATATCCTGTTAGGTGTTCTTGTCGGCCACTTGTCTGACGTCATCCACCCCCTGTCGGCCCACGTATGTCATATCCAGTGAGGTGTTCTTGCCGGCCACTTGTCTGACGTCATCCATCCCCTGCCGGTCCACGTAAGTCATATCCTGTGAGGTCTCCTTGCCGGCCACTTGTCTGACGTCATCCACCCCCTTGCCGGTCCACGAACGTCATATCCTGTGAGGTGTTCTTGGCGGCACCTGTTTGACGTCATATCTTTTGACGTAGTTGGTCGCTTGTGTTGCGACGTCATATTATCTGAGAGGCCCGTGGACGAGGTGAATTAAGGAGACAAAATAGACTTCATATCGAATCGAGGTGTTTATTTGAATTCTTCTTCTTAGATGATTTGGCTTCAGACATAACAGTTATAGCCATTGGATTCGTGATTCAAAGCAACCATAAAGTGGGTACAGCTTTCGTACGAGTACGCAACCACGAGGGACATTTTATGTCTTTGCGCCCCCTCCCACACCCACACCACGCACCATGTATCTCGTACTTCATTGTTGTAGAAATCGTACCTGTGTGTAAACAGTTTTTTAAACAAATGTTGAGCCTGTCAACACGATCGTGAATCAAACGGTTGAAATACAGGTCAATTTTCATACTAACGAGCTGTTTGGAACATCATATGGTTTTAGTGACGTCGAGTTTTTTGTTCTGAGGTACGTTTCGTGCTACGAAAATGAAGGTACTCGTAATTACCTGAAAAATAGAAGGCTGCATTGAGCTACAGAGTTACTGGTTAGTCAGTTATGTCCGTGAAATCCTTTAGGAGCGTAGGGCAGAAAAATAATCCCTTCAGTCCGATTCCCCTCTTCCTTCTAACTGCGTTCATGCTCTTCCAGGGGTGATGTCCTAATCCAGCAGGGTGTGTGTGTTGTCCCTCAGGACTCTTCTTCAAGCAATGAGTCAGCAATGAGCGCAATTTATGGGTTTGGATGTTCATATCCATACACCCCAACCGGTTCGATAAGCGACGTGTATAGCAGCTTCTCGTTTGCCAGATCCGGCTACTTTTGGGATTCAACATTGACCAAATCTGGTTAATTACGCGGTTGATGATTGACCTCCAGGTAAGTTGGCGGTCCAAAATTAGTCTCAGATACCGCTCTGTAGAATGTGAATGTTACAGTAATGCGGATAACGGTGTTTGCAACATTTGAATAATGTGGATATTCTCGATTTTTAGTAGGTTCTGGGATCGTTAGCATGCAATGGCTACCCTAATAATTTCAGCGAGCGAAGGAATTTCTTACGTTGTTTCATCTTCACTGGTCCGTATGATGATAAATCCGTTTTGAATGCTCGAGCGGCAAGTACCCTGTGAACATTAATTATTATAATGTTCACATTTCACCGGAGTATCCGGAGAATATTTGACGGTGCAATTAGTAACATCAAAAGCCCCTTTGATTGTCAAGCATCGATCGTTCTCGTCTGCTCGTCTGGAGCCCGCTCTCCCCTTCGGTCGGGTTGAAGCATTGAATCATAGTAAGGAGGATGAAAGGCGCACTGAGTCGAGAATTTCGAGCTATGAAACATTAATGAAATCAACCTCGCGTAAGTGACGGTAAAGGGCTGGTTCTATAATTATGCGGCTGAGCTCGCTGGGTTCATATTGAGTTTCTCCGATGGAGGGATGCCGAACGATTTTCACCCTTAAAAACTCTACACAGTTCAATCGAGTGTACTTCAAGTGTCATGATATCACGCAATTCAGTGAACGCAGTGCTATAGAAGGTTGACATGAGGCCGATCTAGCAAAACTAGTCAATGATAATTATTGTTTCACATTAGCCCAGCAATTTCCTTCCTCTTTTTTCATGTCCCGAGGGTAAACAGGACTAAAGGCTCATTTCTAGACAAAATCATCATAAACTGATGTTCTGCAGATTCATACTGATGAAAAATGAATAAATTATTACCGAATAAACGAAATAATTTTTCAATTAAAAAAATATATGAATAATCTCAAAAACATTCAGGTTTAATTCGGATCTCTGGGTTTTAACTATGTAGGTACGAGTAAATGTCCCTCGCGCACTAGGTATATGTAACTAAACCCTTTATCATCTAAGGATACCTTAGAGGGGAGCAGGAACACAACTCGAAGTAGATCGATCAATGGAACAATTGGCTCTGACTGTAATCTCAGTTCAACCGAGTGTATTACATTACATGTAATTACATGTAAGCCATTACATGAGAATATGAATATTGGGGTACCCAATTACTGGAATTCCAACAAAACGGGGATCCCCTGGGGCTCAAACCAGGAATCATCATCATTTGAAGCCAATTTTCATAGTTGGGAACAGCTGATGGCGTTTGTTCTCAAATCGTTGTAGTCTCTATAAATCGCTAGGTACCTATTGCTAACGTACGGACGAATACCTCTGAACAACACAATAGTAATTATTATAAATGATAATTATTTTCCTCATAATTTGTATAAATCCAAATATTTTAGGTCGGCCAAGAATGCAGTTGGAGAACTGGAGTGACCTTTCCTGAGCTAGTCACCGACTACCCCCAATCACTCAGTGATGACCATCTGGTCACACAATATTTCAGCTCATTCCTCCAAATTATGAAAAATTGGTTATCTCGGTCGATTCCAATGGTTCTTCGTTGAAAATGACAAACTGAAAACATCAAAATGAAGGACTGATTCGGAAGGCCCCATAACGGACTGAATCCAATAATTATTTCAGTTGATTCATTCTCAAAAAAATCGTAGTAGTTACACGATACTTGTTATCTGAGGCAATAGGATTAATTTTTTAACGATATGTACCAACGTCCATTGGTGCTGATCTTGTCACTAGTGGTACCATCACTGTATAGCAAGCTCCGGTACAACTGAGCGCTAATTGACTCGGCAGGTTGGCCGGTGAATTGGAACGAACTTTAGTGAATCACTCTGCATTTACCTCCGAGAGAGAAATGTAATAGCTGGATGAAAGTCAATACCGAACCTGATTGGCAATCGAATACTCAAACCCGCGAAACTGTTTTTAAAGGGGTTTGTAAGAGTTGTTTTTATTTTTATTTGCTCCGAAACACCGAAGTTTTTCGCACGGAAAAACGGAGCGCCGAACTGCCTACTCGGCCCTTCACAACGGCCCTTCACCGCACAAATGCCGGCAGTTTACGGAAGCGAAACAACGCTCCATTGACTCGTCTAATTATACAGTTGAGAACATTTTAGCGAGAGCAAAGAGGGGCGTTCCTGTGAAAAACAGAGGAATGAGGGGGAGGAAAAACGCTGCGAATGATTCGAGAATGGTTTATTATTTTCTCTATGGATCACCCTTTTTGTCTAGATCACGATTGATAATAACTGCAGTAATAATGAGAAATGTTTACAATTATCAATAAATTATGAATAAAATATTTAAGCTATTTAGTTATACATCACTTATTTGTACTAATATATTCGTATTTTCCAATTAAACCTTTTTCACATCAAATCAAAATTTAGTCAGGAAAATGATTCGAAAAGAAAATTAACGTGAAGTAGGCATGAATCGGCAGTATACCGGAGGTATCTTTACTCACATTAGCATTACGTGTCAATAATTTTTGTATAAAATCAATATATTCCCTGGGGCGGGGAATATTGAACGTAACCGCCTCAAATAACCCAATACTTTCCTGTACCTCAATACCAGATTAACCTATTACCAGTAAAATCCTATGACTGGAATACCTGTTTTGAGAACTTGGAAGAAAGGCCTTTAGGCCAATAGGCTTTTCCTCAACAGCTTGCTTAATTTTGTAATATTTCAAGTATAACTCGTTCATGTATAACGATATTATCGTACATCACGTTTGTAAAAATCAATTTCTGCAGCTTCGGGGTTCGAACCCATGAGAGTAGGCTGGAACCCAATTGAACACAAGATTAAATTCTTATTCCTAAAACCAATATCTTATAGAGAATACATTCTTTATAAGATATTGGTTTTTAGGAATAAGAGTAAGACATGTCTAATTAGATGAGAAATTACTATACTTAGGGTAATACGTAGGGTTTTACTGGCATCTACCTAAATCGGCAAAAAATTACATCAATAAGTATCTACCATCAATATCAGTTTTGATTTCGTGGACAAAAAAGTATCTCAGAACAAGGCACTTGATATTGCAAAATCATGCGTGGTTTGAACCAGATATTTCCCCGTGTGAAAATTGAACTGAAGTTTTTCCGTCGGATTCACGCTCCTGTTCTACTTTTCAACGTTCATTTGTCGAACAGGTGGTCTTGAAAAATACACTTTATCTTTATTAAATAAAGATAAATTTTCTTGTTTTAAATTGTCTGAGACGCCGAGACGCCGTGTTTTGAAAATTGCATACCATATTTTGATGCCCTCCCTATTGACAGGGGATTAAGTCAATTTTCAAGGACCATCTGCGGCTCGATTGGACCATCGGCATGCCGAATTTTGAATTTCCCGGTGGGTATACAAGTCCATGTCCTTGATAATGTAACATGTTTATAAGTCCATGAGGGAATCTCGAATGGAGGAGTCATGTGGTGGTGGGGGTAGCGGTTGTAAAACCGAAAATTGCAAAACGATTGCGGGAGGAATCGCTCCGAACCTCGTCTGACTATTGTGCGGCAACGAGAGTGTTGGCCGCAGCTATTGTACGGCACAACGACTCATAACACACAAACTTGACTCTCCATCTGGTCCGACAGTTGGAATTATTCAAACCGCATGAAACCCAGAAGTGCCGCCTGCCGTTTTCATTCTCGCGGAAGCTTCCGTACCGGTCTTTTCAACCGTAAGAGGAATTTGAAGTTATCGTTTGGACCGTCAACTTGTCAATCATACGACAGACGCCATATTCGCCATGCGAAAAACAATAGATTGAATCTGTGCTCGTAACACTATAATATAGTAACACTATGATATTATCATCCCAAAACCCATACAAACTATTTTTTCTGAGAACACACAACAAAATAATTTTCATGAGCAAAAGCAATCAATCAAAGTGAAGGATAAAAACTCAATTTTCGGTTGAATTATCAATAATACAAAACAGAAGGAAAGTGGGTGAGAAATCGAAGATAAAAACCAAGATAATAATGTATGTGATGAAACTATTTTGTGTGCAATACAGACTGCGTGCAGTCCTTCGTCACATCAACTTATAGGCGTGCATCAAAATCAAGACTGTACTAATATCAGATATTAGCTACAGATTCTGTAGCTGTCCGACGATCTCCCAAGTGAGTACAACTAAATACCTCGGTATTGTAATAGATCAGTGCTTAGACTGGGCACCCCACCTAGAAATGTTGAAGGGCAAACTTAGGAAGCTTATCCATATAGGCCGCGAAGTGAGAAATTTTGCTTCAACTAACGTGAAGAAGCAACTATACCACGCACTTATACAAGCCACACTGATATATGGTATAGTTTCTTGGGGAGATGCAGAGTAAATTCAATATTTGTGATGCAAGAATTACTATTAAAAATATTATTAAACAGTGGATTCAGGATGGTCTTAAAGGGATTTTGGTATGAAAATTTTTCGAAAATTCGAGTTCTGAAAATTTTGGACCGAGAACAATAGCTACATTTTCTTCGAAAATTCGCTAAAAAGGTAGAAGGTATCCAACAGAACAACTTAATAAAGAATTTCAAGTGTTGAATTTACAAGATTTATCTGATAAAACTCTAACGATCTACTTGCATACAATGCACTTGGAAGTGAGGATAAAAAAGAGTGACATAAACACTAGGAGCGTTAGCAGGGTCACATTGTTAATGCCCCGAATGTATACGTCGGCAGCACAGAGGTTTTATTTAGTTTCGGGAGTATTTATCTATAATAATCTACCAGACAACTTAAAAGCAGCAAATAACTGAAGTACTTTCAAGAAGCTCGTCAAGCTTCATTTTATACAAAAACTTGAGGGGAACACATAATTTATATTTATTTTAGTATAATGTATGAATTAAGGTAGAGTTGCACACTGAATAACATAAGTAATTGGAAAAATTGTATCAATTTCATAACAAAATAAGACGCTTCTGTTCCCAGCGCGAGTATATAGCTACTCATCGGGAATATGTCGCAATCAGGTATGAACAATGTAATTTTATTCTTATCTTGAACATGTCTGTGTACAATAAATGCGATTATGTACCTACCTATATTGAAAAAATAAAATATAGGTATGTATCTTGAAGAAGTGGTATCGTCAGTATGAGGTGATCAAGACGATCATATCTTACTTCATGCTTGAGCTTAGGTACTTTTTCTTGGAGTGCCGTATTGGTTCAAATACGATCTAACGATCGTACCTACTCCTGAAATCCAATTAATAGCAATTGTTTCCTGCCTCCTTGTATGTGATCCATGCATTCTGGGAGCAGCACTCCTAAAGATTACTAAAGGAATGCACGAGCTCTACCGACCGAAGATTGCCTTCCCCTGCAATATCAGACGGCTCAACGTTCAAAATTCACGTTTGTTTATCGTATCCGAGCGTATGAAGTCCCCCCCCCCCCCTGCAACTTGCATTATGTGGAATTTAGCGTTACATATAATGCTCGTTTTGAGGGGCCACTCCTTACGCTCAGATATGTTAAACAAACGTATTTACATAGTGCGATTAAGATAAACCTTCTAGTGTTCAACTTGCTGAAGGATTCAGTCGTGTGCTTCTTCTGCTAGCTCATCTGTTATTCAGAAAATTGAAGAGACAATTACTGAGCTAGTTAACGGTTACGTTTTGTCCATTCCTCCTTAACTTACCTAGCCGTCGGGTATTTGTGGGGTCGTAGGAGGTTTAGTGACGTAAATAATAGAATAAAACCTTCGTTCTGAGCTTTCGGCTTTATTAGGCCATCTTCAGGGATTATGAGTAGACTGTTTATTCTCGTTCCAATCTCTACTTACGGTCCACTTGTTAGGTTTAGGCCGAAAGCTTGGAACGAAGGGTTTTTCTATTTTAAATGTCATTGAACCTCCTACAGCTCCACAAATACCCGGTGAACTAGTTACGAGTACTAACTACCCTCCTTCACACGGAGATAACCCCTGGTGTCCTTCTCGAAAGAAAACAAACTCCACTTATTCATTACCTTGTAACAGTCCCTATGTTGCCATGGAAACAACGTTGTTATAGAGACGACGCTATGCGCTTCTTTCCGCCATTGAACTTTCCGCCATTGAACTTTCCGCCATTGAACTTCCCGATTTGTAACATTTTCCGATTTGTGATTTTTCCTATTGTCCTTTCTGATTAAAACAAGTTTACCTAATTGCTTTTAGTACGCGTACTTACTTATTGCGAACTACTCCAATCTTTGTTAAGCACCGGAGCCGCGAAAACCTATAGTTGAGGGACTCACAACGATATAAGCTGCGTTCACATGGATGCGTAACATGCGTAGTGCGTAACGCCGCCTGATTGGCTGGATCAAGGGTATCAAATGGGGGGACCACTTCCTCAGGTCGACTTTTGGAACGGACTATCATCATCCTAATTTTTTTTAAAATTAGGTATAAATCTTACGCATGACACGAGTGCGCAATACCTTCTAAGCTGGGCGGGAATGCAAGGCTGCGCAGTAAAGGACTGCGCACTTGTGCTTTTTACGCATACATGTGAACGTTCTGCACATCCTGCAGTCCCCACTACTACTCCACGAGTCTCCACTACTTTTTACGCACTACGCAGGTTACGAATCCATGTGAACGCAGCTTTAGACATAAGGACATCTACACAAGAAGTAATAAAGCGTCCTGGAAATATTTGTAGCTTTTTCGTCAAGTTTTAGAAGTTCACAATCGACTTCTGAGGTGAGAAAATCGGCAGCGTTTAGTGTGCGGTTGTCCTCTTCCGACCACCGATCGAAACTTCTTGAACGTATCCGTCTCGCAACTGAGGGACCCTACAAAACAACCAAGAAAAACGGGAGATTATGGGAAGGCAAGCATTCGGCCGAACGAGACCGACGAGACGCGGGTCGGTTCCCGAGCAGGATCGTGTACCAAACATTAACATCTCCAATCATCTCCCATCACGCCGCTCCGGTGCTGACCAGATTGCGATCGATGACTACATCCACGTCGAAGGGCTTATCGAGACAAAAATAAGAGAAAATCCCCTTTGGAACTGAAGGTGGAGAGGGGCGAGGCGATACCAAAAAAAAAATTACTTTTGTATAAAGAAAAAAATGTTTCATCGTAATCAGATCTTCACGGCTGCGGCTCTTCGCTGATAAGTCACAGTGATAACAGGTGGGGCTCATCCGTTACGAATATTAAATTACAAGTTCGGAGCGTGATCGGCCTTTTTGCCTCCCCGTGACTTTCAATAAGCTAAAATTGTCGAATCGTCAGTGTTCACTGTCTGGGAAATTGCGTTACGAGGTGTTAATATTTTATCACGCTCAGTTATATACTGGAGAAGGGATACGAGGTAAAATTGAGAAAGTCCCGGGGTTTTACTCGAAATTCTTACCGTAGTAGTAAATAACGGAGACTGGGAAGTGGCAATGAAGGAAAAGTACGGTTTTCAGTCGGAAACATTGAAATTATGTATTGCTTATTTAAAGAAGAAGCGATAATGCAAAAATAGTCGATTTATTTGGTGATTTTACAGGAAATAACAAGGCAAATAGGTCTAGACCCCCAAGGACCGTCATATTTACTGGATTCCTAGGACCTCGGTGCCGGATTTTAAACCGTTATATGATTTTCGTAACGCTGAATAGATTTTCCAACTAAGATAACTTATCTTAGATAAGTCGACAAGCCTAGTTTCGTACTGAGGAAGGGCTAATTTAAACAACACATGGTTATGTGGTGCAGAGATTATAATAATCTTCCTGAGATACTTTTCGTGTCCTATAGAATGAGGATAAGGAGCAGAAGCCTTCATCCAAGGAGGTAGTAACAATAACGACGACGATTTGTCTTCAACCATGTAGTAAATACATGGTTTCTCCCATTAAGGGAGAAATGTTATTATAAATTGAAGGTACAAATAGAACCGATAAATGTATCAAGTATGTAAGTAGAGGACAAAAAAACAGATTTTGGGAGAAACATCTGATCTTGGATATGTCTGTTAGCTGTAGAAGCCCTCGGCTGATCCTAGACCTATTCTGCATAAGGTGTGAGTCCTAAAGAAGCTATATACAAAATTACATGTTCATAGAGTGAATAGCGTCTAAATTAGCTTTGAAGCCACTCAGCCAATCCTGGGCCAGCGTCATGTTAAAGTCATACCTAAGGGGGCTACATGCCGAATTTCAAGGCCCTACCACCACGCGAATTGCACCAAAAAACGATACAGTTTTTTTAGTCACGCAAATTTGTATCCCGCCAATTTTAGAACGACCCCTAGCCATTTCTAATCTATTTTGTCCAATATTATTCCTTTTGGCATTTCGTTATCTTCGTTAGCTTTAAAATTTAACAACAGGTCGTAACCAACAGATGAAGAAACCATCAGATTTTTAGAGAGTTCGAAAGCAAAGAGTGAGAAAACGTTTGAAACGAGTACTTACTTGAAAAATCGATAATTTGATTTCGATTAATCGACATCAATTACTCAATAAAGATTAGTTAGTCACATCGATTATTAGCTTAAGATTAATTATTTGATGTTACAATCGAGAATTTATTGGAAGATTTCCTACTTCTAATTATGAATGACATAAAAATACAAATGATATCTGAATAGGTTTTTGTTTGTTTCCGTTACCATTATGAAGAGAGATTTGCGCGGTTTGTTGCACATCCAACAAAAAATTCTAATTTTAATAAAGCAACAGAAGAAACTATGATATAGTGAGAATTTGCACACTGATGTCTTGTAGCAGCTATTTCGCTAAAACTTGCAATGCAGAGAATTCACTATTTCTATACAGTTCTTGAACCGTTTTGTATCGCTGATCTGTCCCAATTAACCAACAACTGAGTTCCAATAAGTACATAATATGTTGTTTCTTGTTTTTAAACATTTCAGCATGGAACATTTTAATTGAGCTAACTGGCCGAAAATGTCACGTTTTTGGGAGGCGAAATGTTTTCACGAAAGGTTTTCTTATGATTTTCACGTACAACCAAGCCGTTTCTGGGGAAATAAAACTTCTATAGAAGAAGAAGAAAGAAGTTTATTTTCATTAAAATCAGGAAAAGAAATACATTAATACAAATAAACAATACAGCTTGGTTATGCAACCGTCAGTCGGAAGTACGGGACTTGAAAATTATAGAAATGAAATGAGATACAAAATTCTTCTGCATAAGATAAAAATACGTACATCTTGAAATTATAAGACGGAACTTCTACCGGTGAAAGACACAGGACACCCCATACCTCCACGACAATTGACAGTACCGGACAATCCTCCTCCACTCGTCAGCACTGTCCAGCAGTCCAACCGCATGATCCCTGGAGAGGTCTTGAGCACCAAAAACTTCCAAGCGGAACTGTGAAAGAGCGGGGCACACGCAGAGGAAATGGTGAACGTCCTCCCTTGCGTGGAGATCACAAAGGGGACACTCTTCTGACACCTCAGAGTCAAATGGCTTCCCATTGACATCCAACACCTCCCCACGGACTCTGAACAGCCATCGGATCTAAGGCAAGTGCCGTGTCTAGCTTGAAGCTTGCACATGTTACAGCAGGGTTGAGCTCCCTATACAGGGTGAAGTTCTCTGATGACTGTGCCCTGGCCCACTACTGCCCACGCTTTTCTTGACGAAAGCCCTCCAGAATCTCACTAGCCTCTCGCCTAAGATTCTACCCATCGAATGAGTACAGGGAGTTTGGCACGCCATATTTCTCAGCCCAGGAGATACCCCTCCGAACAATTTTTCTTGCAACTATTTTGGGCAACCGATGGTCTGGCATACTCACTACCTTGGTTAGGCACTTAAAATGAGAATCAAGGGTGAAGGTACCTATGGTATCGAGCTCGGTTTCCAAAAGAATAATATAGTTCGGGGCATAACTGGGCAGACCAAATAGTCGCTTCAACCACAGCATCAGAACCCACTCCACAGTTGGGTACTCGCGGAATCCCCAGCATTCGGAAGCGTAGCACAGGATGGAACGAACTATCGCCTGGAAAACATGGAGCTTTGACTGCAGAGGGACGCCGGAGTTGGAGAACAGCAGACCCCACAAGCAGTTCATGGCAAACCTGGCAGTGGCAGACTTTGACTTCAAATGTCGGGCAAAAGACAACCTGGGTGTCAATGCAACTTCAAGATATACATAGCTTCCGACTATTTCGATGTCCTCCTTACCAAACTTCCACCTCTCAGACCTCCGACGGCGGCCTCCATTCCGGAAAATCAGGATCTTCGACTAAGTCTTGGCCAAGTCTTGGCCAAGTTCAAGGTGAGGCTCCATCTCTCGCAGTATTTCTTCAATTTGAAACTTCTATAGTGTTGACTTTTTACTTCCTCCGATAATGAATCGATTTTAATGTTAATTCGTTGCCGCATGATATCGCTTTTCCAATAATTATGCGAACGTATATTGATAGGCGTCATCATTTCTTGGGGAGGTCGGCTCCTCCAGGTGGCAACCTCATAATTATACAGTCGTACGAATGTCGTTCACAAGATTCGGAGAACCCGTGAGTCATCGACGTACCGAACCCGTGATTTAGTATCGAGTAACTTCACTTCGGAAACTGGCGTTGCGTCGAAGAACGTGACGACGTTATAATACGAACGGAAAGACACCCGGCCCTGTTCGTAGGTTGAGGTGTCAATCCGGATAAATAATCCAAAATGGACCTCTCGCCAGCCTTTTGTTCTCTCGAAGATTCGAAAAGGTGAAAGGCGAGTGTCAGATATGAGCAGGTGATGCTCATGTCCGAACGTGTTATTTGACTAAATTGTTGTCTGTCAGTGCGGCCGCCGAACTGCCTCTAATGGGGTCTAACAAGGCTTCGCTCTCGGCCTCTTCTTTTTCGACGCTCCTTTACCCTGCTATTACTCGACCACTACAAGACCTATCGCACCATCTATAAACACCCTCCCTGCAAATTACTCGTTTTTTTTCTTTCTTATTTTAACCCTCCCCAAACCACAGGCTGAAGATTAATTTTTGTGCATTATATTAAAGAAATTCCTCGCTCCGCCTCAGGCTTTCGTCGTGTCTTAGTTATAATTTTCGGAGAAACACTTTATTTTTATGACGCAAAGTTTCGATCTTTTTACGACCTTCCCGCTGTCCTACATCCCAACCTCCGAAATTCTTCTTAAAAATCCGCTAAGGCTGAGAGTTCAAAAAATACTGCAGCATTTTGCGTAACTCAAGATGAAGACAGATGTACCTACTACAACTTCTCTACACACGGCCTATACTCAATTAAAAGCAGTAACTTTAGTGTTGACATCATAAATAACACTGCCCTCCACAAAATTGAAGTAGGCACGCTTTTTCTGTAATATAATATAATATATAATATAATATAATATAATATAATATAATATAATATTATTATGTGACAATATCACATTGTGAGAAAAAGATTCGCTAGTTTGTCATAGTGGGGACGATATTATGTTATCCGTAGTAATCTTGCCTCCTGAACACAAATTTGCTATCTGAACTTGGCTATCACGTCACAAAAAATAGGTAAAAGCTAGTGAATATCAAGGAAACTTCACTCCTGAACATCCAAGAAAAAAAATTTATTTTCATATCTGAATATATAAAAGTTATATATCAAATTTGACTCAAATCAGTTGATTTTTGAACGTTTTGTCCGTCATATTGGATCCGCCATTTTGAATTTTGCATATCTGACTTATAAGCATCTTATATCTGCATATAAGATTGTGGAACGTCCTTTTCTGATCATGTCTTCCTACTCCTAATTTTCGAATACGAGATTTTAATTGCTTGAATACAAAGGAGTAGGTAGGTATAATTTATGTCGTATTTTTCTGTGTTGGAAATTTTACAGATAGATATTAATATTGCCTTGGAGTCGAATAGATTAGTCCATAGACAATCTAAGATATAGACAATCAAAAATAATAGACAAAAACTAGGGGAATCCCTGAGGTAGGTATGTAAGTAGTTAGAAAACGTTTTACTACGGCCTTTGGCGATTGTTTGCACAAACCATTTTGTGATTTCAACGCTCCGTTCAATCGTGCAGATTGAATAGAACGTCGGCAAATTGTTAAAGTTGATCGTTATCTTACACGCAAACTGAATTCGTTCAATAGGGAACGTCTCGACACGAATACAACAGAATTGAGAGAAGAAATAACCAAAGTTGCTCTAGATAGACCGCATACAACTTCGATAATAGTTTTCTTCGCTATAAATTAGTATGGATAAGAAAATGCACTCGAGATGTGGTTATTTCCCTACGGGCGTCCGGGAATGTCATCCATGCAGCGCTACAATAATCATTTTCCTTGATCCGCAAATTCCTTCAGTTCGACAGTACGATTTGACCGTTTACGGAATTAATTGTGTGAGAAGATCGAAGGCCTCGATTATCACCCGTTTCTCATACATACGCCACTACATTAAATTTAGTATCTCATCACTTCCTGCTACATAGATACTGTTGGGAATAAATCTTATTTAAACGTTTTATAAATAAATAATATTGTGTAAAGAAGTAGTTATTAAATAAATTAGGTACTTAATCAGCTGATTATTCGTCGATGTTGGAGGCAGTGCCCTCTTGACTCAAAATAACATCCATTCCATGTTATCGTCCATCATCCGCATTATTTTAGACCTACACCCACTATTAACAGTATGAACATACTCCAGATGATAACAGTAAATAATAAACACAAATATCACCGTTCCTCTGTCACCGTTAAACGTAAGTATTCTACCTCGTCTGGATCATCAGTTTTTCCCGCGATCCTAGACTTCTCTGAGACTGGAGTTAACGGCTTTTGGTGACAGCCAGCTCAAATATTTATACCTACAACAAACTATAATTGACAAACTATAATTGATAATTTAGGTTAAGAATTTCATCCATTGAGGATCATTTCATGTCACTATTGACGAACTTTTTGACAAAACGTAGACCTTCCAGGTACTTATATGAAGAGATGACTGAAGGAAGAATTGGAACAACTACTCCCCCTACCCATTTGGGCTCGATGGTGACACTCAATGTCGTTTACAGGAACACGTCTTTGGCACAAAGAGCACACAGATATAACGGCCTAAAACCCTTTAGTAAACTTCCGGAAGGATTCAAACTATCTCCCTCATTACCTATATTTAAAAAGAAATGAAAACTCATAAACTACAAATTTAAAGCCGTAAAACTCTTGAAATAAAGCCGTATCAAATTATAACAAAATAATAAGTTCAGCGTCAAAATTTGATGCTGCAAACGAATACATGTTGTACATGTTGTAGATTTATCTCTTGATGTAGATTTATCTCTTGATGTCGATTCTTCATAGAATCAAGAGCTGTGTTTTGAAATTCCTAAGCCTAGCTTGAGAACCACTCTTTGGGGTTAAAAACATTAATTGTAGTAGCGTTAGGGGCACGAACCAATATTCCATGGCTACAGAGCTTGTTTTATCTTTTACAGAAATGATATTAGTGGCGACTACTTTCTGCTATACACGTTTTCTAACTTATACAAAATATGTGTCCATCCACATTTGTCTCGGAGTTGGAAATAAGTTCATTTTTCATTATTAATAATAATAATAAAAATAATAAAATAACTTCGTCTTCATCCTCCAACAGCAATCAAAACGCCCTATGCAATCCACTACTCATTATAGAATTGTAGAGCGGTTCGCACGAAAACTGACAAAATGGTAAATCATCGATTTAGGAAGCTAAGCAACCAGGTCGGCTGTTTAGGTTTAATAGTTTTGGTGTTTTTATCGAATTATCGAAGAAAAGGAAGCTCAATTGTTCTCGATCCAAACTTTTAAAACTCGAATTTCCGAAAGGTTTTTCTTACATCAAAACCCGTTCTAGACCATCCTGGATTCACTGCCAAAAGACACTAAAAATCGTATGTATATGTATGTGTCAGTCCGGACAATTACTCTCGATAGAATTGAGATAAAAAGCTCAAATTTGCACAAAAAATCTGACTTGGAAATCGAAAGGCTAAGTTCGAAGATGGGTAGAATGGGCCACTCTAAAGGGTGGTTTGGGGAGTTTTAGGGCGGGAAATTACCCATAAATTTCCAACATGATGCAGTCTGACAAGTGACACCTCATTCCGTTCTCAAACTGGAGCACTTCGAAGATGGAGAAACGTTGTTGATACTTAAGATGTTCTTCATGTTTAGGCCCGTATGCAAGAACGCACCTTTAGTAAAAGGACCGTTCCTCCCTTCTGACTTCCTTTAAACTTAAAAGGAAGCTATAAGGTACCTCGCGACCAGCCTTATAAGTTTAGGAATGCTCCTTTCAATTAAAAGGCTTCCTTATAGTCCCTGACCGATTTACGGTACAGCAGGCGTTGAGGGAGATCTCTGCATTAGAAACTCGCGAAAGGAACGTAAAAGGGAGGTCCCTTTAGATTAAAGGAGGTCTCCTTAAAGGCAGCTGTTATCAGTAGGAAAGGGAGGTCTCTGCATCGTAACTTGAATAGAAGGGTTCCTTCAAGCTTCCTTAAGGAGACCTTTTATTAAAGGTGCGTTCTTGCATACGGGCCTCAGTCTGCTCTAATCTCATAACGAAATGAGATATCGCAATTCGGCACACATTGGCTATCACATCTTTGTCACTCTAGATCAGGGGTCTCCAAACTTTCCAGCCTCAGGGCCATACTGATTACTCCGGTAAGTTCCGAGGGCCAAAACCATATTATCATTGTTGCCGGTGGGCCGATGTTATGAGTAGTTAGCCCATGACCATATCAATGTAGATGTTATATTAATAATTATTCAACATAACATTAGAATACTTCAGTAAACTAAATTTAAGTTGCTATAAAAAATATGTTCTCTAAAAGGAGTTTTCAAGTATGCTAGCTCTCCGCGGGCCGGACAAAATCTGTCCGCGGGCCGGATGTGGCCCTCGGGCCGTAGTTTGGAGACCCCTGCTCTAGATGATATCTGACCTTGGGGATATGACACAAACTTCCAAAATTCTCCCCGAAAATGTTCGTAATTGCACGAGAAAGGGGCGAGCTCAAAGATCTTGATTCAAACTCTTTCAATAGCCCGCTCCCTTGTGCGTCTAATTTGATGGTAAACCCCTTGATTTGATTCGGAAAATAAAAGGTGAGGGGCGGCGGTCGGTTCCACGACGAAAATTCCGTGTGAGTCAACACTTTACGAGCGTTATCAATCACATTAGTCCCGTCTGTCGGATCGGACAAGGGGGATACGATGGAGGGTGAAAAGGAGCCTATTGGACCCGCTTATCCGGTCACATCGGTCCCGGATCACGTAATACATAGAACTAGATAAATTGTTTGTGAGGAGGAGAAGGCAGCGGCGTCTCGAAGGGGGAACCATCGCCTGGTGGAAAAAAACGAGGGTCTGCAGGTCATTCTGAGGCCGTCTCGAGAGTCTCGTACAGGAAAAGTCTATTACAGGATAAGCGAACTCTGGTTATCAGCCGACTCGTCGAATCCATTGATCATCACATGATTCAGAGACGCGGTTGAGTCCAGAACCAAATGTATCACATCACTATATGATTATTGAGGTTGTCTCTGTACACGACCACTTGTCAACACACCTGGGGCCAATTTCACCAAAGTCTCTAATCAGGTCTTTAAACCAAAGAACATCGATGTTTAGCCAAACTCATGTAAGACAAATGAATTATCAAATTTCGAAGAAATAACTAGTTTTATGTATAAAGTCTCAGTTTTCTGGTCATATAACAAATTCTGTCTCCTTTTTTTTGCCGAGTAACACCTCAGTTCATAGATTGTTTAACGCTGATCAAAATGATGAAGTCAGAATTCTGATATTTCATACCGTTAAATATATCGGCCACTTGATCACTACTCCCGTATTATTCAAATCGAAGCGGGGTCCGACAGATGAGGAACAAGTTACCGTGAGGTGCACTCAAGCTGCATAAGATTGTGAGGAATCCATGTCATCGCACGAGGCCCACTCCTGTACGTCTTGTTCACCAGCAATTTGCCAGAACGAGAGGAGAATATAATAGCAACGTTTGCAGATGACACGGCTGTCCTTACAGTTGGTGAAACAAATCATGAAACGATACCTAAGCTAAGAAGATCCATCTAAACTCCAAGACTGGACATCAAAATGTAGGATCAAGATGAATGGAGCGAAATCAGTTCATGTCGACTTCACCAATCGTAAGCTCGACTATTTCCCACTTCATCTCAACGGTATGACTATACCGGACGCCAATGAAGCTAAGTACTTTGGCATGACCCTGGATGCCATGTCAAGAAGAAAAAAGCAGAACTGGTGCTTAAGTTCAGGAAAACGTACTGGCTAATTGGCCGACGCTCAAAAATGTCGATCCAGAACAAATTAACCCCTGTACGATCAAGTCCTCAAGCCTTTTTGGAGTTACGGAGTGCAGTTGTGGGGTTGCACTGCTCAAAATAACCGCGATATTATTATGTCCAACGTTTCCAAAACAATGTTCTGGGATGTTGTGTGGACGCCTACCTGTACACCAGAAATGTCCGGCTACACAAAGAGCTTCGTATACTAACTGTCATTGAAGTCATCGAGGCTCATGCCATAGGCCATCACAAGCGGCTACAAGAGAAATGACAGCGAATCACCTCTCCCCTCCCCAGATTATTTTCTCTCTGACCAGTGTATGACAACCATATGCAGAGCTTTTCCGAACCGTAACTCTATCAGCATCACCTCCAACTTCATGTTTTTAGCCCTTAGCAGAAAAAGTCAGTGTTCGCTCTTCCACCTCACACATCTTGGAGGAGACTGTTTTTTTCATGATATGTATTGACATATGTATTGTCTGATATGCACTGAATATTAGACGATGTTCCGAGTCTTCTAACAAAATTCGTGATCCTATCAGGAACGTTGGCGGATATCGTAAATCCCAATGATACACGGACATTTTCCATTATATCGAGCCGAAAGCTCGTAATGCGGTAAGTTCATCTCTCGGTTACTTCGAGGTATAGAAATGAAGTGAGCAGATGATGAAGAAGTTAAACAAAGGTAGGTTAGATCGTTTAGACCTAATTAGATCGTTTCACCCACCAAATAATTTAGTTCATAAGTATTAAATAAATAATATCCACTCGAAAACAGTTCAAAACAGTTAGGACCTACTAATTTTCAACTCTACTTGGTTGTAGTACGAAACTTTGAGTCAGAAAAGAACTGACAGTAGTGTGATTTTATACTGCTTAAATTATTGCTAATATGTTGCATAATATAGTGGTGGTTTTCTATTGTATACATCGGCAGTTCTTCGAAGCCAATGGAAAATATGTGATTATTTCCAAATATCGATGTATTTCAAAGTCGTACGTTTTAAGTTTGTTGAAGTTCGTTATTGGTCGGCCTACTCAAACAGTTTATCTATATCTTGGCCAATTTAAATGGTCGATAATTTTCAAATGACAATGAAAAATCCCATTCAATTTCATATTACAGATCTGCTTTGAAGTCGGAAAGGGATATAAAATATGTTGGTAAAACAAGTAGCTAGGGGGTAATCTACAGATTGTGAGTAATCAGAATGAAGGTCCACCCCTATGTACCATCTATGTACCTTACTTGTCGAAATACCGGACGTCCAAGTTTGTAGACACAATGAAGTACGTACCTGTGAACAAAAGGAAAAATATAAGAATAATTTAAAATATATGCGAAGAGTAACCTTCTGTATTATCAATATTATATTATTGTTGTCACTCGTGGCTACTTGGAACTTTCGATAAGATTTGAACAGCATGACTGATCACATTGCGGGTTTTTCAAAACGATGGTCGAGAACGGTTAAATCGATGTTTAGAGCGAATTGGCTGCGTTTTCCAATAATAAATAAAAATAATTTAGATTGGAAAATTTAAAATGCAAAATGAGGATATCGTCTTTTCAATTCAAGTAAGCGGTAGCGTTGTGATGATTCCATGAGGTGACCTCTGATGGAAGTTCAACATGTTCAATCGCATGAATATTTAATGGTGTCGAACGAAGGGGAAGGTGACTTCTTCAAGTTAATTGGACACCAGAGGCTCCGGGGGTATTAACCAGGAGAATTTTGACAATGAATACTCTTAACCCTTTTTGGAACAATGTGTCATATATGACACACATCTTGTGTACCTATCGCAAATTCAGCGACTTTATTGTATTTTTTCGTTTTACGTTGTATCATTTATGAACAATATAACTGATATGAATAAAGAGGATGTATTTCAAAACTTTTAGATGTTATTATTTTTTAAATTGTATTATTTTTCTAATTATTATTAGTCTTTGGGGGGTGATTGCTCACCCTGATCACCCATACGATCATCTCCAACTCTCGCCAAAAGCATATTACCGCAACCAATGTCAATTTAAACACTCGAGATAACAATCATCCAACCGCCAAAGAGCAAGTATACTTAATAACTATAGTTATTATCCGCTTCATTTCCTTTGGGAAATTCCTGGGGGCCATTTAGGGAAAATATGACATGTTACGCACTGTACCCCAAAAAACCACAACGCCGGCTCGCGAACGGTAGAAACGATGTGTATCCGGTTCCTGGCGAGAGCTCCTTGTCCTCAAACGCTTTTTCCCATAGATATTTCTCGAAACCAACGAGGCACGAACTAATTTTCCCTTCATAAATAATCATGAGGCTAAATAACAAAATGCAACTGAACTAGCTTGAGTAGATTGTGTTGGTTGAAAAGAAAAGAAACATGTACGAGAGAAATATAATGAAAGAAATATTCTAGTTGTACGGAACACGGCCAATTATTTTTTTTCTTTTTAAAGTGGCATAATCCATCAGGATGAAGACATAATTAGTTTTGTGAGAGGTGGATAGCTGTTCACCTGGGCCTAAAACGGAATCATTAGTGTTCCCTTGTTGATTATGGGAGGGGAAACCTCTTCCTTTGTTCGCTTAATAACCCTTTTTGTTTACCCGCCTCGTCTCATTCTTCGTCGGTTTTGCAGAAATTTTCTCCTCTACAACTCGCCACCTCCTTGTACGCTATTTTTCAAACCGTCTTTTTCTCTCGACCTGTAGGGTTTTCAAAAGAGAACGGGAAAAAGGGGAAAAATTGAACGAGTTTGTAAGGGAACCTTGACCTGGTTCAATTCCGTCTTCAATTCTCCAAGGGCGGTTCGAGTGAATTGATACGGTTATTATCAAAATATCTCCAAACGCCATCTCATTTCGCTCTTGCGTGAAAACATGTCTTCGGTCTGCGCCGCCGCATAGATGGACAAAAGTGCCATTTTTTCGAAAGTAGGAATTTTCAAGTACCCTTCTTGACGGTGATTCTCGACGGTTATCGAGGTTATCTTGAGGTAACGTCACCTTTCGTCAGGAGTCGACCAACGATTCCAACCATGAAGTCAGGCTAGGCATACTTACTCGTATCACTAAAAAAATTGGGGCTCACAAGAAAGTTTTGCTATAGTTTCGATTTTCTCACCTTTATGTTTCTTAGGTTGGTGAACACTAAATTGAACTTTGCAGGCAAACGTTTTGCACGCAACTCTGTTTTTGTTTTGGGACTTTTTGAATAAATTTAGACACTTGATTTTTCGATATCCACAGGGTTTTGATTATTTAATGTTCCTTGTTACGCTGTTTTGTGTCTTTTGTGTGGTGGGGGGGGGGGGGGGGGTGATTCATTTTCAATTTTTCGCTGTTGCCTGGTTGTGTGAATAAAAATGGTAATGAATTTTGCAGCTCACGAAAATGTGCCTGAGAATCACTGGGTTGGTCTTCCAAGGAAAAACATTATTTATGAGAAATGTACTAGATATGAAAATATGTAGACATGTAAAATAAATATTTTGTGAGTCTTACCGGCAACCCCAGGGCGGGCCGGTCACTTTGTTTTCCCTAAATAAAGTTGTTTCTCTCAAGAGAGATATAAAAAAAATTTTCTACTTTAATTTTGTATATAAAAGGAATGTCGGTAAAACGCTTCCTTTTTAGGATATAGGCTAAAAACTGAAAGGAATTCCTAAAATTTAGTCGAAAAGTGCCCAAGAAACCAAGTTTCAGCTACCAAAAAAAAAGCATAAGGGTAAGAAAATCAAAACTATAGCAAACCTTTCCTCTGAAAATAGCCCAAGTAGCAACCTGAAGATTTCATGTAAGAATATTTATTTCATTTCCGGTGGTGCATTCGGTAGGCACCTATAATATTCGTAGGGTAACAAATTTTCAAGTTATTCACATTATCAAATTTTGAATTTCCACTCACTTCAAGATAGGTATTTGTTTGGACCCTTAATCGAGCGTTGCAGAGGGGTTTTACAGTTACAGAGACATTGAATAGGTACTACCCAGCCGGTCGGTCTGGTAAATGTATTTCGCTCGATTCAATTTATAGCGCTACTCTTAACACTCTCCCGATATCGAAGTATTCAAAAGCCCTATGACTCCTTTCGCCATTAGCTCTTCAAAAACTCTTAATTGATCTCCTGCAGTCGGCGAGAAGGGAAGAGGCTCAAAATCAGTGAAGGAGGCGAGATGGACTGAGACGGGAAACTGGGTCGGGAAAGTGATGAGAGAAAGAGGGGGAATGAGTGGCCCTTGGGGCTCAAGGGTTGGATCCCCCGGCCGTTGCACTTGAGATGGAGAGGAGAGCCCTTGCATCATCAACTACAGATCAAATATTCATTACGCCCCTCCCAACCTTCTCTACCTTGTATGTTCTTTACTTTCAAGGCTTTGCCTACCTAGTTGCAGTTTTTCTTTCTTTTTCTCCCTTTACTTCTTTTTCATCGCTAAACATCAAGCACTACTTTCTAGTACTACTTTTTTCTTTCTCTCCCCTGATGTAACTCGCCTCAATGGTTTTTCTCAATCTGCATTTTTTTTTTTGTCGAGGTTGTGCTACTTTCTAACCCCTCCACTGCATAAAATCAAATATCACACTTGAACGCACTCTAAAAGAACCTGTACAGTTCATAAATAATTATGAGGCCAAAAGTTCAAATTCAATTGTGTCAAATGGTTGAAAAACGGGAAAGGTAGAAAGATTTAGTCGACATGCGCGACCAAGAAACGACAATAATTGTCTATTGATTGTCAATTAAATTTTATTATTAACGAGGTCCTCGCGAAGTCTTCGTTATCCAGGACGAACCAGAACCCTTTGCACTTTAAAAACCTTTCGTATATCGAGGGTCTCACGGCAACACCCTACATCGTCACTTTTGGCCAAAATGAGTTACCTACCTATGCATACCATTCGAAGGGTCTTCTCCTGGCGGATCGATCTAACTAAGTATAAGTTAGGTACCTACCGTTAGGTAACACTAAATCTCACGATTTATTTTACTGTTTTACTCAGTGAACATAGTGGTAGATGGGTTTTTGCTCTGCTGAAAAGTCGCCAAAATGACATTGTGGGGAGTTGCCGTGAGGCCCTCAATATTCTCTTATATCTACTAATGTTTGACGGTTAGCTCAGCTTCTAGTTTACCAGATTTATCTTAAGAAAAAAATAGATATTATTTACCCCTACAAAAAGTAAAGCATTACCTCACTACCTCACTGAACTATTATCTGACTCAAAACTATTAAGCCCATAATACGAGTATGTTATTAAACCCATAAGGTATACATTATATTGTTCATACGTTATTAAAACACATGAATAAATCCCAGGAAGGACAACAAGAATTCGAACCGAACAATGTTTCAAGCAAGTTGTGTGTGTACTTATCATTGGACTGAAATTTGATTTACCTACAATTAAAATTGACTTACATAATCTTCTAAAAGTATTCATGT